>VRYO01002297.1:16990842-17004901 GCA_009812075.1 Sialia sialis | reverse complement strand
GTGAGCAGGGGTGAGCAGGGCGCCAGGGCCACTGCCGAGTGGGGCGGGTGCGTGGGGCTACGTTTAAAGGCTCCTCCCTTCTGTGAAAACTGCTTGCAATTTGAGCACCTGACAGCAAACCTCACAATCATGCGATTCTGTTACTAGCTCGTTACTTTGTTGCACATGGATACTCGCTTAAAAAAAATAAAATGCGGCTTATATTCAGGGTGCGGGCTATATATGGACAAATCCCGTGGTCTCCCTGGCTACCGGATGTGTGGCTTATAATCAGGCGCGGCTTATAATTGTGAAATTACTGTATATTTGCAGGGAGCTGCTGAATGGCTTGCTTATTCAAATCACATTAAATGGCTCAAATTCCCATGACTACCGAATCTCCCTTGAAAAACTGAAGCAGTCACTTAGAATCTTCTCAGGGGCTGTCCTTGCCCTGAGTCTTTAAATCTGCTTTCAGTCCATGTCCAATCAGTCCTTTGGCAGTATAAGGCAAAATAAAAAAATATGGCTGCTGTAAACTATATATATTGAAAGCTTCAGGTTTTTGAGGGGTGTCTGTGTTTAAATGTTTGAGATATCTTCTAATAAAGTCTTTATCCCTTGCAAAAAGGAAAATCTGCTCACGGTCCTCAATTTGAGTTCAGGTGGCATTATCCAGACATCTTGGGATGTGAGAAGAACAGAAAGCCTTGGCAGCTGTTCTGCATGGCTACATGAAAAACTACTTTACAAGCAACTGATTATATTAGGAGAGGGCTGCACACAAACAAAATCAAATTCACCTTTTGTTTTGTAATGTTTTTATATAATATTATCTCAACTCTCCAGAACCAGTTCAGCCACTAATGGATTTTTTGCTTTCCATTTATTTTCAGTTTCTTGACTGACTGAGGTTTAATATCTCCATATTTCTACATAAAATGTGCCATTAAAAATATTTATATATTTACATATATATCAACTACATATGCAGTTCAAGTTTTTCTTTTATAACTTCCACTCTAAGTAACCTCTAGGCAGAGCAGCGCCTGCAAGCTATAGCTACCAAACTGGAAGAAATGTTATTTGGCTGCACCTCTCATCTCTTATCAAAGCAGTAGCAATTTAAAGGCCATCTCATTACTGTTTTCAAGGTTCAGCAGACATGTAGCAAGAATAAAAATCAGTTTTTTTAAAACAATCTAATTCTCCACCTGATTGCTCTTCGTGCTTGATTTGTGCACATAGCATAATAATGTTATTAAGGGTAATCAGTACTGCCATTGTTACTCAGGCAAAGAAAGGCTACTGCACTATTGAGCAGCTCTTCACACAGGAATCATGTGAAAAAATATAACCCATAGAAAATTCCAGTGCCATTACAAATACCAATGAAAAGCTCAGGTCAAAACTGCCAGGATCTGCCAGAACACAAAATTATTAGTTATATGGTACATAGAGCCATGGGCAACACTTTTATTAGAAACCAGTGCTTTGTGGCAGGATCTAATTTGACAATAATTGGTACTGCGTGTCCCTGTTATATGCCAATACAGGTATTGATTTAACATGTAAAAGTGAGATTGAATAGCAAAGTAAATCTCTTGGGAATGAAAAATGGGTATGAAAAATCTGTAAGTAATGAAATTTATTTGTCATATGGTGCTTTCTATCTGCTTTGAAAAGACTAGGACACATAGCAGAGGCAGTGTAGGTAAATGACACTAACAGAATAGGTTAAAAATGCACACTTTTCATTTTATGAAGTTTTATGAGATTTTTATTCTTCATGTTGACCCAATATTATTATAACATTTAATTTCAGAAAGAAACCTAGGAAACTGTAGAGAGAAGACTGTTTTCTTCTGAAGATTTTAATTTTCTCTGTATTTTAATCAAGCTCTTTTATTTTAATTTTTGTTTGTCACTCAGAAAAAAACAATGGAATTGAAAAATCATTTGAAATTTTAAAAATGGTTTTGTAAAATTTAGTCATTACCTATATAAACTGGGTAACAAAAAAAGGCAAATGAAAGAAAAATATTACATTTGCCCAAATACGGGCTTCTCATGTGGTTTTTAGCTTGCAGTAAGGGTTTAACTCCATGATGCAAGATGTAGCAGTCTGGCAAACTTCACATCTAGCTAATAATGCCCAGCCTTTTTTATTTGCTGGTATTATCAAAGCAGTGAAGACCAAAGGTGGCATTCAAGCCTCCTTGTTACTGGTGTTTGATATAGCAAAGATACTTAGAACTGTTTAATTTTTGTAATTCTAATCTTTGTTTCAAGGGAAGCCTTTTCCCCACATTCTAACTGTGAGAAGAGGTTAAAATTAATACAAAATGTGTGAGAGAGCTTATTGTTATAAACAGGCTCAGTCAAAATAGTAATGCAGTCCTGTGTTGACTTTGAACTGAGGAGTATTAGGCAGGTAAGCATCAGAAACCATTTTCCCCATCACTAGAAGTGTGTGCTTTAAGCAAACCTTTCTGATGGTGAGCTGTGCAGTTTTTTTTGCCTCTACAGGGCTGCTACAGCCAAATGCAATCATGCATGCACTCTTGTTCCCTGATTGTCACAAAGAAAATAACAACCCCTAAAACCATTACCTTGTTATCCATACTTGTCTTTGCAACGACCCTGCCTCACCAACACTGCATGTTCATCATGAAAAAGATCTGTCTGGAGAAGCAGCTGCCTATCAGAGCACCTGGAAACCTTTCATCCTCCCTGATCTCCTGTCTGTGGTGAGACCAGTACGGGGCAAGAAAGGTGCAAGATCCTGGATCAAAATGCAGCTGTTTGGCAGCTGCCATGGTGAACCCTGCTGTAAATGTTCCACAGAGTTCACAGTGCACAGCAGAGGATGTTGGTCAGCACTGTTAGTCTTGCAGAGGTTCTCTCATAACCAAGGATCAAATGTAAACCCTAAAATAACAAATTGGTTGATTGTTGATAAATAAAACTTACCTTTATTATAAATTGCAAGATCAGACAAAAATGCATCTCTGTAGTGAGGGACCCTCAAGCAATTTGGGTCTGCGTGAAAGAAGGTTTGGTGGGAATTATTTGGCTGATGTTGTGTTTACTTCCTGAAGATAAATGTGGTCAGACTGTGCATCTGAACAATCTAGAAACTCTGAAATGGCAGGGTACAACTGACAAGCCACTACATGGTATGTGTACCAGAAATCCTGCCTGATAAGTCTGGATTTTTTAATATGGGCTTTCTGTGTAAGCATCCAAGTCAAGGGAAGAGCAGATAATGCACTGGTACTGGCACCTGCAGTGCTAGGAAGAATTAAAAAAACAAAAAAACCAAAACATTAAAAATCCTCAAGCCAAAGAAAAAAAACCCAAAATCCCTCAAGCTAAACAAAAAAAACCCCCTACTATTCCTAAAAAGCTACAGTTTCCCTGCATGAATAAAAATCAATATGCCCTTTAAACAGGCACAAGCTTAGTAGCACTATTAAAGAAGTAGGAATAAGAGTCCCTGGTTTCTTGTATTTTACAATTACTGAACAAGACACTTCATCAGCAAACTGTCTCCACAAGCAGAAAGGCTGCAGTGCCTTTTCAGTCTCTGCCATGTTTGCTGCTCAGCTGTGCCTGATAATTCAGGACAATAAAGTTGTCAGCTCTCACAGCCTTAGTTCAGTTGCTGTGTCCACAATAATTTCTCCTCTGAACTCAGCTGGTGGGACTGCCACTGGGGGCCCAGCTTGGATGTTTCTGGATTTAGAGGCCAGAGGGTCAAGAGCTTGCTGCCATGAAGAGCTTTAAATTTCTTCTCAGGAAATAAGCTAGGGCTCCATGTCATTTCTCTCAGGGCTCTTCAGATCAAGGGTTTCTCCCAGATCTGAGGCCTGGATCATCCAGGTTGAGCCTAGATTTCTCACAAGCCTGCAAGTTTGATTCTGTTCAGTCTTGGGAAAGGAGTACCTTATTGTCCAAGGGATCTGCCTTGTGCAAGCTCACAGCCATCAGTTGTTTTTAATGGTGGTCATTTGGCTCTGCTCTTCCTGGGGAATGATGTGAGCAGTCATGTGTTGTATACCTTGAAACAGGATTACGCTAACACAAAGCAATAACCTAAACAAGGTCTCTATATAAATCTGTGTAGTGTAAATATGGCAAGAAACTTCTTGTTCCTGCAGTGGTTACAGCCTCCATAGAAAGAGAACAAATTATGAAAAGGAGGGACAGGTACTGAAAATTATTTGACTTTACGCAGAATTTCTCTCTCTGGCAATAGAACTTTTCGAGGTCAGAGTCCAGTGGATTAGTTTCAGAAGTGCAATTCATAGAATCATAGAATAAGCTGAGCTGGCAGGGACCCATCAGGATCATCGAGTCCAACTCCTGGGCCTGCACAGGACATCCCCAAGAGTCACACCATGTGTTTGGGAGTGTTGTCCAAATGCTTCTGGAACTGTGTCAAGTTGGTGTGTGACCATTTCTTGGGGAGTCTGTTTCAGTGCCCAGCCACCCTATGTGTGAAAACAATTTTCCTGTTATCCCACATAAACCTAGTCTCACTCAGCTTCTTGCCATTTCCCCAATCCTATCTCAGGTCACAAGAGTGAAGAGATCAGATCTGCTCCTCTGTTTCTCATGATGATGTTGAAGACCCCAGAGAGGTCTCCCTTCCGGCTCCTCTTCTCCAAGCTGAACAAACCAACTGTTTCCACTGAATTTGTGCATCATTCTTTAGAGAGCCACTGCTCCCTTTGATGTGTTGCAACAAATAAGATTTTTTCCTGTAGCAGCCCGAGCTCAAATTTCAACTGCTTTTGGGGGAAGGCACTGTTTGGACCCAAGGTTGTCTTTTCCTTTTTATTCTCTCATAAAGCATGGTAGCATCATCCTTCTACTTTCTTCTTCCTGCCCCTCATTGCCAAAACCTGTCATTAGTATCTTAGTTTATAAATGTGCTAAGACTCAGAGAATTCTTCCCATCAGAAATGGGTTTTAAGCTCTCTCTGCACTATATTTTGCTCAGTTTAGAACCCACTGCACAGTTTTAAACCCACTTTCAGTAATTCTGTTCAAAATGAAGTAGTTGAAGGGTGGAGGTGGGTGGGTCTCTGAAAGTACAAAAAAGAATGGGCTGAAATATGAACATAACAAGAAACTGTACTTTTGGAGGCAATTGCAAGGTTTGAAGTTATATGCCCTGTGGGAACAATCTGAACTTACTTGTTCAAGTTCAAACTATCCTATTTGGACATTAGCTGTCTTTCGTGGAAAGCACACCAGCTGATTATCTGGTATAAATCTGCATAATTTGCCGTTTTACATAATGTATTTAATTTTCTTCAGGCTAAAACTTTCAACCTATTCATATTAACACATTTCACAAAAAGCAGAAGGAGGGCACTTGGGCAGTATGTGCACATCTCTTCCACACCTCTGGGTTCCTGTGCTTCTGGGTAGCAACTCTTAGCAGGCAGAATATCCTGGGGGTGTGGGAAACTATTTTACCTCCAACCAAATCATCTCCTGCTGCTTTGGAGTTTGTAGGTAGAATCCTGCTATGGCAGTTTTAACTTCTGAATTGTGTGTCATTTTAGCACAGGATTTTAGCACAAGAATTAGCAGAGCTAGGATCTACAGTCCTGCCCAGGCTGGGCAACACATGGAGACTCCCCTAAGTGTGCTAACTAATGGTACTGAAGAGGAGGATGATTATGGAAGAAGACTCCTTAGAAGCACACTGGCCACTCTTCATAGCATTTATCATAAGGTATAAATACATTCTGTAGGTTGAGTTTGTCATGAGACATCACAGTAGCAGTGAAAGCAATGAAAATCTTTTTCTGGGAACAGTATGAGACTAATAGCTCTTGTCCAGCTCTGATTTCTGAACTGATTCTAGTGGTAAACTACTGGGAAATGTATTTTAAGATTATTCATGTTTGGATCACTTTAATGGAAGCTGTGCCTTTGATACATTTTTTGCTGTTTTCCTTGGTGATAATTTTTTTATCCTGTTCTAATCATCTCATGTATCCAACAAGTTTTAGATTTTCGTTTCATATTGAATCTCTACACATATTCATGTATGATTACTCTGTCTTAGGAAAGTAGGAGTGAGAAAAAATGCTGTCTCTCAATTAACACCAGTCATTATATCTGTTAGCAAAGACAGATAATATCCTATAGTGGATGAAGAACAAAAATCAGTCAGGTGTTCACAAGAGCAAAGACAAAAAAAAGGATTTGGCTGCCCACATAATTTTTTTCTCCTCTTTTAGTAGGAATAAACCAAGACTTTTCCAGTAGAGTTTTTTTTTAGAGGAGGAAGAAGGAAAAATGGAAAAAAATTTAAAATGTCAGGGGAAAAAAGGGGAATAAACATACTTACAGATGTGTGTGGGCATATGCATATATATATATATATATATATATGCACACACAAACATATATGTGTAGTCAATATGAGTCAAAGAAACTCCTTTGTGACTAAAGGTTTTTCTGAGCATAAGGAATTCCAGACTCAGGATTGTGTCTCTGTTGGATGCTAGTCCATGGATCTCTTCAAGATGCTGACATGACTCTATTTTTCAAGAAATTCAGTATTGGATCTGAAGGTATAGGAAGGAGAAAACAGAACCATATCTTTTTTCCCTAAAGTTTACATTTTGACTAACTACTTCTGTGAGGAACAAACACTACTGGAAAAAATATTCAAATTTACTGTAGTTCCAACATCTCTATTCAATACATATTCTTTCACAATATAAGGCAATTGAGATTTTTATGTGGAATATGTTTCACACACATTTTTGTTTTTCACTGATTTCCCATGATCCTCAGTGTTTTTCATAGAATTGAGGATATCTGTAAATTCTGATACAGCTGTGATGCTGACAATACCTAGAGTTAAAGTGTTCATATTTTGTGTTGCTTGAGAATATGGTACACTTCATAATCCACACTAATTAGGTAACCATTCCAAAATGTAGGAGCCAAGCAAAATGTCTAGATCCTCATCCTAAATCAGTAACTAAAGTTGTGGTATTAGGACTGTCATCAACAAACCCATGTTTAATTCACAGGACCATATAGGATAGAAGCCAAGCTCCAGTGTGAAGGAAATTGCATAAATTGTGGTGAAGATATTGACAGTTACCATGATGGAAGCGTTATGTAGCCTGATTTTTTCAGGTTCAGAAGAAATGACTTGGCAGCTAAATTAGATTTGCCTCCAACAATAGCCAGGTGGAACAGAAAACTGCAGGAAGAGGGAAAGACTTGAAAGCAGCCTACAGCAAAGGCAGGACCAACAGTGTAATATACCATATAAGAAAGGTTAAGACTGAAATTGGAAGACTGTACCGTGATAAATATCTTCTGTAAAGCATGTGTTTCCTTCCCTCTAGAATCATGGGCTAATTTTCATTTTGGTGCTTTCATTTTTGTTTTTTGGCATTATTGCTTTGTGTGGATTGTTGGCCCATCAGGGATATAAGGAGGGCTGAGGAAAAATTGGCTGATTTCCTGGTTTTCTTGAACTTTCAGTGTGAAATTTAGAGTGTGATTTTTGTATCTCCAATTACTGTACTTAAAATTAAATTTCTCCACTTCATCATGACATTGAGCCTAAAATACATCTAATAGCTTTGAGATGCTCAAATATTTGGGTGGTAGTACCCATAGCAGTGGCTACCACAGGGAACTACACAAATATCAGCTACTTCAGTCCACTCCCCTATGGCACTTGATTCACCTGGTTGAGTTTTGGCATTTTATTATGTCATGATGCAGTTAATCAAAAATGGATCAGTTGTCCTCTTTTCCTCATGGATATTCCTGCCTAATAAATTCATCTACCATTCATGAGTCTTATCAGCTTTAGAAACTTCTAAAACAGTAATATTGGTTCAATCACTGTAAAATAAAGCAGACCTCCATATTCTTTTTACTGTATCATCTTGGAGATGGAAGGGCAATTTGCTTTTTTATATTCTTTTCTTGCAACCCTTTGATTTGGGATCAAGATCTGTCATTGGCTATAACCTAGCTTGTACTGTCAAGGATTTCTGGTCTAGGATTAAATCCAACAAAGTCACATAATAAGAGGGAGGGGGAAAAGCCCCAAACCCTTAAATAATTTAAACTCATTACTCTACTAATCTTTCCATTCTTCTAGGCTCCCTGGAGGTATATTAGGAGGTAATTGAAAACACTTTAATATGCTGAAAAGACATTTGAGACTAATGTAGGCAGCCCCTGGTAACTCTGCACTTCTTTGGTTGTTTAGTAAAAAGGAAGATCATCTCAGTAAAATGCAAAACCTCCCAGCATATTAAAACAAAAAGAAACAAAAACACCTGGAGATAATAATGTGCACTTACTGTCAATAAGCACTAAAACCACTTCACAGTGTCTTTGTTGTAATGAGAATTTGCTGAGCATTAAGAGCATTTGTTGGGGGTTGGAGTGAAGTGTCTGATGCTTAACGCAGGGCACTGACACAGGGATACCTCAGGGATCCAGTCTCCAGGTCTGTTTCCCAGTGCACAACCCTGTATGACACCTCAAGTCTGTCTGATTTACCTTGTGGAAAGTGCTGTCACTATGTCTTTAACTCATGGAGCTTTAATTAATTATTGCTTATAAATGACTCAGAGAACCTTGGATAAAGTTGCCATAGAAGTTAAAAGTGTTGTTATTGCTTCAAAATTCTACAGTAGGAAAGGTGTTTAAATATCAGTTCTGATAGGCAGTGCATTAGTACAGAATTGCACTGTTCCTGTAAAGCACTTTGTATTAAGGACAGTATAAAGTTTCATTTCCCCGAGGAAAATCTAGGGAGGAATTATTTTAGATTTTACTTGTAGTTAATAATGTATTTGACACTTGGCAGGCTGTGTTTTGAGATGGGTGTTCTTTAGAGAATCACTGGACACTGTAGTGTGTCATTTTCTGTTTGCAGTCAATTTATGATTCAAAGAGACAGCTTCATCCTACCTATAAATTTATTCCCATGGTTGTGCTGCTTCTGCCAATTCAGTAATGAAGTCTTTTCCAAGACAGTTGAGCTCCTCTTGTTTTGAAAGCAATACTTGAGTATATAAAGCTTTCCTTTTTTAAAATTTCTTGTAAAATTCTCAGCCAAGGTACAGGGCAGAACAAGGAGTCAGTGTTGGGTTAGAGAGGCATTTGCCTTGGAGACTAGCACGGAAAAAATCATTCTTATGGGAAGACTGGCAGACTTCCTCAAAAGTAGTGTGGCTTGGCTTCAGTCCTGGGACATTTGTGCACCCAGATTCCACAGGCTGTCTTTGCAAAACTGCAAGGGCTGTGAGATTTTTCTGGCACAGGTCTCACTTCTCATCTGAAAGAGGCTGGTTAGTAGAGCAGGCCAGCAAAGAGCAAGGAGTAATTTCTCTCCTCATACATCCTTATATCATCATCACTAACTAACTCTGATGGCTTTAAAACTCTGCCATTTAATGTTGTGTAAGGTAAAGCAGCTGAGTTATACACAGTGACAGCCTTAGAAATTTATTTATGAGAGGTCTCCCTTGTGTCACTTGTTATTTACAGATATTAATACATTATAATATTGCTTCATATTCAAGCAGGATTATTGTGAACATTCACAAAGACTGAACATCTCCCAGAAATGAACAGATGCTTCGAAATCAGGGCTTGGATTTTGGGAAAAATCTGAATTCCTATTATGTGTATATATAGGGAGAAGTCAAGTTCCATTGTTCAAATACTTTTAGAGACAGGACTGGCTCCCAGTTCACTGCCCCTGTATTCCCTTGTAGAAATCCAGAAAAATGGAGCAATCAGGCCACTCTGGCTACCACTGTTTTCCTGCTCTGTGCCCATTGATTCTCAATCATTGATTCTCACTCATCATTGATTCTTTTCTTCTACTCCACTCTTGTAGGAAGGGAAAGAAAATACAAATGTGATAGACTTGGCCCTGGCCCTTGCAGTGCTGGTTCTTACTGCAAGAAGAGAACCAGTATCCACCTTTGTCAGCTAGGTATGAACAAATATCTGTGGGGAGGAGATAAATAAGATTTGTATGTAGCTTGCCAGTTGTTGCATTCCACTGACCAACATATGTTTGCTTTCCTTGACCTGTGAACCTTAACCTTATCGAGCCCCAAACCAGCTGGAAGGAGATCCTATTACTACCCCCTGACCTCTCCTCTTTCCTGAAAGGTATATAAACCTCTGTGTATCATGTGATCTCTCTCTTTCCTCCAGGACCCCTTCAAGAATAAACCTTGGAACAGAGCCAGGGGTTCTGAGCCTCCTTTGTCTGCTTTGTCCATGACCAGTCCCCACCCTATCTCTGACTGTGAGCTAGCTGGAAGATTGGGGATTTGGGGCAGGGGGGGGCCAGAGTCAGTTGGCACCCAATGTGGGGCTCGATTTCAGAGCCCCATGCTTTGCTTAGAGTCCTGTAAAAGGGATTTATTTAAGCCTGGATGGTTCAAATAGCTGAAGGCAAGAAGTTGCTTTCTGTGTGGCCTCTCGTCCCAGGAATAGGTTGGGAGCTTGCTGCACCCACAGCAAGCTGGCCTGGATAAGCACTTTTGAGCAGCATAAACACACAGTCAAAATCCCCAGGAGAGGGGTAAGTAAACAAAGATTGCGCGCGGAAATTTAAAACTGCTGCTCTGAAAAGAGAGTGATGGAGGGGGAACGAATCAGCTGAGACACGTGTATTGTCTCTTTGTCTCGGTAAGGAGTATGCCTGGCTTTTTACAGCTACCTCTGCGTTAACTCTTTCCTGCCTAGCTGTTCCTCTTCCAACCGTGGTGGGTGTGAGAGGGAAGAGCTAAATTTTTGCGTTTATATTGTGAAAGAAGGATAGACAGTTGCGTAGTTTTCTAACATCAGAATGGGTTGTAGACTGACTACGTTACAAAGGAGTATTTTTTCCTAGATTAGAGAAATTATAAGTGATGGAGATATTATAATCTCCAAGAAGAAATTAATACGTTTTGCTAGCTGGTTGTCTGTTGAAAAATCCGATTTAAACTTGCAAGATATAAATTCGGTTTTATTTTGGGATGAAATAGGGGATCTATTAACATAAAAAGTGGAAAATGGAGATAAAACAGCGTCTCTATTCCTACCAATCTTTTTACAAATTCGGAAACTTTTACTTCAAACAGAAAGCAACAGACAACAGCAGAAAAGCACCCCAGTTTGCTCTCTTCCTTTCCTCCCTTCCAAACCCCCTACCTTGTATCCCTCTAGTCCTACAATGTTACCTTCAGAGAAGTGTTCAGAAACTTGTAAACCTGTAAAAGTGATCTCTCTTCCCCTCAGGACCATGTGGCTAATGTGCCCGGGGAACAAAAGTCTGCTCCCCTGGGGGGTGCTTTAGACCGCATGGCGAAGGGAATTTCTTGGCCTCCACTCCCTGTGGATACCTCTCCTGTAATGGCTCGGATTTCAAATTGCCCGCCTCCAGGTTACTATGGAGACCAGGGGGCGGGTTGAAATTTCACAGAGCCCGGTGGAGATCGGCGGGGCCCACCTCACAGCCTCTGCGGATGTCCTTGCAATGGCACAGGCTGGGCAGGCTCCTGCTGGGGGGGAAATCCTGCCGAGCCCTAGTCATAGCTTGGGAGTGGCTCCTCTTGTATATCTTGGTAGGAAAAATGGAAAAAGATCTTTTCAACCTTTGTCCTATCAAGATAAAAAGGAAATTTGTAAAGTACAAAGAGAATTTGGCAGAAGCAGTGAAATTTTTAAGGGCGTGATGAGAGCAACATTTAATTCAAATGAGTTTTTACCCAATGACATTAAGGATTTATTTATATGCTTGCTAACTTCCTCAGAATATGATCTGTGGGAAGGCATGTGGAAAAGATCTTTCAAGGTATTTTTGCAGGAGTTACAACAAAGCCCTAATAGTGCCACAGATGAGGATAATAATGAAATTACACACGAACATTTATGTGGGAAGGGTGAATGGCACTGTCCAGAAAAACAAACACTGTGTTAACCAAGTTTCTTTTGGATAAGATCTGTAATGTTGCAGAAAAAGCTTTCAATCAGCTACCAACTACAGAATTAAAAGGTAGCTATGTTAACATTAAACAATTTTCCTCTGAGAGTTTCTTACAATTTGTAGATTGTCTTCGCATGCAAGTGGAAAGACAGGTACCAGACCCAATAATACAAGCTGAATTGATCAAGGAAATGGCTCAGAGGAATGCTAACGAAGCCTGTCATAGGGTTATCCTTAGTCTTCTCGAGCCACCACCAACTTTAGCACACATGATTGAAGCATGTGCCAGAAAAGCAGAACTGTTTAGTATACCAGAGAGGAACCCAGGACCAGCACAACCAAAATCTACAGCAGCTGCAACACCAGGACCAAGGAAGCTACAGGTGCCACCACAGCAGCTGCAGCATATCACCTGCTTCCAGTGCAAGAAGCCAGGACACTTCGCCAGAGACTGCCCACACAACCAGAAACAGAAGAAGATCAACAGACAAAAAAACTAGGTTTTCAGCACGTGCCCGCCATTAAACAATGATGCGCAAAGTTATAAATACTGCGGGTACCACATTGGCAAAAGCCTCTCTCTTAAACACTAAGGGGCAGGATGGGTTAAAGGGTAGGGGAATCCAAGATAACATGAATGTCAAATGTTCAATTAACAAAGTTTGGAAGCCTTGTGGTCGTTTCAGACTTATAACTACAAAAGGTTTTTGTTTCAGGTCAGCAGACTGGACAGTTATTACAGTGGACCTGCCTAACACTTCAGTGGACATGACAAAATTCCAATTAGAACTGGACACTGAGTATTTTGTTATTGGGGACACAGCACACATGCCCCTGGAGATTGAGGTGGTTCCCATGACCATGCAGGGGAGCATCTTCAGCCTGGCTCTCCTGGCACGCTGCCCTCAACCATCATTTTACCTGGCTGAGGGGCAAATCCTCACCCAGGCCACTCCTGTTCCCAAGGAAATCACAGCAATTGGAAAATCACCTGAAATCTATTGGGCAGAACTGGTGGGTGAGGACAAACCCTCTCTGGCATGCAAACTAACCCTTGGTTCAGACCACCTCCATATGGAGGGGGTGATGGACACAGGGGCAGATGTGACGATCACACCCAAGAGATTGTGGCCGTCACATTGGGAATTACAACCCGTGGCAGGCAAAATCCAAGGTGTAGGAGGGATCAAATTGGCTAAAATATCAAAAAGCGTCATACAAATTGAGGGACTGGATGGAAGATTGGCTAGTGTCCGTCCGTATGTCACAGACTCTAAGTGCCCCCTATGGGGAAGAGATGCCATGTCTCAGTGGGGAGTCAGGCTGGTCATCCCTAAGACTCCTCAAGATTTTTAAAGGTGGCCACTGAGGGGTGCCCTACCCAGAAATTGACATGGCTGGATGATAATCCGAGGTGGGTTGCTCAGTGGTTGGTGAGTAAGGAAAAACTGAAGGCGCTGGAGGAGCTTGTAGCAGAGCAATTGGCAAAAGGTCACATAGAAGAAACTACAAGCCCCTGGAATTCCCCTGTATTTGTCATAAAGAAACCAAGGAAGGATAAATGGAGGTTGTCACATGATGTCCGGGAAATAAACAAGATTATAGCAGACATGGGATCACTTCAACCTGGGATGCCATCCCCAATGATGCTTCCTCAAAATTGGCAATTGGCTGTCTCAGATATAAAGGACTGTTTCTTTCAAATCCCCTTACACCCAGAGGATGCGCCATGGTTTGCATTCTCTGTTCCCACCATCAATAGAGAAGCCCCAATGAAGCGCCATCACTGGAAGGTACTCTCACAAGGGATGAAGTGTAGTCCTTTCATATGCCAGTGGTATGTGGCCTCATTGCTGTCCCCAGTGCGTGCCCAGAGAAGGGATGCCATCATCTTGATTTATATGGATGATATACTTGTGTGTGCTCCTGATGACACAATACTCCAACACATGCTCGACCTAGTTGTTAAGGTTTTAACCTCTGCTGGATTTCAATTGCAGGATGATAAAGTCCACAGGATGTCACCTTGGAAATACCTGGGCCTGGAAATCACTGCAAGGACCATTGTTCCTCAGA
>VRYO01002297.1:16979068-16989842 GCA_009812075.1 Sialia sialis | reverse complement strand
TGGGGATTTGGGGCAGGGGGGCCAGAGTCAGCCAGTGACCACTAAATAGGACCCAAGAGGTGATTTCCACTGACTTTCCTTAATGATTCATTTCCATTCACGGTCATGAGACTTCTCCTGAAACTCTTTAGTGTGTTTAGAGCCCTATTCATGCACCTTTCCATTGAAAGGAAAGGTGTACAGCACAGAATAAGTCCCCAGTATGTCACAGCTGCAGCCAGCCGTGTAACATCTCTGGGGCAATCACAGCAATCTCTTTTGAAAAGTATTTAAATGCTATTTATTTTGAAATGTTATTTAATAGCTATTAGGTAGGTAAGATTTAAGTCTTTGCAATTCATTTCCTCTCTGTAAGATCCCTGTCTCCTTATAAAGTTACCCACTATTACAATTAAGGAGCTCTCATTTTGTAAGTGTAGGCTCTCACAAAATGTAATGGTTTTATTCCTATTTTGATTTCAGCAGCATTAACAAGTTTTATGCTGCATGAGGACCTACCCTCCACATTGTAGTGCTGATGAAGTCTTACCATATTTCTCTACTGCAATTTCAACCACTGTAAAGAAGAAAAAGTAGTAATAATAATAGTAATGGTATTGACTTGTGTACCTTAGAGGGATTTTGAAGGGATTAGTAGTGTTTATAATATGCTCTGAAAATGATGCTCTAAGGGCTATTAGGAAGCTGCCTTCCTGACAGCTTGACATATTTTCAGACAGTAGCAGAGCAGCTGTATTAAGCCATTGAGCAAGCATATAAAATACCTAAATAATAGAATTTAACAAAAAACCCCATCAAAATCCCCTCTCCTCTTTGTGATGCACTAAGATCCATTTTATATGTCTAATACATCATTCATTGGTGCTGGACTTCCAGCTGAAATGCACTGGTGAAGAGCTGAGATATTGGCCTCCCTGCTGTATCAGTGCTGAGCACTGTTGCTATGCACACAAAGGCAGTGCTGACACCCCAGCAGGTATTCCTCTGCAGAAAATGCTTAACCTAATCCAGCTCTTTCTTGTCTCTGTGTACATCTACGGTAGCATTATGAAAATGAGGAAAGATAGTGTGCTTTGCATCAGTGTGACTGAGATATGACCCAGATTCATAAATAAGCTTTGCAGAGATTCGACAATAATTTAACTGTCCACTTCCATGGCGAGTGAGGAATTACCTTGTCATGGCAGGGAGAATGACAGGGAGGTGAAAATTCATGACTTCTAAACAGTGTACCAGAAGAATGAGTTTGCTGTTACCAAGAAAGAGCTATTCTATGCCATTGTTTAGCAGCCTCAAAATTCCACTGTCCCTGTAGTCATGACATTGCTTAATTTCAAAATTTGCATGTAGTTCCCATGAAAGAAATAAAAAACCCTGAAGTTCTACTTTAATCAACTTAAATTTAGCTGACAACTTGAACATTGCATATAGTTGTTTGAGAATGAGTTTAAAAAGTCATTTCACCTTCAAGACTTTTAACTTTTTATAATTCTAAAGTATAATCAAAATTGTAGATGCAATATTACACTGAATTTAAAAATGCAATAGAAAAATAAATATTAAAAAAAAGGTAATTTTTTACAAGTTTGCTTCTAGTTATTCTTAAATTGATGCATCAAGTAAAAATAACACAAATTTACGAACTAGTCAATTGTTGAAATTTACAGTATTTAGGCATCATCATCCCCTCTTTTTTTGGCTAACAAACAATTACAGTAGTTTCACGAATATAAGCCGCACCTTTTTCATTGAAGAATCCAGCCTAGCCCAGTGGTGCGGCTTATATTCAGGTGCGGCTTATCTATGGACAAATCCCAGCGAAACGCCAACCCGGAAGTGAGAGCCGGCCAAGCAGAGTGGCAAGTGGGAGCCGCTGGGAGCGTGGGACTGCCCGGAACGGGGGCTGCAAGTGTGCGGCCCGGCCCCTGTGCCACCGGGACCCGGTGGGAACGGGGGAGGGCCGGGAACGGGGGCTGCAAGTGTGCGGCCCGGCCCCTGTGCCATCGGGAGCCGGTGGGAACGGGGGACGGCTGGGAATGGGGGCTGCGCAAGGGCGGCCCGGCCCCTGCCGCTGGGAAGCCGGGCTGTGTGGGGCCGGGCCGGAGCGCCCCGCCCCCTCTGCCGTGTGAGTTAAAAAAAAAAAAAAACAAAAAATCCCCGCGGCTTATATTCGGGTGCGGCTTATATATGGACAAATCCCGTGGTCTTCCCAGCTACCTGGAAGTGCGGCTTATATTCAGGTGCGGTTTATAATCGTGAAACTACTGTATTTCAGATTTACTGTAGGAATTTTATAACCTCAGCTACTCTAATTTCCACTTGGGCTAGGCAACCCAGGAACAAAGAGATGTAGTTGGCTAATATTAGTGACAGGCTAATGTAGTCTGTCCCTCAGTGTCTTGTTTCACCTCTTCATTTATTTTGTTAGACCTACTTCAGAGAAGACTGTCAAACTCTTAAAGTGATGTATTTCTACTGTGGAGAACTGTGCTCCTCATAGCATTTCTTTAGCAGAAGGAAGCTGGCTGGAAGCCACTGTTTCACAGGCCTGGTGTAGATGTGAGCTGTTTTGTGGGGGGTACAGAACAGTGTGGGTGGACTCTGATAATGGACATTTTGGCAAGATGTGTGAGGTGCTTTAATTATTCAATTAGGGATTTTTGCTTTAATAACACACTGCTATTCCATAGCACCCATGCTGCAGGATGCTCACAAAGCTACCCTGCAAAAATATTAGCTGGTGCGGGGAATAGCTCTAACCTTCTGCTCAGTTTCACGTCCCTTGGAAAACATACTGTAAGTCAATTCTATGCACTGCATTACCTGCCAACCAATTTTTGAATGTGCTTCTGGGACCTGAGTAGTATCTATAAGAAGCTGAGACCTGGCTGCCTTGGAAGTGGCTTTTTTTATCCCCATCTCCATCAGGATAGTCATGCAGGATGTTCTTTTTGGCTTGTTCAGGAGCTGAAATTTGAAGTACCTTGGAACAAATTCTTTTTTGTCAATGCACCACCATGCTACTTCAGATTTTCACTTGAGCAGAATCTTGTCGCTTGCCTCCAGGACTGGTCTCTTAGATACAGTTGTGTTTGTCCAGGCAACTTGCAAAACTTGCAAGGATTTTGTTGAGATTGATGCCAAGGTCAGAAAATACTACTTTTGTCTTTTGAAGTAGGAATGTAAAAGGCAGATTCTAGTTGTCTGGAAGAATGCATCAAAATATATGACCAAGTAGGCAAATGAAGATACAGCTGGGTAAAAGGTATGTATAAACAAGTTTATCAAGGAAACTTGAGTACTTTCAATGTTCTTTGAGCTTCACAGAAGTTGCATTGGTTTTGGGTTTCTTAGTAGCTGCTTGTAAATATATGATTCTAATACAATGGCAATGGTCATTAAAAACATAATGAGTTCCTTTACCTGTGGGATTAAAAGGAATTTTGTTTTGCTGTAGATTTTACAGAATCCTCTGTTGACATCAGTGCATTTAATCTTTTCCTGTAAATAGAGGGATTGTACGGATTGTATGTACTAAAAATTTATTTGTGCTGTTCAAAATGCAGAAAAACTTTTAGCCATTATTGTAGTTATACTGTATAGATTACAATTCTAAAGATAAAAGTCACACACCAGAATTGTCATTCTATTTGTTGATAATCGATCATGCGACTTCTCTTATCCAAAGGGGGCTAAATTAGAAGTAGTTAAGAGCATAAATGATGAAAAGCAAAAATTAGATTAATTAACACTGTTTAGAAACCTGAACTAAAGATATGATCACTATTTTAAATAGAAGTATTATGGGGATAAAATCCTATGACACTGAAGTAGAGTATGTGGTTATGTAGTTAAGGAAACTATTGTGCTTTTGCAATAGGAATGGGTCAGATAAGCTTTATTAAGAGGTTTTATACTGCAATGATTAATGATACAGAGCACCCCATTTAATGTGTCCTGTATGGAGTAAAAATAATAATAAAAAAAATCCCCTTGCCCACCCCAGAAGTTTTACAGTATTTTTAATCTTTTGGTTCCAAGCTCTACTAAACTACCAAATTATAGCCTTTGATATAAAGCATGAGTTAACAGTGATAAATGTCAGAATTTTTCCTTTAATGCACAGAAAATGTGGATTTATGCTGTGTAACAGCTGATGTTGCCTGTAAACAAAGAACAAACTTCTGCCTCCACGAGTGTCCATTCCCCTGCATTTTCTCATACAGCTCTGTAGATGAATATGATGGTAGCATATTCTGCAAGAATATTTGCCTTTCTTGGGATATTATGGGAGATGCTACTGGGTACTATGAGGGGAATGTCCTACTGAATATACTGGCAGAGCTACTTTTGTCTTCAGTGCCATGAATCCATTAGTAGGGGTCACTGGATCCTGTTTCTCTTATGTTGATATTGTGGAATAAAAGCCTGGGCATTAATACTTAGTGCTAGGTAGTAGTACTACTGGTGTGTAAAAGGTGTGTACAAAGAGTTTTTAGATGATACACGAGATTCCAGATAGGCATGATCCAAGCCCAGAATCCAGCACCTAGGCACAACAAATGCTATTAAAATAGTTATGTCATTCATGTCCCCAACTTTGTATGTTATATGTTGATTGTAACTTTGCATTACAAAGGAGCACGTGTAATGGGACTTTGTTTAGGTAGTTGTTTATACAATTCTCTTCAAAGTGCCATGTACAGGTAGAATGTGAAAATATCTTTTTAACATTCCCTCCCTGTACTTCATGTGCTATAAATCCCACTGACCTATTGCCTCTTATTACTGTGTTGAGAAATTTGATGCAATGGAGTTTAGTGGATTGAAAAATCTGCAGCAGAAGATCTTACATTTATATAATGTGAAGTTTAGGGTATGCAGGTCCGACTAAAATTAGTCTTGTATATCGCTGCTATGCCAAGGCTTTGGTGATGTTTTGATGCACTGTTTATGTGCATATCAGGTGTGGAGTGCATCTGATATAGGTGAGAATCTGACCTTCTGGGTCAATTTTTTCTGGAAGAATCTCACTTGTTTGCACCAAATAAGCTCTGTCAATGTAATCAGTGCATGGTGAATGGGTACATTGAGAAGAGCCACCAAATGCCCTGAACTCAGCTGCTAAGAGTAATACAGGTACAATTTAGGATTCCTTTTCTCACCTGTATGGGGTCTAAACTGACAGTAGGAAATGGTAACTTCACACCAGTTTGAGCCTTTTAATTAATTCTCTGTGGATGCCAAAAAGCCAGAGGGATACTTGTGCTAATAACCACTCCTAACAGCTAAGGTGGTTCTGATCTCTACTGGTAGTACAGCTGGAAATAGCAATGTAACTTTTGACTACTTCAGTGAGAGACATTCAGCCCTCTGTTCAGCTGGGTTCTGAAAAAAAAAAAAAAAAAAAGAATAATTAAGAAATAAAAGTTAGTTGTTACTACCAGTTTAATTAAAGTTCTCTGCTAATTTCACAGTGCAACTTTGGATCCTAATAACAACAGATCTAGAGTCTAATTACTGTCATACCAGGTGGCCTGCTTTACATCTAATTGCTTCCCTTGAGCCTGACATATGCCTGGAAAGTCAACTCTGTTTCCAGTAGAATATGATTTTATTATAGATAAGAAAATGATAGAAATAAAGATTTCTTGCAGCTTACCTAGGTCTTGGACCTTGACTGTGCTCTGAAGCTTTCTATTGGACTTTTGAATGACAAAATATATTGACATCTTTTCAAACTTATGCTTCCAAACTTTCACACAATTTTTATGGGAAGACGACATGGGTAGATAGTTCAAAAATAGATAATGATGAGCAGTTTTTAAATTAAGAAAGTAGGAAGAGGGAGGATAGGTGTTCTTAAATTTAATGGTGGCTCAAAAATACCTGCTTATATTTGCTACCCAAGACAAAACTCAAATATTCTTGATTGAAAGCTTAAAGGAAAGGCTTTCAACAATTTATACATTATTTTCAGCAGCTTCAGTGCTGGTTTCTTCTGTTAACAAGCAGCATGGAGTTGTCTCTTGCTTGAATATGTAGAAAGCTTTAATGCACACATCCATATGGGGTTGAAGGGTTACTCTGCAAAAGAGTCTGGACCTGTAGGAAGGGGCAGTAAAGAAGAAAGCTTTAGCACTGATCAGTAGTACTTGGAAGCATAAGGATATGTAAGAGGTGAAGGCAGCCACTCATTTTGTCATTATCCAGGATGCTGGGCTTGTATAAAAAGCATTAATTTAGTTTTTGAGAGTGTCAGGAATGATGCAGACTGGGACTGGACAGAAAACATAGTTGTATCCAGACACAGTTACTTCAAAAGAAAAAAAGTGCACTGTTCTAAAGGGCCTTGGATCAAGTCCAAGAGTCCACTGAGCCAGTGGGATTGTAATTGTTTTGCAATAAATGATTAATTATTAGACCTCAAATAGGTATTTTGTGTGAGCCTAAAAAACTCCTACCTTTTCACTGGCATCTGTTAATAGTTTTGCTGTGGGCAAATTGGAAATTCCTTTTTTCTTGTTTTTAGTAGTGCGACTAGCTGGACTTCATAACCTACTCTGTTCTGCTCAAGGCAAATGCAATTGTGAACAATTTTTGGCTTGGAATACAGTGAATTTAAACAGCAAGCTTGGTATTAATTTTCAAAGAGTCAAAAGATTTCTAGTGGTGTATTTTGAAAAAACCCGAAACACCAAAATAAGTCAATTGTAATCTTACAGCTGCCACTAAAATGTGACCATTTAAACTTTTTTAATATTATGGCTAATAGTAAACAGTTATTCCTCAAGATGCAGAGTCTGAGGGCAGACCATGTTTATACCACTTGAAAATCAATGGCAATATACTGAGTTCCTGTTAGGCTGTCTGAACACAAACGTCTTTGTAATAAACTTCTCTTCTTCCCAACCACTTCCTTCCAGAGCAGACCCATGCTTTAAAACTGTTTCTTTTCTAGCTTGGAGGAAGAAAACAGCACACATGCTAAAATGTGGTGGGGAAAATAGCTGAATAATTACACAAAGAAAAGTTCTTCTTGGCACTTTCCAAAGCTTATTATTCAATGCATTATACAGATGAGAGAAAAAAAGAGCACAGCATTGCATAGGAATGTATGTGTGCATGGACTATGCTCATATGGAGGTGGGAAAGACTGGATTCACTGAAAGAAACCCAGCTTGGATCATGTTGTCTCAAAGGACCACTCGGTGAGAGCACTGCCTCTTGGAACTGGGGTCAGGCCACCCCCAGCCTGCGGGCACATCCAGGACCTCCCTGGGACTGAAAGAGGCTGAGACGCACGAGGTATCTGTAGAGTGCAATAAAGTCACCCCTGAGACTCCATTTCTCCAGACTAAACACACAAAAACTCCCTCATCTACTCTTCACGGCTCACAGGTGCTCCAGACCCTTCCCCAGCTCCACTGCTCTTCTCTGGACTCACTCCAGCCCCTCAAGGTCTTTCTTCCAGTGAAGAGCCCAGAAGTGGACACAGAAGTCAAGATGCTGCCTCATGACTACAGGGGAGCAATCATTTCCTGGGTCCTGCTGGCTGCACTAATTTTTATATAGGCCAGGGTGCCATTGGACTTCTTGGCCACCTGGGCTCACTGCTGGCCCATATTCAGCTGGCTATTGACCCAGCTTTTCTGCTGGGATGCATTCTCTATTTATTGTAAATAATTTTCTAAGTGGCCTTTTCCAGGGAATGGGTTACTTACTTTTTAAAAAAATTTGCTATGGCTTTGAGGAAGAGACAGATAGCAACCTGCAAAACAAGCTATATAAAAGGTAAAGTAACCTGGAGTCTAAGGAGAGGATCTTAAGGCAAAATAGGTGGGGAAGATGATCAAACATTTTATCCTAGTATTAGTGCAAAGAGAAAAAAATTAGAAAGTGCTTGGGGGTCTCTATGCTGTCATTGTCATTTTAGGTCAGATTGCATGACAAAATAGTGCATCTTTAGCACTGAAGTCAGGTGCTGCAAAAAAAGCTCTATTTGGTCCTAGAGGTGAAATCACCTCTTCCTGTTAGCTTCTTGCCTTGCAGTTAGTTTTGAAAAGCAGACCTTTCAGAGTGCTTAAAAACTGGAAAAAACCCAAGCCTTAGAAGCTGAATTAGTGTCACCACAGACAGACTGCCTGAAATATGTCCATCACTGATGTCAGTGGCTAACAGTGTAGGGCTGGCTCTTTAGGCAGGAGTGCAGCACGGGGTGCTGGATACAAGAAATATGTGCTCTAATTCCAGCTCTGGATTTTCTCAGAGCTGTCAAGCAGGGCACTTGGCTGCCTTCTAGTTTGCATTTTTCGTGTTGCTTGACTGGTTAATGCTCATACTCTTGTTTGAGCAAGTAATGTATTCCTTTATTGTCACTGCTTATTGTTATACGTGATTCACAGAATCATTTTTGTGATGGCTTTCCCTTTGATTCATCACATTTTGATTCTTTTATCTGATTACAAACTAATTAAAATAAACAGATATTCTCGCTTGTATCTGTGCAATAACCCTGAATTCATAAATTGCATTGTATTAGTAATGATCCTTCTTAGTAATACAGTAGCTGACTGGGCTGAAATGCTGAAAGAAATCATAATACAAACAGACATGCAGGTTAATATACTTATTAGCAGGCAATGATTACAAACATTTTTTGCTTGAAATGAAAACAAGTTTCTGATTAGGAATACTGGAAGCTGGACACTTCCTTTTAGGAGGGAAATTGCAGTTTAACACTGGTATAATAACATCCATAATATTTAAAAGCCCTGTTGTGTAAGACCAAAAAAAAGAAATATTATTTATTTTTTTTTTAATGTGGATTTTTTTCTCCCTGTTTGTAAAATGCAGGTATATGTGGTACCTAGAGAAGGTTAGAGAGGAGCCTGGACCAGGTTTTGAAATGTCTACGCAGATATTTCAATGCTTTCCATTAGCATTACATGAGAAACCACTTGTCTACATCAAGAGCCATTTTCTGAGGGCTGAATACAAAAGAAGGAAGATTAAGATTAGGAATAGTCTCTCGTGTAAACTGAACAGTAAAAGCAAACAAAAAAAGCCCAAAGGTGGAAATAGTGCTCTTTCCTTGGAGCAACTTCTTGAAGGTAGCAGCGGCAGTCAATCACTAACTTGTGGACAGTATGTCCAGGCTATATTACTACATTCCAGAACCTTCCAGCTGTCATCAGGCACTACTGGAGAGCCAGCAATTCTCTTAACATTATGTATGTGGGTTTTTTAACAGAAACCATGATATTGTTATATTACCAGACCTGTCTTGCTGTATAATACATCACAGACTAACTGGAAATCAAACATTTGCTGGCAAATGCAATATTAAGGAAATATTGAAATAAGGTCTGTGAAGCCATAAACTGTGATACTGGTGTCAAGTGTCTCTTCCGTACCAGATACACACATTTCTAAATTTATCAGGTGTTTTTGAGGTCTTTGCATCATATGAAAAACCCAATAGTTTCATAACTTTTCAGGCCTATAATTCACCAGCATAAAAATTGTGCTTATTTTTTCTTCTTGGATGATTATTCCAAAAGATCTCCTCTAAACTCATTGTCTTTGACATTTGGGTCATATTCTTCCTTCTGATTTTTTTTTTTCCCTGAGTGTGCATTGCAAGAGCATTCCATGTTCTACCTTTTACGTATGTTCTTTGTACATCATTCTCTCATTGTCATCAGCAATGCTGAACTGCTCTAGAGTAGGGCTAGAAAAATTTGTGGTGAGAGGACATTGGAGTCTGCACCATGGACTTGTGTGCCTATGCAAAGACTTTTGAGATATAGGGAAGTGCTGATGCCTTTAGACCTATTACAAAAGCTTGCATTGGTCAGCTGATCCTTTTTTCCTGGTAATGTTTTTGTATCATGCCTTACCTCAGATTAAGTACCACACCTATAGAAATCCCTACATGTATCTGTTTTATTCAACATGAATTTAAGAAAACTGTTTTTAAAGGAAGTTAGCATTTAGTTCTAATGTTAATGAAGATTTAGCCTTAGATGAATGCTTTTTATTAATTGGAACTTTAGCAGGTGTATATGAACATACCTTCTTGAAATCCATGTATTTATCCAGATCTAAACTAGTCTGGGGCTATCCATCTTTTCTGATATCTGCCAGAAATTTTTGAAGTCTGCTTATTTTAACAGATGTATTTTCAAAGGTGTGAAGATCTTAAGGCAGACATGTTTAGTACAGCTCACTTTTGAATATATGAGCAAATAAAAGAACATGTCATATAAGGAGACAGTTTATATTTTTAAAGAAATGTAGACAATGTAAAGTTTTAGAGGAGAAGGCTGTCACCAGAATATAGGTACTTCCCTGATTCTGATTTGTCAGAGAGAAACAATTCCTAAAGTCTTTTCAAATGATGTTGTGGAGAAGGTACAGTGAAATTCAAAATAAATGACAGAAAGGGTGTTCATGACACTCTCACTGGTATAGATTTCTTTGAATGACACACTTAACCTCCAAAGCCCTTGACCCTCAAGAGGCTCTTGTGGAGTTCTGTCACTCAAGGTGGCTTTGCAATTGTATCAAATTTGCTATCACTGCTGGACATCAAAAACTTAAGATGAGAAGAGAATTTTTCTGCTGAAAATTGAATGCAAATACTTGATGAGCATACTTTGGAAGTGCATGCTGATTTAATACACTGTGCATGTTGTAAAATTCTGATAGCTATAAATTGTCTAAAGCAGGGCAGAAAAATAGCTACAGTAATTTCACGATTATAAGCCGC
>VRYO01002297.1:16907189-16978068 GCA_009812075.1 Sialia sialis | reverse complement strand
ATTTAAGATTAAACCCCATCATGTTTCAGATTGCTTAAAAAGCATAGGAAGTGAAAATGGAGCTCTTATCACATTGTTGCCGGGGCATTTGCTTTGCACACAAACTGAACCAAAAAAAACCCCCAAAAACCAACAAAACAAACCAAGAAACCAAAAACCCCAGAATGTGTAAACTGCAGAAGTCATGTCTTCTGAACAATGAGATCTACAGACAGGTAGAGGAAATGCAGTAGGAATGTGGAGCTCTAGCTTCTAGCTCTGCCATTGATCTTTTCTATCATGGTAAAAGTAATTTCACCACTATTAATTATTTTATATGACCTAGACATGGCCAAGAAAATATGCTAGAATTTTTCTAAAGCCATGTATTTCATCCTTTTCTTCAGTTTCTCATAAGTGAAATAGAATATTACACATAGAACAAAGTGTTCTTCAGAGGTTCTGTTAAATGACAAATTCAGCAGCTCTGCTAATATGAACTGTGATATTATCTGAGTTTTCATAACATGCTTCCAATTTTACATTCCAATGAAATGTAATTAGAAATGTCACTGAATTAGAGCAGCATGGTGTCTATAACACTATGTAAACTACGTTGCTAAAAAAGAAATGTACGGGGGGAAAACTGGAGAGGAACTCTTCTTAACATCAAGGTCCTGCCTTTTCACCATGCACTTCATGATGTAGCTCGCTTTAATTGCAGACCTCCTTGTCCTTCAGAATCATCTGGGATTACTGGCAGGAATCCATGTCTCAGTCAATACTGAGATAAAATTGATGGCATTTGTCACCTCTCATTAAAGCTGCAGAATAACCACTGCCATCTAAACCACACGGGAAAAAAATGTTTGGGTTTGTTTATGTTTTTGTATCTAGACTTTTGTAGTCCTGGTCAGCCATTGTATGAATCACCAATCTTTGAGGATGGTAGACTTGATTCATGTCTCTATGTAAATCCTTTTTCACCATTCTGGTTGGTGTAGTGGGAGCTAAAATTAAGCAAGAATTGCAGTTGAGCATTTTAATATCCCTTTATGTAGTCAGGACTGAACTTTTTAACCTTTACCTACATTAGGAACCCAACTGATGCCCATGGAATCAATGGACAGAGGATCATCATCTTCAGCAATAGCTGTATCAATGCCTTTGCGTCCATTCAGCATAGAAGGGGAAAAAAGCACAATTCTTTAGCTTTTTGAGATATGAGCATGTTAGATGTTTTTTACCAGGATCTGGCATCCTTTTGCGTAAAGGTTGGATTTTGCAATTTTGAAATTATCACCATTTTTATGGCGTCAATGTGCCTTAACTTTTTTCTTAACTTCCTATTCTTGGTAGCTAACACCAATTTTGCTATGCAAGCTGAGACAAGGGGACACTGGATCATTTTGAAAGCTGGGTCAGTTTAAGATGATATGTAAAGCCAAACTTTGCAGTTTTGATGATTAGAAAATCACAATTTGATTTTTCATGCAAGAGTAGTAACCTGGCTTAGTCCTGTTCAAACATAGGCCATTACACTCAGTCTACCAAAAATCTGTGTGTGCCTCGCAGCCTTTGTCACTTCCTGAGTAGAAAAACAACTTTTTGAGGTGACTTTCACCCCTGGGAGGGGAAGAAATTCTTCGTTACAGTATGTAGCATGTGGAATGCTATAGTAGCAAATGTAGAGTTAGTCACCACATCTATAACTGACAAGATAAGGCTCAATTTATTTACTGGCAATTAGTGTGTCTGGCAAAGCATTCTTATAAAAGGTTGAAAACTGCTTTGCCCTTTTAATAAGGGGCAGAAAGGCCAATGTATTTTATAGCTGCTGTAGCTTTATTCTATATCAGGTGCACAATTTTCTTTCCTGTAATTGCAAGCAGTAGCAAATGATAACTGTAACATGCTCTGAAGTACATAGACAAGAATAAATCTGAGCAGACAAAAACTCACCAGGAGTTCTTTAATGTTTGCAGAAAATGTGAAGGGCAATTTTTATTGAGATGAAAGTAAGCATGTGAAAAAAATGTCACTAGTAAAACAGCATTCCTGTCTGCTGTGCCTGAAAGCTTCTTCCACATGGGAGGGGGAGGAAGAAAATGTCACCTATTATATAATTAGAAAAACAGTTGGGAAACAATGGTGATGATGGCATTTCCCTAAGGAAAATTTTCTTGCCTTAAAGGACTTTTAGAAAATAAATTTCAGTGAGACACTAAATCAAATTAAGATAAAATGCAATTTTTTTTTTTTTTTTCTGGATCTGCAACAGCAATTTGGTTTGCTGGAGGTGATAAACTTCAAGGCTGGCTAGGTGGGGAAGGGCTGTGAAAACAACAATTGTCCCCTCGAATTTACAAGTTTTTTATTCTTCAGCCTAGGGCTTCTCTGTCTGGCTTTTCAGTAGTAACTGGTTATGAATGCCTGCATCTGTTACTATGTCCTCTTTAATTATCAGTAATTAGACACAGTCTAATGATGAGCTAGGTGTTTTTGCATGGCCCTGAGTGTGTCCTCGGAATGTGTAGAGGGCACTAAACGATGAAAAATGAGTAATGGGGAAGAAAACTATATTGTTGCTTGTAGTATGTTCCTTCTTTGCTCTTGTTGACCTTGCACCAGTGAAGCAAAGGACATTCTCATAACTTCTCTGATGTACCAAGAACTGTACCAGCAAATATTCTGCTGAGAAAACAATCTGAAGCCGTACTCAGCTTTGAAATCTGATTTCTAGACCACTTCAAAATACTATTGCCTTTGATCAACAGTAGTCTGGCCTGAATATGTGAGACATCCTGGCTGAAGGTTTCCAAAGCCATCTATTTTTACTTTCTTTGGAGTTTATTCTGTTTATGAAGGATTGCTAGGATTTCTCTGGCCAGCAATGAAAAGATAGCTGTTTTATTGTATTTTCTGTTCCTCAGTCTTTTTGCCTCTCCTCTTCATTATTTGTCTTTCATTTTGGACACACTGATTTTTCCTGGAAGTTCAAAGGGTGGGGAGGAGGAGCAGGATGAACAAGGTAGTCAGGAAACTCTTACACCACTCCTAGTACCCCTGGATCCCACAGGACCTATGGTTACAGCAAATCTCTTTGGTGATTAATTGAAAAAAATCCATATGAAATGAAATGGACATCAATGATTGCTTTCTGAGATGGCCCACTCTAGACCATAAGGAGCATCTGTCAATTATGAGAGTGTTCAGTCTCTCTCATCCATTGGCACCTCACTCCATCTGCTCATGTTTCATTCTGGGGCATCTAGAGAGGAGCATCTATGTGATATGGACAGCATTCATTTAGAACCTGCTTTTTTTTGTCATTATCTTTTCCTTTTTCTGAAAGGCTGATTAGAAATGTTATCTGTTTCATAGATATTTGCCCCCTCAATGGTGACTTTGAGCATGTTCCGGGTGGCAGGAAGCATCTTGCTGGCTTCAAAGAGGCAAGTACAGCAGCATAGTAGCCACATGAGGTATTGATTGAGGATGTCAGAAGCAGCCTCTCTAAAGAGCTTTAATGATGCCAAATGCAAGGGTAATTCCTGCTTATCCTTAAGATCGACAGCTTGCACATGACACCAGCCAAACATCACTGGATCAGCAGGAAACCAGACTTCTGAATGATTGCTCCTAGATGTGTTTTCCTTTGGGGTTTCCTATCCAGATACTGACTTCAAATCTGTTAAGCTGTAAGAAGGATGTGGCTATTGTGTTAAGTGATAGCACTCCAGCTTGGAATACATCTCTCTTTTTCACGGGCCACATGTGTTAAACAGCTTTTAAGAGAATTGTCATTCCTTTTCACTGGATTTTTATCAGCGTTTTTAACAGAATAAGTATGTGCTAGTAGCTTCTAATGGGTCCCAGAGGAAGCTTTATAGGAGGAGTTTTAACCCAGAAAAAAGGTAAAATCCAGGGCAATGTTTAGTCATTCCATGCACTAGGGTTGTTTGACTATTCTGCCTAGTCAAGAGGACATACATGGGAGCCTTTTACTATGTCTCTAAGTATTATATGTAAGTGTGAGCTTTATTTTTAAACAGATGTAAATGAATTATCTTTCTTTATCACTACCAAAATGTTATATTCTGCCCAGCTTTGCTCACTGTTTTTCTTTTGTTATGACTCCATCCTTCCCTACCTCTATTTCTCTCCTTCCTAATTCTATTCTCCTTTTTTTGCAGCAATATATTCCTGACAGATCTGGTTGCATGTGAGCCTGGAAAAGGTTCTTCAAACTCTTCCTGATACGGGTGGTTTGGCACCATTTATTGCAAACAAAATCACATGTAGCATTTGGTCACCAGCTACTAGACTCTGCCTGTGATATGACTTGTGATACACCAGAGTCTGGGATGACTCATGTGAGACAGTAATCTTTAAAAGGAGCAAAGATGAATGATTGCTCAAATATTTTGCTGCATTCCATAATATTACTTTAGTGCAAGATGGAAATATTCATGCTTAATGACTGTGTAAGTATCACTCTTCCAATAATAGTGGAGACTAAGATACAGAATGATGAACGTTTAATAGGAAAAAAATTGACTGTTACCCACATTCTCTCTGTTTGGAAAAAGCACATTAGAAAAAGAAAAAGTTTATTAATTTTCAGTTTACCTTTTCTTTAACGTAACAAACTTCCATTTGAGGTTTAATTGGGACTATTCCAGCATGCAACAAAAAGTTAGTGGAAGATAAAAGGGCATAGCAAGAAAAAATATTCAAAGTGAATAATTTAAGATCACATCCATAATTAATGGCATTTGGAAAGCTTCCTCTAGTGCTCTAATCATATCTCAAAATGTGCTAATTAGAGCAGTTTGGTACAAAACAGTGTATGCAGGTGTTGAACAGCTTTTTTCTGTTCTTTTTTTTCAGAAATGTAGCAGTAACTGGTTCTCCTGGCATTAGCACTCACATTTAATAAATGTTTCACCATTTAACATATATTTGACAGCTGAAGAGTGTGCACATAACTATTACCTTGTTAGAATAGATTTCATCAGGAATGCAGAACAAAATCAGATATTTTTAGTACAGCAACTTAAGCTCGTAGTAAACAGTGAAGCATCCTGTAATGTCCTTTGGGGCTATAACTGGAAAAGACTTGAAGCTGAAAAAAAAATGCCTTGAAAGGACAAAGTATCTACATTCATCTACTTGAAATTAATGTTATCTAAAGCAGTTTTGATACTTCAGAAAAGCTAATAATTTGCTTACTCCTTGCACTGTATTTAAGTGTTATCTTTTGGCTGAGAAGGATGTTGCTGCTCAGTTCTTCATTTATCTTGGAAATCAATCAGACCTCTCTCTCTATCCCCTCTCCAAAATTAATCAATATGATCCAGAAAGAAATGAGCTGTGCATTCAGGTCTCTGTGTGTATACAATTGGGCTTGTATTACTGCTCTGCCAGAATGAAACAGGAAAACCTGAGGAGGAGATGCTTATTGCCCAATTTCCTCAAAATGATCCTGACAGCTCTGCATTACTGAAACAGGAGCTGGTTCTTCGGGCTGTAGTTTCCAACAAGTAGGTGAGACAACACTATCAAATAAATAAATCTGAAGAGCACAGATTGTATTTTAAATGAATGTATCATGACTCTGCAGGATTTGTTTTATGCAATTATTCAAATAAGACATTTTATTTCATTGAGGTTATACAAAATTTCACAGAATGAAACAAATACTTCCATAACCATGTATTATTAATAACTCATTTCCTTTAAAGTTGAGAGCACAGCTATTCTATTATGTGTTGCAGATTCATTTTGAGACACTTTATTGGAGAGCCTGCAGTCTGAAATATTAATCTTGTGAAATTGAACACATGGGTTTAAACCTAGGATGCATCCTATTTTTCAAGAGACTCAGCAGTGCCTAGCTCCATTTTTCCCAAGAAATCAGGAGATTTACTGCTGTGTATGAATTAGCTCAATTTCTATGCTGTGTTCTCCTTGTTCCTACCCATTAGCATTCAATCCTCTTCTGTCTTCTGCAGCTAGATGAATTATTCCCCAAGAACAATTCATTTGACAGTGAAATTTGCCCTTTTTGCATTTGTTATTTCTCCATGAACACATGACAATTTGCATTAATTAGTTTATTATTTGAAATTGTTTGATGAATAGTTTGTTTCAACCCATTTCACTCATGTAGCTAATATTAATTTGCGTGTTTCATCCCAGTGATTTACCATTCAAACTGTGTCCCATTATAACATATGGTGATTGTTCCTGCTCCTGCTCCGGATGGCACAACTGGAGTCAATCAAAAACAGAAATATGGTTCATCAAAAGTTTTCAAAGAAAAATTCAGTTCTATTCTCTTATTATTTCCCACAGTTATTGTTATTTCTAAGTAAACTCTCTACTTTTTTCTTTTCTGTATTTTTCTCTTTTTTTCTGAGTTTCACAACTGAAAAAAAGGGATTTAAAGTCTTAAAGTATCTTTTTCTTTCTTTTTCTTTCTTTTTTTTCTTTTTTTTCTAATTCCATGTTTAAGGAGATCGAGTGAAATAAATTGAGGGTTTATTTTCTTCAATAATAAAGCATTTTTTCAGTTGAAGACAATTTTTTCTGAAAACACACTCTTTGCAATAAAAGTATAAAAATGTTATAGATTTTGTAAACAGCCTCTACTTTGCCATGAGGTATGATTCAGCAATTAAAAAGCATACTTTGCCATATTCAGTAAAATTCTAATGACATTCAAGTGTTCTTCCACTTCCTCCTTTGTCTGAGAAAAAAAAATACTATTAGGAAAACTTGAAATATGTGCACAAGAAAGTAAAGTAAAGTTGCAGTGTCTCCAAGAACTACCATGAATGCTTTCTTTCTTCTCTATTGGGAGCTATGGTCTCTTGCCTCAAATTCAAGGAAACTTTGGAGTAGAATCACCTTGTTTCTGCTAAAGTAAGTATTATATCCCTGTACAGATTTGGTCTGAAAAAACATCCTCTCAGGATGTGCAGAAAGCTATAGTGTTAATCTATACCCACAAATATATGCTACTCCAAAAGAAACAAAATGCTGTAATAATATATTGCAGATTAGAGTAATAATGAAATCCTCCACATTTTAATGTTATTCATAAAGAGTATTAGAAACCAGAAGCTGAGTACTTTTCTCAGAAAATAAAGGAAAATACTGGGTGAAGACCTCCATTAGGCATGGATGATTTTTTTAAACAAATCTTGGAGAAAATGGGAATGTTCCAGTATATAATTGTGTGTTCTAATGACTTAAAGGGTTCAGCAAATTTGCCCAAGAAACCATGGAGTGTCTACCTGTGGCAAAATCAAGGAAATGCACAAATGGGAGAGCAGAGGGAAATGGCAGTATAATTAGTGCCATCAGCATGCTTTTATACAAGATAGATTGTGTCAAGCAGAACAGTTTATGAGCTCTTGTCTGCGTTCAGTGAATGTTTCTCTGTGACATAATATATCCAAGGACTTTTTTGAGATACTGACACAGTGTTCTGATGAGAAAATTACTGCAAAACAAAATGAAGAGAGCCCACAGGAGCAGGGTGGGGACTAAGTGAGAGTAAATTTTGAGTCAAGGCTCTAAAATTTGTTTCTGGGCAGGTGCTGCCATTGTTTAGTCCTGACTAATTTATTCTAGTTTATTCTAGGTCTAATCTAGAAGGACTACACTTGTAAATACAACATTTGTATTTCTGATGCCACAGAATTAGTAAATGAATAACAGTGATAATTTGAATACAGGAAATAGAAGCTGCTCTGGATTGTTTTCAGAAGTAAACAAGCACATACATGAACCCGAATGTGTTTGTGTCCTAATCCTACATGGCTGTATTGCCAGGTGTGCAGAAAGTGTGTCAGTCTTAGGAAACTGCAGCTTCATCCTTGGAATTATTGACTGAAGAGAACCAGAGCAGTGAACATGAGTGGGCAGTCTGATGCAGCTAAGGCTCAATACAGCTTCTGAAGCACTGATTGAGAAATATCATATATGAACAAGGAAGTATAATTTTTTTGGACGTCATGGCATGAAGAAGGACTGTCACGTTCCTTTCTAGCTCTTTCAATTGCTTAAGTGAGAATTATAACTGCTGTTATGAGTCATGAACCTCTGGCACTAATGATACACCCTTGTTTTGAGGTCTCATAGTTATCCTTCAAAAAAATTACAAAGGATTGAAAAGGGTTGAGAAAAGAATAATAGAATAATACATCAATCTAGGGAAAAACAGAGGAAATTTTATTAGTTTAGTGCATCAAAGAGAAATTAAGAAGTGATCGTGGGAAGAGATGGCTTATTGTAGGTGGAATTTCTGTCAGAAAGATGAATCCGTGAGATTCAGGATCTGGAAGCTAGACTTAGATAAGTTAAAAGAGAGCACTTAATCAGTAGAACATGATAGGTTATCTCACTGTCAGCTTCTAAATCAAGCTTCAATATCTTTATGAAAGATATCTAAATGCTCAAAATAAGATAAAACTCTTGAGGAGTCATTTGCACAAGACTTGTTCTACTGTGTAAAGGAGGAGAGGAAAAAGGTCTCCATCCTTAAAATATGTCCATGGAACTTTCATTTGTAGTTTGCATGTGCTATTGGTATTGAAGTCTTCAAACCATTTTGACATATGTGTACAAAATGCACTACTGTCATGGTTCCTGCAGGGAATTCGAATTGAATCTCAGAAAATTATAGATGGGGTCATGTCTCTAAATGCTTAACATGGAGATCTGTTGGCAAAGCGCTTACACATCATGTCTTTCTGGACATCATCAACAAGTTAAAGAACCTGAGTGATGACAGCCACAATCTAAACAGTTCTATGAGTGTGTGCAATATTTTCTGAGAACTGTGGACCTCATGGAAGTCTTGTCTTGTCAGCAGTGAGGCAGGCAGCCTGGCTTTGATGAAGGAATTCTTGATGTTGGATATTTCTGTGCTGAAACACCACAGTGGGATATTGTTTGTATGGATAAGAAAATACAGTTACTTCTGGTATCAGTAAAGGCTCAATGCTGCATGCTGCTTTGCCATAAACCTCTTTGGCTAATGTATTTTTCTCTTGGTCTGGGGTTTAGCATCCTAACATCTTTCTGAAATAGTGCATTGAAAATGCTGCTAGAAAACAAGAAGTCCAGCATCCAATCACCAGTGTATTTAGGGATGATTGGAAAATATCCAGGATCATTCCCTGAGGTCTTTCTTTTGTAATTCAAAGTAGAAATCTGTCCGTGTTCAGAAAAAAGAGAATGAGGAAGCTCATCTGTGCTAGCAGGCATTGGAACTGCTTGCTTCATCTTCCATTCCCATGGCTTTCTGGAGTATCATTGTATGTGGGATATCCAAGTAATGCACACTGAAGGGTACCAGGAAATCTAGGCAGGAAATCACCTTCAGTTTGACCATTAATCTATGGCAATGCCTTATCTTTTGTGAATGTAGAAATGGAATAGCAGCAGAATAAATGAGGTAAAGTGATAATGTGCAAATATTTCTCATGGCAGAAAAAGCCAGAACTAATTTTACCCAATTTCTGCCTTGACTGTGGTGTCTACAGTTATGATATTCTTCTTTTTTCATTGTTCCTTTAATTAAAAGAAACCTCCCTGCCTCTCTGGGGCACATCCCTGAGGAGAGATTGGTTTTGGATGATAAACATGTTTTGCTCTTTCATCCTTTTCAAAACCTAGCGTCTATTTTCTTTCTGTTTGTCAATCAGCATGAAAAAGCTTTTTTAGCTCTTATTGCACCGGAAACAAATATAAAAAAAAAAAAAAAGACAGAAAGCTTCAGGCAGTTAAATGTGGGGGAATGCAATGCTGATGTAAAGCTGCAGCAGATGAACAGCTTAATTAGATTTTAATGAATATACAGATGTGTATAAGTGAGCAGCTCTGAGTGTGTGGAAGGAAGCAGAAATATGGGGCAGTAAATACCTTCATGTTGCCTGGGTAAAGGTACATTTCAAAATCATTCTACTTGCTGCTATTTCTTGTATCCAGGCTGGATTTTCCTATCACTGTGTGGCAGCAAATAATTTTTTTTCTTGCTGGTACAGTGAGGGAAACTGAAACACGAGCTGTCCTTCCCATAGCCATGCTTTGGATTGCTTCAGTTCTCCCACTCCTGGGAAGAGTTTGCAAACCTGAGGTGGCAGAGATCTGTGTGGGAAAATTTTTGGCAAATTTCTGGTGTCAGAATTGTGAAGAAATTTAAGGGGCTAGCTGGAGAAAACAGAAGGTCCTTTCGGCTTGGAAGGAAAAGGTGAAAAGTACAAGTAGAAATAAGCAGGGTACAAAACAAGATGCAGAGACAGGAAGAACTGGAAATTATTTCAGGTAGTGAGATCACAAATCCCCTTTGACCATACAGATAAATTAGTTCACAGAGGGGTTAATAAAAACCACCATAAATATACAGGAGAAATCCACCAGTGAAATAGAGTTAGAGAGGTGTGTACAAAAGAAAACCAGATACTATCAGTTTAAAACAGCAAAAAAACAAATAACAGAGTAATAAAAAGGCTGGTAGGTTTAAACACTTACTATGCTGCTTGTTGAGAGGAATACTTATATTATTCAGTGCATATAAATCTCCTTGAATGTATTTGTTTGAGGGTAGTTTCATTGAGAGCATTTTCATTGCCTGTTCTCAGTGCACCATTACAAATGTTATTTATAGATTAAAAGGAGCTATAGGCTCTGCAGCATTCCTAGCTAAAGGTGTTTTTGTCCTGGAGTTCATATAGCTGCTGAAGGCCACAGGTCTGATGCCAGCCCCCTGTAGAAACCACGTAACTCCCAGGGCCAAGGTAGTGAGAGCAGTCCCAAAGGAGAGGTGAGCAGAGGAGAGATGTGGATGGGAGTGCAAAGCTTTTCTTCATATAGAATTGAGGTCTGTTTCGGGAGGGTGTGTTCCCTCTTCCCAGGAGTGTAAAGGAGGCATTGTGCACCCTTCACGGTCTGCAGCCACTTGTGCTGAGGAGGGATCCAGAGACTAAATCCAGTCTCGGACTGGATTGCAGGCAGAGATGGCTCCTCATCCTGTACTCTAGGGATGCATGCTGGTCATGTAAGAGCATTCTTTGTTCATTGATTTGTTTTGAAATATATGTGGATTAGCTGTGGTGGAAATATAATCTAATTGAGCCCTAAATATTTGGACTAATGTTCTGACTTTCTGTGTGTCTGCCTGCCTCTCTGCCTTTTGATCCATCTACAGTTTTTTTAAATGTCTCTGCTAAAATGGGACTACGCTTCTTAACAGTTCTGTTTGAAACCACTATAACTTCAGTATGACAAAGTAGTTTTATTCCTGATAATAACTTTTTTGTACTTCACAGTGCTTCAATGTCTCAGTACCCTCTTTGAAACCCATTATCTCCAATGTACCTTTCCTTGACCTTCCATTGCATTAGCACCTGCCTAGGGTACTAATAATTCCTTGCTAATTTTGGAGCGGGGAGTACCTCTGCATATTCTGAGTCCAGTTTTAAGGTTTTCATGGGGCAGAAGAAGATCCTGGGTCTAGTGCAAGATATTTACACCTGGTATACACAGACCTGTCTTCCTCAGCCCTGCCTGCCCATGGTGCAGATGCTCATATCCTACCTCTCCCAAATTCTGGCTTGCTGCAGGGCGGACTCAGCGTGGAAGCAGAAAGGCAGTGTCAGGTGGTGGAGGGCTGAGGACATGGGAATTATGCTGATTGCAGCCTAATCTGGAACTACACAGGGTTTTGTGACACATTAGTGTTTTACTGAAATAAAAATACCAGGTTGGCATGATCTGTCAGATGGATCAGTCTTGGACATGACAAACATGTCTCAGTAAGTAGATTGCATACAATGACGTGCTTAGCTAGAATATTTATATAGTGTTCATGTTGTATATGTTTTCATACCTAACCTTGTTCATGTACAAATTCCTAAGAGCTCTTAATGAGTCAAAAAGTTTACTAGAGCCTACATTTCTGAATTACTACAGACCTCTTTGTGAACACTACTTCTTTTAAAAAAAAATTCTATTTATGTCTGCTGCTTGGTATCCTTTTTATTGATTTGTTAGACATATAGAAGACTTCTAGTTCATAGAAATAATCTGTCAAAAGCAGGTCCTTTGAGGAGCAGGTGGGGAAGTTAGGGCTGTTTAGCCTTCAGAAGAGAGAGGAGAGTCCCTTAATTATCTTCAACTACCTGGAAGGAGGTTGTAGTCAGGTGGGGTTTAGCCTCTTCACCGAGACAACCAGCTGATAGGACAAGAGGACACAGCCTCAGGCTGTGCCAGGAGAGTTTCAGGTTGGACATCAGGAGGCTTTGTTCAGAGAAATGATAAACTTTGGAGCTTCCTGCCCAGGGAGGAGGTGGAGTCACTGTCCCTGCAGATGTTTAAGATGGATGTGGCATTTAGTACCCTGTTCTAGTAGGCAAGGTGGTGATCAGTCGAAAGTTGGACTCGATCCCAAGGGTCTTTTCCAACCTAATGGATTCATTGATTGTGATTCAGTCTAAAGGGCAGGAATTCCAATGTATTGGTTGCTGCCAAGTAAGCTCAGTTATTCATGTTTATTAATTCTGCTGATTCTGTTAATATCACTCATTTTTCAGCTGTGGATAAAAAAAATAATCTCATCTGCTGTACAAAGTAGGTAATATGTAACAAGAATACACTGTTTAAAAGGAATCTTTCCCATCTTTTTCATCCCTTGGTCTTTTATCAGATGTGTAGGCAAGAAACCAAGAGATAAGCATCAAGTTAATTTATTGCTGTACAGTTTTTCCTTCTCCCTTCTTCCAGACTTTGCACAGCTGATTCATGCCTAATGCTAAGGAGGTATTGTTATTGTCTTATGGGAGAAGCGAGTGAGAACTGTAGAAGTAATACATTTTGTCTGTAAAGGAAATAAAATCCATAACAATTTAAAGAATCTGCCAGAGTAAAAGAACAAGCTGGGATCCTTCTAGGAACCTCATATTCAGCCAGGAGCATTTGTGTTTTATTTAAAAATGCAGAGGGAGCATTGACATCTAGTGTTTGTTCCAGTATTTTACTAGAGAGATTTAATGGTCCACAATTCAATTTGAAGTGAAAGTATCCTCCCCAAATGACTCTTTGTAAAGTCTTTTGGAGACTGAAGTCAATATCTATGGGCCTTTGGAGATGCAGCAATTGATTACCTGTCCAAGTCAATGAGCATTAAAACTCAAAGAGATTCAGAAATGCACTTCACTGTTGCAAAACTTCGCCTCTGATACCACTGATGCACAATGACTGGTCTATGCTGAAGTTCAGTATGTAAATAAAACAGCTTGTTCTGAGACCTAATTGAAGTTTTGTACCATCCAGAAAACTCTAGGTTAACACCTTTTGCTGTATTGCTGGTATGCCTGGGTGTATGCCTTGAGCACAGCCTTGGTGCAGGATGAACATAAAGTATATCAGATTTTGGAGCCACTTACTCCTTTGTCTGCTAACACTGCCATCCTTTGTCCCCTAAGCTTTGTCCCCTAACTTCACCTTGTCTTCTCAAAGCTCCTTTAAGCACAAAATCTCTTCCAGCAGTACACCAGAATCTCTTCATCCACTCCAAAATCGAGTGAATTGAGCAATTACCTTGTGACTCTTAGAAAGGCAGGAGTTGTTTAAGAGAGCCAAGAGTTTGTGACTGAAAAGGAGGGAGAACTGAGTTTCCAACTGTAGCTGCATATGACAAATAAACAGTGAGTGACAAAAACTGAGACTTGGTAGGGCAAGTAGTTGACTCAAGCTTTTGGAAAATAAAACCACATCTTTGTGGAAACTGATAACTTCACTACTTGAAGATCTAGGTTTTACAACTTACCTGAAACACATAATTTATCAACACTTACTTGGGGGATTACTGAGCTAACTGAACTGAAAGTGGGTAATTTCTTGGAAATCTGATGTCATGACTTTAATTTTGTTCCCTTTTCTGCTGAATCTCATGACTGAGTTCTGATGAAAAGAAAAATTTCACTGGAGTGGAACTCAATAGATCTTTTAAATATGAACTTTCATTCACTATCTATTGTGCCTTACCTGAATGTACTCACCATTCCCAAGAGGTATTTGACTGACAATTTTCTATTAAAGTTCCATAGATGATGGAGATTCCACAGTCCTGGATGACAGTATTTTAGATTTCCAAACCAGATTTTCCTATCATATTTCCTTCTGTAATTTCATATCTGGAATGTGTATGAACTGTGTGGCACACGCTCATGGATGTCATACCTATAGGATGTTCTGTCCATAGAACATGTGAGCTGTACTGATTCCCAAATCACACTTTCAGTCTTGCATTTCTGAGAAGTATCAGGCTTTCTGCACAATACTGGCCCACAGTCAACTGCTTCTTGCTTGTACTTAGCTCTTAACAATAATAAGCATGCACAAGAAAGTGCCCTTACTTCTTGAGAGATCTAGCTGAGTTATGGTTGTTTCTGTAAAAGGACTAATGGTACAAGGAAGTAGGTATTGTTAAGTCTAACTTCAATATAAAAACATAAGGTAACTTTGTAGAGCATCAGCATGTGAATTTGGAAATCTAAAGCATGTAGCTGAGATCCTGCCCATTTTTTAAGAAAGGTGACAAGTATGTCTGGATTATAGGCTAGTCAGGTGGCCTTCAGCATTCAAAAAGCTGTTGACCATATCCTGATAGAAGCTGTACCTAAAATGCCAGAAGGTAATTTGAAGAAGCCAACATGGATTTACCAGGCTCAAGTTGAAGGCTTCTAAGAAGGAATGACTGATATTGCGGGTGAAGGGAGGGGAGTTTGCTGTTTGCAGAAGGTGTCATTTAGCACAACTTTCTACCCACAGTTATCCTGATATCCAAACTGGAGACACATAGACTTAGAGGCATTCCAGAAGGTAGTTGATGAGAGATGATTTAAAATGCATGTGGAAATGTGCATGAAATGCCCATGAAAATAAAATGTCACATACTGTCTTTCTCACAAGTGGTTACCAACATTGGTCCTTTGCTTTCTGTCTACTAGGTCAGAGAAATGTTGTTTAATTTAAGGACGAATAAGGGCTTTGTTTTTTTAGAAGAATCACTTGGTTACTAGAATGAAAGTGAGTTAAAAAAAAAAAGTGTTGATTTTATTCCTGAAATATGTGATATTTCTATTGGGTTTTACATTTCTTGCATTCAGAGAGCTGTTTATTGCTTTTCTTTTTAGTTACTTCTTGATGAGGTAATCAAAAATATGTCATAAGTGGATATACACTATGATTCGAGATATTAAATAGTAGCCGCAATCCAGCTTCAGAAATCCCTTTTTTATGAAGATAAAATCATAGATAAAGAATATTTTTTCTTTCTTTAATTAAATACATGAATTTAAAAAATGCTGAAAAATAACAGTGAGAGAAAGAAAATGCATTTCTTCAGAAATATATTTTGAGGGCTTTTTTCTTGAATTACTGTTTCTTGTATTTCCCATACACTCCATGCAGGAAATCTGTTGTATTCCAGGGTGAACTACAATTGAAGGTTTCAAGAGCTAAGCCAGACAGCCCATTCCTGATGGCTTTTCCAGATCCATTTTTGCACATGTCCTGATTCAGTCAGTAGTTAACTAATTCGGTTAAATATTGAACTTTAAATGTAGTCATATTCAGACTAATTCATTTTGATTATTCATATGCCAATAAGAGAGATAAATATATTGCTGAATCAAGTGTGTCCTCTCTAGCAGAGTTTTAAGCTGCTATTTCAGTTGGGAGAACTTTGGGTTTTGCAGTGTCCCAGAAATACTCAAAATTGTTGTAGACACATAGATCTGGGCTGGCCTTCTGCAATTTTACTGATTCAACAACAGCTGAAGAGTTCTAATAGGTGAAGGAAGAAGGGCAACTCATCACTTCTTGTAGCTCAATGAAAAGTGTGTATTTTATTTTAGTTTTGACAGTTAGTCTAGCACAGAGAAATTGAATGCTTTTTTTTTTTTTAGAATAGAAATAACTTCCAAAATATTTTTACTTATTTAGTATTTTAATGTGGAACGAGGAAAGCTCATTATTAAGTCAGGCCCTTATAATCTGATGACATATGTCTTCTCTAGACACAGTCAGAATTTTTAACATGAAAACTATTTGTTCAGGGTGGGAAGATAGCAGGTGGCGGTGAAAATGAAATGAGATTTACTTTGGGTAATATTTCAAGCACAGCTGAGGAATTTAAATTAAAAAAAAACCAAACTTAAACTTATTATCTGTCCACCATGGCACAGGTGTTCTCCTCTATTTTTTTGTTTTGTTTTGTTTGTCCAGGAAAAGTAATGTTAACTATTTGCCATTACATTTATAGTTTATCAGCATTTGTCTTTGAGAAGCACCTAAGAAAGCAAGATTTCCTGATTCATAAGGGCAAAATAAAAACATAGATATGAGGTATGATATATAATTGAAGTTTCATGGAGTTGTGGGTAGATGATTGGGGAATTCCATATAATATTCTTCCCTGAAAGTAAATCAAAGAAGTCAATGAAATTAAATTTAGCAAATGATTTTTGACCTCTGGACATGAAAAAGACTCAAGAAATAGTTGTGTTTTCCAAAAGGATATCATTGGTCCTCAACTTGTGAAATGAAAATATTAACTAAAGGATAACAACAGAGCCATATGTGCTTGCTATGTGACTGCTGTGTAGCTGAATACTCCCAGCCAAATCCTCTTCCTCTGCTTTGGAAAAAACATAAAGATTTTGGCTATTTGGGATTTTGGGAAGCTTGATGTCAAAGAGTCATAGCAACTCTGACAGAGAGCTAGATTTCTGCAGTGGGGAAAGGCCCTTAAGTATTCTCTAAGTGTCTGGTCTTAGAGGCTCTGTTGCTCCTGCAGAGATGGGAGGTCTAGTGAGAAGCTGAGTAGACGGTTCGATTATTATTCTTTTTTTCCATTAAAGCTTTCTGGGTTGCACAGGCAACCAAAGCAACTATTCCTCCTGCCATGCTTAAAGGGCTCTGAATCTTCATACACAAATCAGTCATGAACTGACAGGAAAGGGCCCAAAGGATGAAGGGGAGGATGCTAGTGCATTCAGTCACTTTTATCTTTGCTATTACTGTCAGCAGAAGAAAAGCTGGAAATACTCATATGGTTTTCTTTTTGGTCTGTTTTGTTTTGTTTTTTTTAAACCTGGTTTTACTTCTTTCAGAGAAATGTACACTAGGTATGCCTGTGCACCTCAAGAAACCTCAGATTGTTTTGTCACTACCCATCCCAGAAGTAGGGAATCCTTATTTATCCTTGTTCCACTGACCTAAGACGCACAAACTCTCAGTGATTTTACCAGTGATGCACAAGGAAATTTGTGATAGAGTGAACAGTTAACCCAGCATCAATATCCCAGACTATCCTGCTTAACTGTAAACAATTCTTTCTTTGTGAACTGATTAAGAGTCAGAGTTCCATTTAGCAGCCATAAAGCTGCCAGTTTAAACAGGTTAATTACAGAGACAAAACTCCACCTGTTTTTTTTAATCCCAGACATTAAAATCTCTAGGAAATAGAATAAACATGTATTTTTACAATTACATCCACTGATAGTGTTTTGCAAAAAGTTCTAGTTCACTTTGTCTTGAGCAGGGAACATATCTGCTCAGCAGAGGACTTGCTCTTCACCACACACCCTTTTTGCTACTGTCATAAATAAGTGTGTGACACACAAGAATAAGGTAGGAATGAGCGGAATTTCCTTTCTCTGACCTCCTAACATAGTCTAACAGGGGGTGAAGGTTAATTAAAGTCACTGCTGCTTTACTGAAGTCAGTATGTAATAACTTCTCTAGTTAAAGACACCTGATTAAAAAAACAAACACAACAAACCTTTGGAGATTGGAGGATTGGTAATCCACGTGTGTTGGGGGTACATTTTACATCTGGGAGAAGACAATAAGAAACCAAAGGTCAATAAGAAGGATTCTGTTAATTGTAAGTCTGTGACTGTGGCTGGAAGATCTCCCTGTAAATCCCAGTTGAGCTGTGGGGTGGCCAGTGGGGAGCTCATATAAGGTTTGCACATGCAGTATCCCAAAGTTCTGAGCACTGGGATCTTGCTTGAAGAAGCACACAAACATCCCAGTCCTTATTAAAATCAAGTGTCCAGGAGGGGAAGATGGCACTTCATAACAAAATGCTGAAGCTGCAGAAAGATGAGGGAAATGCAAACCAAAACCCAAACTCTGATAGCTGTTTGCTACGGGGAGAGAATTTCCTGTTCAAACCACTTGTGGATAACTACCTCAGCTCTGAACTTTTGATAGTTAAGTAGAACAAACTGCCTTTAGTAAAAGATTAAATATCAGATTACATCTTGATATGAAAATTGTTGCTATGTTATCAGGATCACTGTTACATTAACTCATGTTGCTGGCCAGTGTTTGCACAGTAGTCAGGCTTCTCCCTCACCAGCTTCACAGCTTTGACCTTTCTTATTCTTAGCCTTTCTCACAACTCCTAATTAAATATGTAACATATAATTTTGCAAAGCAGTTTGAAATACAAAGTTAAGCCTAAATCATGCAAATAAATTAAAATTAAAGACCCCTGTCATTTTGCAAAGCTAGTAATTAGGGCTTTTTTTTCTTTTTTCTCCTCCAGTCTTTGAAAATCTGTCCAAAAGTTTCAATCAGTGGGGATCCAAGGGTTTTCAGGCAAACAGAAATTCTTAGGAAGGAGCATTTAATGGAGTTTCCTTCTCCATCCTCCTGTCCAAACCTAGAAGAGACAAACCCATTCAGAACTGCATTCATCAGCTCTGGAATGAAACTAGTGGGGTAATTAACTGGAGGAAGTTAATTCTACAGCTGTAGGAGAGGAATGGTATTGTTACCCTTGCTGTGGGATGCAGATGTGTTTTGCTCACCTGAGATGTTGAGACCCTGAGAATTTTAGGAAAGCCAAAACTATTTTGCTATGACGACAATGTCTGAAAGAACAAAAACTTAAATTTCTCACAAATATGTGAAAAACAGTTTGCTATGTCTCCAAACAGAGTTGAGGAGTGATTTTTATTGACTTTTCTGTTCTATGTATGCTTGTTTTCTCATGCTCTTTCTCTGAAGAGATCAATGCAAACTTTTAACAAGGTGAACTACAAATTATTTAACGTGGGAAGAATGTCAGCACAGTTAACGTCATGAGAAGTAAATGGCTGCATATCCAGTTTGGGATACAGTCAAGCTGCAAATTCTTCTTAACAGAATCAAGAATTTAACAAAGTTACTGGTTCCGGATGGGGCCTAACTTACAGGTTTAGTAACTTTGTTCCATCTCTGTTTTCAAAATTTGTTGCTTAATCAAAAACCTGTCTTTATTCATATTATGCCCTTTTCATTGTGAATTCTGAGTGTTTCATAGTAGTGTGTTAGTCTCAGTTTATTCTTTTTAATCTCCAATCACATCTGCTGAATTGTCTCACAGTTTTTTCTTCTGCTCTTTGACAGTCCAGTAGATATTTTTTTCCTCCCTCTGTTTGGCAGCTCCTCTGTTTGGGGTTATTCTGATGACATAGTGCCTCAGTCCCAGATTCTTTACAGGCATGCATTGAGATTTTTATTCTTAATGTGATCTTTGTCTTTCTGGTCCCTCCTTCCTGAGGCCTGACCTGGGTGCTGACAACTTAACTCTTAATTAAATCTATTAAAGGTGGTATTGATGCTTTGTGAAATAGACAGCTGTTTCCTGGAAAGGAACTTATCCTGGACTGCTGCATTTGAAGGTTTTGAGAGAGCCATGGCTTTCTGTAATTCTTTATATTATACATCACTTTATTTTTTTCTAGGGTTTTTTTTGTTTTGTTTTGTTTTGTTTTGTTTTTTTTACCTCTGGTCACTAGGTATTTATTTAAATGGAAATTAAATCAGATTCAACCTCCTCTCTGTTGTCTGCCTCACAAAAGCAACTCTGCCAAAATTCATTTGGCAACCCAGACTGTCCCCTATGCAGTCATCATCAGAACTATACAAATTTGCTTTTAAGCAAAACTTTCAAAATGAAAACGTGAATGCATCACTTAAAAAAACCCCAAACCAATCATTATCTTGGAGCAATTTTTCTAGTCTTAAACTCCACCTAACCTACATACATAGAAAACATGTTGTTCCAATGAAAACTCAAGTATTTAATGCACCATGTGTGCTGTATGGGCAACCAGACTAAATGGAAAACATCAATTATTTGATCAATCCACAGAAGATTTTAATAATATCCAGGTCATCTGGGCTCAGCTCTAACTTGCAAAAAGATTTCGTTTTGTGGCCTCCCTCTGCAAGAGACAGTTATGTTGCCAAAGGTTTGCCACCTTCCCAGGTCACTGTAAATAAAAAACACCATTGAAAATGAGACTTTGAGATATTTCTGTGAGCAGTGACCATCTAATTAGGCAGATAGGTGAAATTAATAATAATTTGTAGACACAAGCAATGCCATACTGATACTTCTAGAAATCTCAGTGCTTGTAATCCAACATAGCTCATAAAAAAAAAAGATTAAAGCCCCACAGTGAGTCATGTGCTTCTTTATCCTGCTTATTTCTAAGAGTCATCCTCCTCATCACTGCTTGATTTAAAAGAAAAATTGACACACATGGTGGTTGGTCAGATAAAGGTATGCTAATAGCTGACCAGTTTCAGTTTATAAAGACTGTTAGAAATTTCATCCCTGGTATGCAGCTTTGTAAATCAAGATGATTTAATTGCAGGTGGGAAACTCTAATGAAAGAAAACCACACTCTTAGGGAACAAAGGACAAGTAACAAAGGGTTTTTTTGCTTTTATCCAGTAGAAGATGAGGTCATAGAGGCAAGATGGCTCTCAGAGACAGATGTCTGCAGTAATAGATTGGAGGCTTATCAAACTGCAGCACTGGGGATTTTTGAAGTGAGTCTATGGTTGCGATGCTTGTCCAAAAGCTGAGTGAGAAAGCAAGCCCTTGATGAATAAAGCTAGTACAATTTTAAGTGAAATAAATCTAGTTCTGGTAAGAAGCTAGAACTTCAGGTTTTGCCTATGAAAACAGTTCTGTTCTTTTGAGGAGGACTAGGACAGGAGCATCTAAAAATAGTGGAGCAAGATGAGGGGTAAAAGAGGAAAAAATCCCTTCCAGTATAGAACTTCAAATATGTCTTGTATTTCTGTCCTTTTAAGATGGGGATGTTTCCTTACACTCTTTAAAGCATATTGTCAATGGAAGTGAAACAATACTACTTCTATGATTAATGCTATAAAGGGCCATTAAGAAGCAAGCTAAATGACAAACAGTGTCCTTTTAAAAAATTGTTTGCAGATGCTTCTGTGCCTGTCATAAGCTTGCAAATATTATCACTCTTGGGCTGATTTGCAGTTTATTGCGTGGAAAAAGCTAACACAAAAGTGTTATTTACATTTGCTAAACTTTCTTCACAGAGATAAGGAAGTTCTTATCTCACTCTTGACTGAGAGAAGCACTTTACTCAACCAGTTTCACTGGTTTTCTGCTAAAATTCTGCAGGTCAGTTGTATCCTCAGCAGACATCAGCCTGAGTGCTCCACTGCACCCCCAAAGCACTGTCAAAGTGACAGCTGTTACTGAGTTTCTGAAAAATACAAAAAGATGCTCCCGGAGATTATTGTGATTTATGTGGTCTGTGCTTTCTAATCCATGTCTAACCCCAGATGAGAAGTTGGTCCTTCCAAGGTATGTCCTTTACATCAGATTGTGTCTGGGAGCTGTCTGCTGTGGATGGTGGGGATGTTGACACTTTCAAATTTCCTCTTTAAAAAGACAGCATTACTCACTGATTGTATCTGAGTCTTCTTTCCTGTTTGTCATGTCAGCTGTGGCCTTCTCCATTTCAACTCCACATGCCTTTCTGCTTAGCTCCTTTTTTTAAAAATGGACATAAAGATACTGGCATTGCTTGTAAAACACATTCAGTGCTACCGATGAAAAATATTTTGTTGCTTTCTAAGTGGTTATTTTGCAATTGGTTACTTTTTGTTTCATATTTTAGTCTCTAATAGGTGAACATGATTTCTGATTTTATCTTTCTATCTTCCTTTTGATTGTGGAGAACCTCTTTCACTCAAGTAAATAATTTACTGCTCTTAAGAGATGGGAATGATGAGGGCATTAGTTCACCTGAGACTAAATGCACATTTGGGAGGGTATGCAGCTGAGAAAAGACTGTGAGTACTTACTGCACCAGACTTGAAGCAATGAGCTTTAAATCTCTTCCACAAATGAAACCAGCTTCAAGGAGGAGCGGGAGGAAGGGTGATACCTTTTCGTAAGGTGACATTCTTTATGTGTGCACCTGTAAACACATCTGCACATGGAGCTGCTCAGAAGCCACTTCTGTAACTTTGTTTATGTTGTAGCCAGGAAGATCAACACCTGAACTTTAATCCATGATTGTCTTTGAGTTAGTTATGGTAATTTAGAACATTTTTCTAAAATGTTGCAATTTCTGGTTGCATTTACAGAGTTTCTACAACAACTACATTGAAGAGGAAAAAAAGAGACAAAGGCATTCCAAAATGACAGGCTGCCAAATCATTCCATTCAAAAAAATAAGGAAATTATAAAATTTAACTTTTTCAAAGGTGTCTTACTTACCCAGAGTCAGATGAATTTCCTTGGGGGTGACAAAAAGCCCATTCTGTAATTTTTCAAAACTGGGAATATTAAAGTTTTATTCCAAATCAAGGGGTAGGAAAGGAACTTCTTCTGAAAGATTATGGGAAGTGACTGATATATTTTAATCTGTGTTTTAGAATCATTATTGGCTGAAAGAATTGAAGCGTAATACACAAAACTGTGGATCAAACTGTGACCCACATAGAAAGCTCAGACTGTAGTCAAAGTAAAAAATTGGAGTTCAAACCCTGGAAATTTCTTTCTTGGGAAATTATTACATTTTGAAATTCTGTCTTCTCTCTCAAATATTAAATATTTCTACTCTAAAGTTCATATTAGAAGCATATTGCAAAATATTTTGTTTCAGAAGTGTTTGGAGGATGTTGCTGAAGCCTTAATTTTGATAACATCCAAATTGTCCCTTTCTATTTTATCATTGAGAATGCTGTGTATTTCTGTTTCTCTTGACACTAATCTATCCCCCCAAAGGGAAGATACGTTAGCTTTGCCATGCTCACAGACATAGCTGATATCCCTTTAGAAGCTCTTATTGTTGTCCTTCATGTCCCTTGTCAGATTAAATTCTGGCTGCGCTTTGGCTCTCCTGGTCTCATCCATCCCTGCATGCTCTGGAAGAGCCTTGACAATCCTGTCAGGGCATCTGACTCAGCTTCTACCACCTGCACCTTTCCATTTTATGTTTCAGTTTAGTTAGGAGCTGCTTGCTCATCTGTGGAGATTTCCAACCACCTCTGCTCCATTTGCTGCTCATTAGGATGGACCTTTCTTGAGGAGCTGATCCTTGAAGACATCCAGCTCTCCTGGGCCTCTCTTCTCTAGGACAGTCTCCACGGCATTCCTCCCAGCAGGACCCTGAACAGGCCAAGGTCTGCTTTCCTGAGGAGAACCAACATAAATTTTTGCTATTGACACTGTTTTAAAATGTAAAATCTTGTCTGTAATGCATTTTTTTTATAGTCAATCAAAAACCATATTATCATATTCAAAAAATGTTGATTTGTCCATTACATAGGGGAAATATTTTGATTTTGCATATCATTATAATTACAAAGATAAATTTGGCAAGGTGAAATTGCAGGTGTTAGATTATATGATTCAGATGAAACAAACCAGTAGTTTCCATCAAATATGGATTGATAAATATTTCTATTTATCCAGAAACACTTTAAATCTTATAAAAATTTAAGTTAAATTTTATTGCCTAGATCTGTTAGCTACATCTTTTTCTTCACATAAATGTATTTATTTGGCTTTAGATGGAATGGAATCCAGTTTCAGATGGATGGAATTAAAGTGGATTTGGATGGAATTCCAAAGCAACTCTCAGGTTAGAGGATTCTGTAACAAGTATCTGAGCCAATTATTTTTTTTCAACCTTGCCAAACTTGGAAACTTGGGAAACAAGGTTCAGAAGGATTTTGTATTAGAAATCTTTTCTCATTATAGCTGCCATCTTTACTGGTGCCGCTTGTCATTTGCAGAGAGATTATGCCTGATGTGGAATATCCTGCAGAAGTCAAACAAAAATTCTGGCTGCAAAGTACGTGAGAAAGGTAAGAAAGTACAAAAAATCAAAGGGAAGGTGAGACAGGCATGGGTACAGGCAAGAAAGAGCATGGAAATACCACTAGACGTCTGTATTAAGGTGGTCGAAGGTAACTGACCAAATTAATTGGAATATACTATCAGTGGGCTATTTATTTTCTTAGAAATGCTGCTCTTATTTTGCTTTTTTCCCCCTGTAGATCGTTGAAGTGATAATCACATTTCTGATTCTCATGCTGAAGATTTGGAATAGAAAAAGTATATCAGAAATGAGGACAGGAAGAAAGGAAACAGAGATAAAGACTCATTATGAAGGTTAAGCTTTGAAGAAAAGCAGTCAATAATTCTAGAGACATTAAAAAAAAAGTATTTGAAGCATTTCTTTTAATACAGTTTTTATTACATTGTTGCATCCCCACTTTTTTTTTCCTTTTAATTAATGTCTTTAATATGATAAATACAACTTGGAAGTATCTGTAAAAACTCTTCTTTCGTCGTGGGGTTTTATTCCTCCTTGAAAAATTCTGCGAGATCTTGGACTTAGAAGAGGAGATAGTGAAAGAGTAGCAAAAACGTTGATTTAGTCTTACTTCATCAGGCCACCAGATGGGATGAATTATTGGTTTTATGGTACACACCAGTCTTAGCCAGGGATCTAATTCCTATGGAGGGCTCTGGGTCCTGCTCTGTGGCTGCAGTAACTCCAAGTAGCACTATGGGCTTGGGGCAGAGCGGATGGAAAGCCGTCCAGCCGGAGAGGACCTGGGGTGTTGGTTGACAGGGACTGAACATGGCACAGCAGTGTGCCCAGGTAGGCTGATGGCATTATGGTCTGTATCAAGAATAGCTTTCTATATTGCTCTCTACAACTCCCTGAAAAGAGGGAGAAGTGAGGTGGGGGCCAGCCTTTTCTATCGTGCCTGCAGTGAGAGAACTAGAGGAAATGGTCTTAAGCTGAGACAGGGAAGATTCAGATCACATATTAGGAAGAAAATTTTCACTGTTAGAGTGGTCAGGCATTGGAAAAAGTTGCCCAGGGAGGTGGTGGTGTCACCAGCCCTAGAGATGCTTAAGGAGCCCCCAGATCTGGGACTGGATGATTATGTTTTTAGGGATTTGGGGGTTACAGTGGTAGTGCTGGGTTGATGGTTAGACTGGCTGACCGTAAAAGTCTCTTTCAACCTTGATGGCTCTCTGAGCTCTAGATGCTGCCAGGGTGGGGCATCCACAACCTCCTGGGCAGCCTATTCCAGTGTCTCACCACTCTCTATCACCTCTCTCACTCTTACATGAGACATTATTATTACTCACTTGTGTCTGTGACTATAGATCAAATACTGACATTTCAACCCGACAGAATAAGTCAACAAGTCCTATTCCTTGATAATCTCTGGATGATAGTGCAGTAATTTTAGTTTCCAAGAAATGCATTGTTTTGTTTACTCCTTTCCATTTTGTGATGTATACTTAGCCAAAGTCAATATCTATGATCAGGAGATGCCTGGATATCTGACATTCTTTTGTCTACAGAGTTGTCTTTCTACTGCTTAATATATTCAGTGGCACATTTCATATATGGCATTATTTCTTCCACAGATACAGTGGTTAATGCATGTGTCTGGGAGTTGTGTATCCCTTTGATTTATTAGCCAAGCACAAAGACTTTGTCCTATTATTGCTATCTTTATTCACACAAGTCTTGGCACGTTTCAGCAATTCCAGCTACAGCTCATTTAGGGCTGTTGTCTTTTGAGCCTTGTTTGTTTCACCTAATTACTTTTGCAATAACTATTTTTAGGCTTTTGACATTCATTTGTACTGGGGCAGTTTATTCTTTATGTGTTTTTATATGCTGGGTTGGTCTCCTAAGTGTGTCTCCTCAGCTGTGTGCATTTAGTTTGTTCTTCAGTAATTACAGGAAACCTTGCTGAGAGGAATGAAAATGTAAACATACTGGTGGCATGTGAGTGACATCTTAATGATGTCAGTGAGCAGAATATTCCTGTAAGAGTGGCGAGCCCAGGTGAACGTCTGATTGTGGATATCCCTTTCAGATCTGGTGCTGTAATTCTTGCTCCTGCATCATATCAAGAGATTGTTCTGGAGGATGCCTTGAGTTTTATCATAAGCCTACTTTTTATCACTGTCAATGATCTGCCAAAATTTAAGAAAAACACATTTTTTTATTCCTATCTTGAAAAGTTGGTTTCACAGCTTGGTTTCCTAATGGGCATATAAAATGAATTCTTCTATTGGCTCTTAGATCCATCACTGTTAATTTTCAGTTCTCCAAACTTCCCACTTCTCTCTCTTGTTAAGAGAATAGAGCAACCAAAGAACCAATTAATGATATTCACAGCCAGCCAAAGCCCAGAACTGTTTTCTCACAGCTCCTCTGAAGTGCCAGTGATGACACCACATTTACATTGTGTAGGTTTTGTTTGTTAATGTCAATAAAGCCCTCCAAGAATCCTGTGTGATGAATGACAGATATGATATCTGAAGGCAGATATAAAACATTTTGTGCCTTAGCAACATGATATGGGACCTGGATTCTGAGTCCAATAAAGTTCAGGGTTTTCACTGTCAGTCATGGATTCAGACTTGTCATTTTCATGAAGAGAATACCAGGGAAATATAATTTACTATGCGTGGGCCTTGTTTCTCCTGCAAACCCACAGTCACTTCAAACTTTGCTGGCTGTGGAAAAGTTAGTTAGTCAAAATAATAATGAACATTTAGACAGCGCTATTATATGTTTTTATATTTTGTACAGTCACAGAGAGCAACAACATAGTGTCTTGAGAACAAAATATTCCAGCTAACCAAGCACTCCACTCTTATCAGCTCAATTATTGGTTTGAAGCTGCGTCCCACTAAACGCAATCTGCATATCAACTGTACTTTTTAGAGGAATATTTCTTTTGTATTGCCGTAGCTTCTACTTCAGATATAAAAAATGTTCCCCTAAAGAACATCCAAGATAAAGGATGAAATTGTCAGTAAGTAGAGTCTTGAGGTTGACAATATCCCTGAGTGTTCAAGAGGCAGAATGACTTTGGTGCTGCAATGGACAGATGCAGAGAGCAGCAAACCTGCTGGTGTGGAAATAGCATCATTTGGCTGTCTGCTTATCAGCTTCCTGGCAAATAGAAATCAAGCGCTTTTGTCATCTGAATGAAATAGTGAAGTTGGTAATGTTTGCAATTAAAAATAAAAAATAACAATTAAAATAACAATTTTCTAGTGGTAGCTTAGACTGCCAATTATGGCCAGAGGCCTTTTACACAATGTGCCAGGCAAAGAAAAAACTAGAATGTCAGAGAAAGAAACTGCTAGAAAAGGATTTCTGCAGGTGATTAACCTAATGAGCATGAGGATTTTCACATAAACTGTCAGCTTATTCTAGTACTTCTAGTGCTAGTACTTGGAGCTCATGACTCTGATTATTGCAATTCTGCTCCTGGCTTTCATATGTGGTTGTATTTTTTTAATGTTAGGCAGCATTTTTATGTTTGTTTTTGTTTTTTGGCTTGACCAAAAATGACACTAGTATTCATTTACCATACAGAGTTACTGTAAGCCTTAATTAAGCTTTCCCTGAGCAGCCTGGGGAGGGCTGGACAAAAGCTGCTGTCGAGGTAACAGCAATTTTCTGGGACCAAGAATTGTTGAGCAGCAGGGAGCATTTCATATCCCAGCTCTTACCTGCTGCTGTGTCAGACAAAAGGAAGAGATATTAGCTCGGTAGATTAAGGGGTAGCTAAAAAAACTAGATGCATTTTCAGACTTTTTTTTTTTTTAATAAATAGGACCTTGGCAAAATTGATATTTTGAGGTTGAAATTACACATGCATTTGACTATAGCTGAAAGACTCAAGCTTCATTAAAAGAATAATTAGAGTCCATTCAAAAATTAACAACAGCATTTCCCTTTGTCCTTTCCAGAACTAAACTATTTTCTTTTGTAAATGCCAGCCTGTTTTGTTTCAACAAACTAAAAAGCATGCTTTCACTTTTCAATTTGAGCTAACATTTTTCATTTTAACATTTGCATTGTATGCCACAAACATATGTCAAAACTATCAGTTGTATGTCTGTGAGGACTGTAAATGAATATCATATCCTAGTGAATTTAGAACATGAGAGAGGCTGCACTCCAAAATTTATACATCCTGGAAATGTTCAAGGCCAGGCTGGATGGGGCTCTGAGCAAGCTGGGATAGTGGGAGGTGACCCTGCTCATGGCAGGGAGCTGGGGCTAGATGATCTTTGGGTCCCTTCTAACCCAAACAATTTAATGATTCTATGAGAACAGTGGAAAAAGGACTTGGATGCTGAGGATCTCCAACCAATGAAAAAAAATTACATTAAAAATAAGATCATTAAATTATTATAGATGTATGCGTATATAATAGCTTTATAATGTTATTAATTCCAACCGTTACATTTATTTTAAAAATAAATTAATAAATAGATTTATTTGTTGTGGACTCCTTATCCCTCAAGGTATTCAAGTCCTGGTTAGATGGATATCTGAGTGGCCATGGGTATCTGAATAACTCCATGGGAGAGTGTTTGGAACAAGATGACCCATCCAAAGTCCCATCCAAACCTAGCCATTCAATGATTCTATAAATCTGTTTTCAAGTGGAATGGAGAATAAAGAGTGCTACATTATAACACTCTGTTTTAAACCAAAATTAAATATTTCAGAAATAAGCAATGCCACGTCAGTCCTTCCAGCTCAATTGCCAAAGAATATGATTTTGAGGAAAACAACCCAAATTATAAGATTTTAAACAATGATCCAATGTTTTTTTTCCCCTGAAATTATGCTAAGCCCATGGTAGACCAGCAGTTTTCTCACATTTTTGCAAAGTCACATTATTTCTGGAGGAAATAATAAAATCTCCACCTTGCTTTTCAGAAAACTGTAACTCTGAGGATTTAATTTTATTTAGGATCAGCAGCAAAGTAAGGGAACAAAGTGATTGAATGCTTTGCTTGCAAGAAGAGATTTAAATTCCTCTGTCCTTTATCTTGAACCTTGTAAAGCTTATTGAATCACTGAGATTCAAACTGGGCCTCTTTGTTTTTTGTTAGCTGCAGGTCTTTTGATTCTGCTGTGATGGGACAGTTTGTCCTGAAGTGAGAGGAAGATGTAGAAAGCAGAAAGACAAAATGGAAGCAATATGTCATTAAGTGAGTAATTCCATAAAATGTAATGGAGATGTCAGAAACACAGAAAATATAGAGAAATTTAGAGTAATTGTCTAGCTAGATAATCAAAGTATCTCTTAGTAAAGTAAAACACTTTCTTTTCTGAAGAAGTGAAATTGGGTGCCAAATACTGAGAGTGCCAAACACTCCTCTAATCAGTTTAGAGGCCAACAAGTAAGAATAACTGTGCTATGAAAATCAAGTTGGAGCTGTGGAAATTGAATTATTAGAAATGTTTGTACTTTAGAACTAGATTTTGAAAGACCTCAGGCTTAAGTAAACCTTCAGTTCATGCCCCTTTTATTAGGAAAATAGCATTTTGAAGAAGGCACAAATCAGGTGTCTTTAATGAGATGCTCTTTAAGTGTGGTCTATCCTCCATGATTAGGGATTATACAAAGAACCACTTCCCAAAGAGATGCTGAAAGGCACTCATTCTTAGAGTTATGACTGTGTCTTGTACATCAAATTGTTCTTATTGGTCTTCCTGCTTGCACTGGGGCTGAAACAGGCAGTGTTTAGCATCATTTGGAGGATCCAGAATATTTTCTTCTCTTTCTACATATAGGCATCAATGTAGAAATATGGAACTCTGTAGCACCAGTAACTTGGGTAATTTTTTCTAAGTCCTGAGCACGTGAATAAGATTACATTCCTCACCTAAAAATACAGAAGTCAGTGAAGCCATCACAGAAAACAGAGTTACTGAGATGCATCAGTTTTGCCAGACTAGGTCCAAAAAATCACAAATATGGATAGATACAGGTAATCTCAACAGGAAGGGACTAGAAACTCTGCAGCAATATAAATTAAAATAACTGCTGCCTTAGAAAGCAGATAGTTAGGTGTCACTATTAACACAGAATGGAGAACTCCCATAAAGAAATTATATCTAAGAGAAAGAAACTCTGAAACAAAACTGTTGTAGCATCTTTAAAAAAAAAGGGCTTTCCGTCAGCTTTGCAGTCTCTGTCTTCATTATGGAGTGTATAATTGATGTGATAGGAACAATTTATTTGTTTGTATCCTAGGTTTAATAAGTGGCACTGGGTAAAAAAAGACAAGAAAAGTGAGCCACCAAATCCCAAGCTGCTGCAGGTGATGTCTTCTGTACAGCTCCTAGTGGATCTGCCACTTGTCAAGAGCAGTAGGGAAAGAGAATTTTTTTAGTGAATACATTTTTTTAGTCAATATTGCTCTCTTTTCATCCAATTATAGTCAGTAAAATGATCAGGGTTATGGATATTTGAAGACACAGCTGGTGCTTTGACTTCTTCAAGGAGAAAATTTTTCTTGACTTACACTTCTATTCTTGTCAGATCTTCTGAATTATTTTGCACTGGCAATGATATGAGGAGAACGGGACTCAGAGTCTGTGAGTGACATTTTTGGAATATACATCCTGTATCAATGTCTGAACAGCTTCATGCTTGGGAGCAGCCTTATACCAGCTTGCTCCAGTAGTACAGGTTAAAAAGTATAAATTGTCCTCTTTGCTAGTGTAGTACATTTTGTTTGAAATTCTCAAACAGCTCTGAAAAGCTTAAGAGGTTTCACAAATTTCTTAATGCCTGAGAAAGCTGTGAGGAAAAAATGGAACCTAACATACTCAGAGGTATCTACTGGTTGTGATTACAGTACTTTAGGGTTTTTGGAGGGGCTGTTTGTTTGTTGAGGATGTTTTCTGTGCTGCAGGATCAGCAGGACGCCTCAGCACGTGCCCAATTCCACATGCCCTGGTCCTGTGTGCACTGCCTGTGCTGCACACAGACTGGTTGTCCTGATGGGCTGAGGGCTTAATCATCTCCATAGGATTTAAGAGCAGCTCAGGCTGCTACACAAACAGATGAACAGGTAGTTTGTAACTGCTTCAAGGTTGTACCCTGGAGTGTTCTCGCATTTGTGGTTGAGATTCATTGAAGGAAAAGGTTGAGAACTTATTAAGCCAACAGAGCAAGCTGGAAACACATAGGATTACTCTGATGACAACACAGGAAGGAATACAGAGCCATGAAAGATTTATCCTAATCAAATTGCTGGAAAATTGACTGTGAGACACAAGCTGATCTGAGGCCTATGGCATGGGGACTTCTGGGAACTGTTGGGTATGGGTCTCCATGATGTGCTCTCAAATGAAAAAGGTTTCCAGGACTGTAGCAACATCTGTGCTTGGTTCAGGAGAGCTATTCAATCCTCCAGTCTACTTGTCTCCTGCCCTGGCTCCCCATTCCCAATCCTCATCTGAAAAATTAGTTATTGGCCATATACTCTTGTGAATAGCAATTTCTTTTAGAGATGTACAGTAATTTCACGATTATAAGCCGCACCTTTTTCATTGAAGAATCCAGCCTACCCCAGTAGTGCGGCTAATCATCAGGTGAGGCTTATTTATGGACAAATCCCAGCGAAATACCAACCCAGAAGTGAGAGCTGGCTGGGAAGAGTGCCTGGGGCTGCCTTTAAAGGCTTCACTGGTCTATGAAAACTGTTGCAACTTGAGCACCTGACACCATGCCCCACGCTGGTGCGATTCTGTTACTAACTCGTTACTTTGTCACACATGGATCCTCGCTTAAAAAAAAAAATAAGAATGCGGCTTATATTCGGGTGCGGCTTATATCTGGGCAAATCTCGTAGTCTGCCAGGCTACCTGAATGTGCGGCTTACAATCAGGTGCGGCTTATAATTCTGAAATTACTGTAATTTCATTTTCATATTCCCATGACTGACTTTTGAATCTCGTTTATGGGTAATTAGCATTATCTTCTGTCATTCATATACTGGCAGTTTTCATTGATCCACCACCTTTTAGGCAGTGTCATAATAATTTTATGGTCCTAGGTGCAATACCAGGCTTGAAAAATACATCAAAAAAAGCCCCAAAATCCCCTCTTTTATTCAAGGACACATTCTCATTGCAGGACTAGTTTGAACAGACTGAGATAAAAATTACACTTTGTTTAAGGTATCAGTGAGAAATTGCCATTTGCAGCTCATACTTTCCTGATATCTAAATCTCATCAGGCTCGTGGATATCATGTGCTCTGATACTCACAGATCCTGCTGAGTCACATAATCTGACTATGTGTACTCAAATCCCTGTTGAGATGTGGTTTCACATCAATCTAGACTTAGTTTGGCTGGGTTTCTTCATTATTTATTTATTTATTTATTTTTCTGCTTCTTTGGCTCATCTATAAATGGGCATCATAATCTGTTATTACTGGTTAATATAAACTGTGAAAAATGTATATAAATTTCTTGATAGGAGAAATGCAGTCACTATACTTGGTTTTACTTTCAATAAATGGTGTCCTGGTGCCATTTATTATACCATATACCTAATACCATAGAATCCCTAGTATTAGGAAGAAGTTTCCTGGGAGACAGACTAATGGCTGCAAAATGGTCCTTCTTTAGGCATTATTGTCACAGCTGGAATAAATTGGCAGCTTCATATGGTCACAGTTCCCAATAGCTGGGACTGTTTAGAGGTAGCTTACTGGAAATTCCTTGTTGTTCAGACTGTGCTGGTACTACTAGAACTGTTGGCATTTGCTTGCCATCTAAATTTATGAAGTTTGGGTAAAAAGACAAGCAGTCATTTTTGCTTTGTTATGGCCACACACTCTGACTTGTCTAAGACTCAGTTGTGTAAGGTAGGGTACTGAATCAATTGTGTATTTTTTGATACAGAGGATTCATAAGATATGATGACTTTATGTAAACTATGGTGTCTCTCTTTCTTGCCCATTTGATTCACACTGGATTACTTGTAGAAGTATGTGTCTTATCTCAGGTGGCAGCCAGTAGCAATTTGCTTTCCCTTGGCTGAGACCATTGCCTTCAGAAATGGAGCAGTGCATTTCATTGAGCAGGGGAAATTGAGTTTTTTGACAGCCAGTTTTGGTTGTGATAACCACAAACCAAATGGAGATGCCTCAGTGCAATTACAGTGTGCCCTGTTTATTACATACATTTTATGGAATTACAAGGTAATTCCAGTGCAATTGGAAGGTAATTTGCTTCAGGCCTTATAGCTTGCTGAGTTTTCCAAATGTCAAAGAAAAATGAGGGGGAAAAAAAAGCTGGTTTAGTAATAAAAACATTAAGTTATTGGGATTGTTAGTGTTGCTACTGCTATGTGCTGTTACTTACGTAGATGAAGGTGCACATTTGTGACTTATGCTATGTACTCTCATCACAATCAATCTGCATCTCTTACAGCATTCACTCAGGAATTTCTGGATTACTGTGGAAGATAAGTCACCTCTTTCTTGATAAATGTACTCTGGAGATATGCCAGGGGATTCCGCCGATGTAATGCCAAGAGTCAGTACTTCTCCATGCAACAGATCCATGGGACTCCTTACCAAGGGATGTTGCAGGTACAAGGAGTTTTTAGATGGGCTCAATGAGAGATGGGAGAGGAGCTTGGTGGAGATATTAATTGAAGTTGCTACATAAACAAAACACAAAATGCACCAGAAATCCACAAGAATTAGAGTAGAAAGTATTATGCTTGCTTATCCTGTTCTTGCTTTCCCTAGGTTTCCACTAGTGACCACTGTTGAAGACAGAAGTCTGGACTAAGTGTTATCTGAATCCAGGATACAGTCTTATGTTCATTCTAGCTCCAGTCCTGCCCTGTTCAATACATACCCAGTCTTGCTCCATCCAGCCTACATTTCAGAATTCTTCAATTTTTACAGATTTTTTGTTAAGCTCTTCTTATAACTTGAATGTCAGTTGGGGCACTCCATATCAATATTATCTAGCAATTTTTTTAATGGTGGAAACTTTCTTTTCCTTTTTACTCCCATTTCAACTATTCTTATCAACATGCCATTGTTTCATGCTTTATGCATGCATGTAGGGTCTAATCTTTAGTCATTTTTTGGCCTTTATTTTTAGAATTCTCTAAGAACTTGCTTGTTGAGGACCAAAAATTATTCTCTTTCCCATAGTTATAACTTCTGGATTTTTGCCTTGAATCTGTTGGTAACTCATATATTTTAAATGATTTTGAGAAAAAAAAAAAAACAGGATAAATTACTATGTCATGAAAAATACATTTGATGAGTTTGGGCACTTGTAAATCACTGGTCTGCGTTCACATTGAATGCACACTACTAGAGCTGCAATGTATAGAAATTAATATTCTAGATGGACTTTGTACTGGAGGATAGGATTACATAGGTCACTTGTTTAGATTGAGGCACATGAACAAGTTACAAAAATAAGGCTGGTATCACAGAACCGTTTAGGCTGGAAAAGGCCTCTGAGATTGAGTCCAGCCTTTGACTGATCATCACTTTGTCAGCTAGACCATAGCACTAAGTGCCGCGTCCAGTCATTTCTTGAGCACCTCCAGGGATGATGACTTCACTACCTCATTAGGCAGTCAGTCCCAATGCTTGACAACCCTTTCAGTGAAGAAATTCTTCCTGATGTCTAAACTGAACCTCCCCTGGTGCAGCTTGAAGCAGTGTCCTCTCATCCTGTTGCTGCTTGCCTGGGAGAAGAGGCTGATCCTCCTTTCAGGCAGCTGTAGAGTGACAAGGTCACCTCCTCCAGACTAAACACTCCTAGCACCCTCAGCTGCTCCTCACAGGACTTGTGCTCCAGACTTCCCCAGCTCTGCTGTCCTTCTCTGCACACTCTCCAGCACCTCAATGTCCTTAGAGCTGGGCCCATAACTGGACACAGCACTTGAGGTGTGGCCTCACCAGTGCTGAGTACAGACAGGCAATCACTGCTCTGGTCCTGCTGGCCATACTACTGCTGATATAGACCAGGATGCCATTGGCCTTCTAGGCACACTGGCCTACCTGAGCACATACCTGCTCTTGTTCAGCCATTGTTGACCACCACCCCGATGTCCTTTTTTGCTGGGCAGATTTCCAACCATTCTTCCCCTGCAATGTATCATGGGGTCATGTGGTTCATGTGCAGGACCCAGCACTCAGCCTTGTTGAACTTCATACCACTGGTCTCAACCAACATATCCAGATCCATTTGCAGAGCTCTCCTATACTCCAGCAGAAGCACACTCCCAATTTGGTGTCAGACACAAACTGATTGAGGGAACATTTGGCCTCTTCCTCCAGGTCATAAATAATGATATTAAAAAGAACTGAGCCCAGTAATCAATGGTCTGAAAAATCAAGTATTGGGACAACCCACAGAAGTAACTGGGCCAGTTTGATGCTATAGGAATATAAAATCTGACAGTTTTATTTATCAGGACAAACATTTTTGTAGAGTGGGATTGGTTTAGATCAGAGCAATTTTCAGCACAAATAAGAGGGCAGAATGATGTCTCTCTTCTGGCCTAGCATGAGCAGCCCTAATACTGGTGAATATCTGGACCATGCAAGTGATCTCAGGGATGCCAGTAGTCCTTAAAAATGAATGAGGTTGAATGAGTTCAGTATTAGACTCATAACAGCCTCCTAGTGTGCTGCTCACATCCTCTATACTTAAAACATGACCTTTGCCTTGGGCCTGCTGGGTCCATCAAAGTAGTGAGTTGAAGCAAATACTGCTGGAGCCAAAGGGTTGGAAGAGAGTAGACTGAGAAGAAAAGCAATTGAAGACAAGGGAGGAGGTTAGTTCTGCCTCCTGTAGAGTTCATTCTTACTTGATGAGTCCAGCTTCTATCAAAGGGTATAAGGTCTGAAGTTCCATTTACAGCCCACTGAGCATGTTCTGAGGAATCAGACTGTGGCTGTCTCTCCTGTCATCTCCAAACTGGGCCTTCAGACTCATCTTATACACATATTCATATCTGCAACACTTCTGCTACCTACACAGACCTTTATTTATAAAGACATTTCTGAGCCATGTGTTTGGGTGCAGAGGCTCCTTAAAAATATCCTGGGTGAAGTGCAGGTTCCAGCACCTAATGGCAGGATAGAGATGAGGGGAGAGTACAGCTGGGCTGCTGGGGAAGAAGGAGTTGTGGTAACTTGAGTTGTTCACTATAAATGTGTATGCACAGTTGATTTTTTAAAAATTTATTATATCTATATTTTATACATAAATACAGGAAAAGGAAGAAAGAAAAGGAAAGCTGTACATGAGATGGCTCAAAAGAGAGGAAGAAAAATAAAATGATAAATTACTATTGTGGATGGGCTCTATAAAACAGTTTGTATTTAGGTTGCTGTTAGAGGACACAAATCATTGCCCAGAGCCAATAAATAGCAGGTAGCAAGGATCACATCTGTTTTGCATTCTAATTAAAATTTCAAACAAGCAGCTGAGATGCATGTTTTCTGTAACAAACTGGCTATGCTGTTTTGAGAGCTTTCTGGTGAGATGAAAGGTGGAAGGATGCAAGGGACATCATCAGAGTTATACCATCAGCAGCGTGTCCTATCAGTCATTGGTATTAGCAATTATTTGTGTGGCGGTACCACATTAAACCCATAATTTTAATAGGAGCCCTATAGGTATTACTGACTACACAGCACCACCTTTGCCCCAAAGATTTTATAGTGTGAATGCACAATCAGAAAAAAAGAGATGAGAGAGAAAATGAGCACAAGGAGTTCAATTATCTGAGGCAATGATAATTTTTCATGCCAGTCAGAGTGATGTGAATGGAATCCAAAATTTTAAATTCTTAGTCCTATGCCTTAGGCATAACAGAACACGTTATGTTGGCCCACAGTGCGTGCTCATGATACTGTTACTTTTGTGAAAGTGTTTTTGCAAGCAGTGATGGCTTAAAAGACAATAGAGAAAACCCCAAATATACCCCCTGTCTGCCACTGGGAAGCTTCAGAATTACATCCATCCATTACATCCATTTACATGCATCATCTGTGTTTCTCAGTGCTGATTTTTGCCCTTGCCTAGCAAGATTTAGATGGAGGCAGAGAAATTTACCTGGTTTATGCCACAATGGCTCATCCTCCCCAAGAAAGGACAGTTTTAAACAGTATGTGTTGAAGATAAACATTTTAAAGCCAACAGAGTAATTTCTGCAAGAGTAGTAAATAAGCCATGGATTTTTGTAAATGGCTTATGTTAATATCTAATATCTCTTGAAAAAAAGGAAAAAAATCTAAATTACAATCTGGATTGCTGGAGGGCTGCCATTTATACAATTTATATATGTTAAAACAGAAAAATGAAATAGACCAGTGAACAGCAGGCCACTTAGGCTAATTCTTTGATGGAACAATTAATCTAGGATTTCATTAATCAGACATTAGAAAGTAAAAATATAAATAATATCGTACAACTAAATTTTGTGGAAAGTAGGCCTTGTCAAATAAACCTTTAATCTTTTTTGGCAAGATTATGAGTCTGGTTAATTACAACAACTTCACCGATAAAATGAATTTACTGGATTTCTCCTGGGAATTTCATTTAGTACAGTACGGCATCTAGAAAAAAACAAAATAACATTTATGGAATAGACAGGGAACGCTTTAGGTGGATTAAAACTCTTTCAACAGCAGAGATGCAAATGCAATAGATTATACAGATTATCAGCAAGCCACATCTTTACTATTAAGATAAATTGCAGGTGTGACTCTACTCCTTCTGGTTGGTAAAATTCACCACTGATATAGGATCTGCAAATTGGCAACATTCTGAGGATGCTCTTAAACTCCATAACTCTTCTGAATGACATGTAGGGTGAGATTCATTTATTAAAAAAATAAAGAGGTACCATTTTAAGTGTCCTAAGGAACTGAATTCTTCTGCCTGGTAGATATGACATAAGAGAAACCCAAACCTATCAGAAGAGCAGCTGTGGCCCTGTGGGATATCTCTTTACAATCTGAACAGGACTACACACCCCCTGTTTAGGCAAGCAAATCCTATCACAGCTAATTTCTGTCAGCTGGAGACTTCTCTCCTCAACCACAGCTCCTACCTGTAGCTTCTGATAATGCACTTGACATCTAGCAGGAGGTCACCTGCATCCAGGAATGACTGAGCAGGACTCCTGAAATTGTCCATGAGCCCTGTGTTAAATTTACTAGTTGTTAGAAAGAGATTACCAAATGTTTTCCAGCCCTTTTGAAATAATTTTTTTGCTACACAACTTACATTTAAAGAGTAGTTAAAAAAAAAAAAAGTAGTAGAACTGGGAAAACTCATATGAGCACCAAGAATTAATCTATTCAGTTTATCAAAGAAAACATTGAAGGATTGCCTGATTATTTTACTGAAGTCCTTAGACATGGAAAGCTATGATAATGAGAAGATTTGCAGTCTTGCAGACAGAGGTATAATGAAATCCAGTTTGTTGGAAGTCAGACAAATTCAAACTTGAAATAAAGCACAGTTTTGAACACTGAGGTTAATTAAAGATTGGAAGAATTTCCATGGAGGAGGTGACAGATTTGCCATTGCCAAGAGTCTTTCAGGCAAAACTTTCATTCTGAACATCCTTTAGTCCACTTTCTAGGAACAAAAGTACTATGGCTTCTGTGTGGAAATTTTCAGACTACGTGATCACAATGGTCATTTCTGACTAAAGAACACACAAGGACGAAATGAGCCCCAATCTTCCAAAAGAGGCTACGCTACTGAAAAATTCGTCTCCTCTGAGAAACGAGAAATATTGGAACCACTACAAAAGAATCCTTCAGTGGAAGAATGTATGACTATTTTTTGAAATTGCCTCAGTAGGTGTCAGCTTGGCATACTGCTCCTCCTTTGGAAACAGTAAACTTGAGGAGAATTATAGATAAGGTCATTTGAATAACCAATGGAGTAAATACCTTTTTCACCTGTATTCTATTGCACGCTTAAGCATCAGCTTTTACTGTCAATTTCTTCCCTTGTACATTCTTATCATTGTCAACATTGATGTCCAGAAAATGCCTTTTCCCTCTTGGACAACTATCTTCATTCCCAGGCTTTCCTGCTTTTTCAGAAATACAAAACTTTAGCCAAATATTTTGGCAACCATTCATTCCTGAACAGAGGTCAGGGGAAACGTCTTTCACCCCTGCAATTATACTGAAGTAAAGACTGTCCATGTAAGGGGATAGGTCTGAGGGAGAGGCAGTTTTAAAGAAGGGGACGTAAGAGGAAATTCCGGATTGATGCTTATGCGAAGCAATAGGCAGACTAGCTAAGAAAAGTGTAGTAGGAGATCATGATGGGCACACTAAATGCATAAAGATACAGAAAAATATTTTTTGTGTTGGACCACAATCCTTGTTTATCTTATCATCAGTTGACTCATTCTTGCTCCTTGGGCAGTAAGAAGATGAGATGTGCAAGATACACACCTGCATTTAGATTTAGGTTTCAGATTAGGGTTTGTATTTCAAGTTCTTTCCAAAGGTATGGACAGTCAGCTGCGATGGTACAGTTCACTGTGTTGTATCACAGGATGACTTATGAATGAAATTTAGATTGAAATTTGGTTTTCATGTAACTTCTGCAGAAAATATGAAGTACGTCTGATTTCGCATTTTAAATACCTTCCCTCTCACCACACGCATTTGACTTCAAACAGGAGTTTATGAACATATGCATACAGCTTTAAATGTGTTGAAGGAAATTGATAACAAAGGGCTGGAAAACCTGCTAGTTAGACAATGGATAGTACAACAGAGATTGATTAAGTGTAGTTCTGGGAATTATATTGTTTGGATTTGGTCTAAGAACAGATTGATTCAATTTACAGGAAATGATTCTTCATTAACTTCACACAAATGTGTTTCTGGAGCCACATCAAGCTTTTACCTGCTCTTAGGTTTAAATACTACATCTGTGAGTGTTCACTGCGCTGCTATAGGTCCTTTGCCAGGATTTGTCAGCTTTGTACTGGTCTGGTGATCCTCATGCTCTAAGAGAGTGCTTCACCAAAAGAGTCTCCTTTTCTACAGTGTTTTTGTGTTCATTGTTAGCCAACTACCCATCACCAGTACTGCTCTTTCCAACAGTGATTGCTCTTGAATCCTAAATAGCTGTCTTTGAGCAGAGATCTGCATGATGGTTAGCTCTGTGTCCTAGGTCTTAGCTTCCATCCTTTTTGCCATCAACAGCTCTCTACTAGCCCTGTGGCACCTCATTTAGCAAATCAATATTAGGAAATTTTTTAACATCACTGGAGTTTCCCAATGGAAACAGAGAGAAGAAATCAGCCTGAAGCTGATTCTCACACTGCACAGTATTGGGTCTGGTATTACCTAACACATACAGTTTTAACCCTTAGACCTCAGTCAAACTGCCTGCTAGTCAAGCTTTCTTTGTATGGCAGTAAATACAAGAGAGGAAATACTGTCAGAACTTTCAGCATGGGAAAGCACTTTGGATACTTACAATTAATGTCTCCTTATATATGTGTATATGAATGGATGGATGGATAAAAGAATTATACGAATTGATGGGTGAAGAGATAGATGGATATATACTGCTGCACATACTGACAGAAGGTGATGGCTACAAAACTGTGTCAGGAAAAACTGGGAAGTTTCTCATGCAGTGATCTGAGGTTCTGTCCTTTGTGTCATCTTAAAAAACCTGAAATATATAAAGAAGATATCTCAATTAAAGGCCACAGCAGCTTTAAAGGAAATGTGCTGATTTCAGTAAAAAGCATCTGAAATATCTCCAAATGTGGAGGAGGGTTTTGATATGAATCTTTCAAGCTGTAGGTAGCAATTGCCAGCAAACTTTGCATCTGCACAGAAAGAGAGAATAAAGTGTAGTTTAAGTATTTAAAAAATGTGTCGTACTTCTTATGTTTGATGCTTAAAGAGAGTGCTGACAAGTATGGAGCATCACAGAGAATAGTCTTACCAGCACAATCAGCGCTAAGTGGTTGTGCTTTTTATTTGCATTTCCTTCTGTTCTTACTTTCCTTGCAAAAGACTAAATTGATTACCAACTTTGTATCAATGAGTTTCAATTTTACTTACAAAATCAAGGTAGTAGTTCATGTCATGATTTTAAATGTTTGCTGCAAGTGTGTTGTCATCACTCTTCTTTAATAAGACTTTCAATTTTTACTTTAATGACATATGCCATGTTATTTCAGAGGTGAAAAAAAATTAGTCCTAATTTAGCCGAGCATGCTGGGCCCACAGCTGAAAAATAGGAGCTTTGGCCAGACTTGTGAATTCCACTGAAAACTTGCTAACTTGTATATTCTCTGTCACATTTAATTTTTAGTGTAAGATATCTGCCTTCTGTCCTAAGTTTTGTACTTGAAAACTTTTAAATTGGATTGTCTTTGATAAAAAAATCATTATTTCTACTACAATATCTGGAAACCTAATTTATTTTGCATGTAAAAAGGCAATTTCTTGTGTTTTCAGTTAATTCAATCCCAGTAAAAGTTTCATAGAATCACAGAACCAGAGTGGTTGAGGATGGAAAGGACCTCTGGAGGTCATCTTGTGCAACATTCCTGCTCAAACATCAGCACCTCATGCAGGTTTCCCTGCAGTGTCTCCAGATGGTTTTTGAATATCTCTAAGGAGTGCAACTCCACCAAGTCCATGGGCAACTTGTGCCAGTGCTTTATCACCCTCATAGTGAGAGTGTGTTTCCTGGTGTGCAGAAGGGGCCTCTTGAGTTCTGATTTGTGTCCATTCCCCCGATCCTTCTGTTTTCCTTGAGACCAGCCCCTTCTCTCTCAGCCTCTCCTCACAGGAGAGGGGCTCCAATCCCTTAATCACCTTTGTGATCCTTTGCTGGACAGCAGTTTGGACCCCTCCACAGTAGGCTTGGGTCTTTCTACTGCAGAGTCTTTCAGCACTACCTCTCTAGGACTCATATCCACAAGTTCCCATGCTGCTCTCCTGCCATGTTACATCTCACACATGCTTGACATCACGGCATAAAAACACAAATCATTTGGTGTGCTATGATCTTTCAGGTACCTTGGATAGATAAATCATACATGTAGATAATTGTTATCTCAAGGGTAGCTACAAATTACCTGTGAATATGCGGGTGGTAAAAGCAAGCTTAAGTTTCTCAGGAAGCTGGTAGAGTGGATACAAGCCACTCCATGGTACCATGCGTGACTGATCAAGATAGTTCCTTGAGAGAGATGAAGGAATAGCTGGAATGGAAAAAGCAATCCTCAGGGATGTTAAATCAGAGCACAACCTAACAGCACACGGCACGTTTTTTGGTAGCTGAGCTCTGGGTCACAAAGGGGTAGGAAAACTGAGTTATTCCTTGTGCTGAGAACTGCTGAAGCTCTAACATCAGGGAGCCCCTCCATGGCAAGTGTACATGAAGGTCAGATTTCCATATTCTGCCAGCTCCAGAGCAAGGTCACAGTAATCACAGTTACATACCTGTGCCTCTGAATTTTCTGTGGTGCAGCAGCAATATTTGGAAATCCTTCATAAGCCAAGCTGAAATAGACTTGTAGAAGTTGAAGTGTATATTAAAATGTAAATAGGAAGAGAGAACAGTTTGTGTAAGATTAGGGTGAGAAATATAAATATATGATGATTATAAAACCTGATGTAATGCAACATGGCAGGGAGGGGCCCTAGGGCTGAAATAAACTAGATTCCGCTCTTTAAACTACATTATGCAAGAGTGAAAATATATAAATTGGGAAAAATAATGCAGTAATAAAAATGTTTTGGAAAGTGAGACAGGGTGAACCAACACAGTTTTTAACCCCATATGAATTTCCTCACAATATCTTTGAATATGAGTTTTATCTTGTCCTTGTTTCTTTCAAGAGTATTAAAATTTTGAAAGGACTTGTGGTTTATTTTTTTTCTTTCAACTGAGTGGAATATGTAAATAGCCCCAACAAAGAAGAAATTATCATTAGCGGAAGCACAGATGGAGAATTTGTACTACAATGTGATCTGAGTGCTTGTGCTCTCCTCAAGTCCTTTTGCAATCAGCCCATGGGAGGGTGTGCACCCCCATGCACAGTCATACAGGCATCTTTCTGCTTAGATGTTCCAGGGACAGATTGCAGCAGCAGTCAGCTAGCGAGGAAAGAAACACAGAGAGGTGCCCTTGCATGGGACAAGGACATGTGCACTGCTGCTGACAGGGCTTATCTCCACCAACAAGGGTCCAGCCCCTCCACCTCACCGCTCCCTGTGCTTCACTCTATGAACTTACTCTTTTGTGATCACAAATGTCTTGTGTTTATGATGGATCTGCATAGAGGCATGGCTTTGTTTATTACACAGCCAAAATTTGCTGCACTGGAAGGGACTTAAAAGCTGCTCTGGCTAACAGCCCAGTAATGAGCTGCATCAATCAGTTTCAATAACACTCTGGAATCGAAAACACGGATCTCAGCATGCAGGGCCAGCATTAATGTGTTTATATGCCCATGAAAGAGTTACAGACCTTTCCATTTTATTGACTGGGAAACTAAGTCAAAAGACATCAGCAGCCTGGTTCTGTTGCCATGGAGGTTGATAGCAAAAATCCCTTTTACAGTCCCAGAAAATAAACGGTTGAGTGAGAATTGATACATCTCAACAGAAAGCTTTTACAATTAAGCCCATCTTTTGTTTTATTCCATGTTAGACACCAGGGGTCTGTCATGATCAGTACTTTCTCTCTGCTGCACATCTGTGATGCTTCAGAAAAAAGCGACTCTTTTATCTGTAATGAATGGCTATGCATTTCCAGCCATGTATTGGAGGAAAGAGATAGAAGTGGTCTTCTTTAGTCAGCAGTATTTTTATTTATAACAGTTAAAATATATATATACATATATATATATACATATTTTTATATATATATATGTATATATATATATATAACAGTAATTATACTGGAGGGAGAATTTGCATTCCCTTAGTATATGCAGGTATTATTTGATACCTGTTATAGGTAGGAGAAGCATTAAACCTCCAAAATCGCATATGGTGTATTGGATGTGTCTTCAGTTACTAATATTTAGCGCAGGTCAGACAGCACTCTGGAAAAATGTGCCTCCCTTGGATTAGAACACTGTTCTTTAATGGGTTTGTTGCCTGGAGGGAATCTCCCAAATGCATAAAGAGTGGTAGGAAAAACAGTGAGAGCCTGTGAACAAAGTTTTCTCTCTTGGTGAGGACCATGAGTCATAAGTTTGCAGAAAAATAAAAGTAGTTTTCTTTCTGTTGCCTGCAGATGGACATTCTTTAAATCAAACATCTATTCTTTCTTTCTTTTTTTTTCCTTTTTTTGAGTGCTGAGAGAGGGTGGAGAGTAGAGAGAAGGGCAAAGTAAATGATTCACTGAAAAATGTCTATTTAACTGTGGGAAGAAGAAAATTAGAAGGCAAATCTGAAAGCAATTGATTTTAGGAAAATGATCTTTCAACCTCAGAAATATTTTCCAGCTAAATTTCATATTGTATCAGGATATGGTGAAGTGTGACTACAATACAAGTCTTCAAATAATACCTTCAATTACAGCCACAGCTGTAAAAGTGCACCCTAGCATATTTTGAAAATGACATTAAACTTTAAGCCTATTTGTTACCATTAGAGAGCAAGCTGGAACATAACAGAAGACTGTTCCCAAATCTATTTGCAGTGAACTGCTTCTACAGCTTCCACAGAATGCTCTATTAGGAGGAGGAAGATTTGGGTTAGATTTAGTTCTTCTCATCTTTGTAATCAAGGCAATGATTGGAAAAATCACTTTAAGATACTGCAAGTGATATCCATGCTTATGTTTGAACCCCAAGGGACTGTTTTTCCACATGCACAAGCCTTGCTGACTCAGATTTCCATCTTGTCAGTACTTTCCCTATGCATAATAACAGGAACAGGATATTCATGTTCGTTTCTGGCATGTTTGAAAATTGAGAGACTCTGGTTCATAGTGATCCAAACACAAAGAAGCTGTCAACTGGCTTTTTGCAGCCATTTCTTTTAATGCAGTGAGATAGAATATGAAATGCCCCACCAAAAATATGGAGATTGTATGTATCAATGCCTATAAAAATATGATTATTTTCCCATTGAAGAGGTTTCAGTAAAAAAAAACATTAAAAAAAAGTAAAAACTGTACTAGAGGATTTTAAAGACATGCTGTTGCAGTTTCCTTGCAGTCATAAATGAAGAGTAGGGATACCATGAAATGTTAAATCAATCTCTTGACCAGAGCTAATTGATATGTCATGTGGGGATAACTGCTATTTGTTCAGAGCTCAAAGCTGTTATGTATCTAATGATGAGAGCAAGGTGATGTAAAAAGAAAAGTCAAAGAGGACAAAAAAAGAGATGAAGGCAAACCAAAACATATATGAACAGTCTTCTGAAACTGACAGGAATATTGCATTTCCAATACTTGAATTATGCATTATGAACACTTTATCTAATGCATTTAGTCCACACTCACATTTTTAATTTGTGAATCAGTTGCAAAACAGTCTCAGATTTAACTTTATTCATCGATAATCTAAAAACACAGTATGAAAGTTGTGCTACAAGCTCCTAAACTTCTGGATGTTTTTGCTCCTAGTGACTCCACTATCAGCATACACATCCAGAATGAAAAAGAGGATATTTTCTTATTGTGCCAAACATCCAAGTGATTACATTCACTAAATTTTATCTCACATGCAACCACTGCCCTGTGGAACATGACTGAGAAAGGGCTTTCATTGTAAACACTTGTCAGACTGCCTATGAACTGTGCTAGACCACTATGTATGGCCTATTTCCCCTACTGCGTCATTACCTATATGAAGTTCTGACAACAGAAAAATACTCACAGCTGTTACAAAACGTTCTCCATGGCTAGAAAATGGAAATTGTAGCATGAAAACTGGGTACATCCTTCTGCCAAGCTCTGGTCCAGAAGAAGTAATGAATCACACCAATGACACAGACGGGGCTGGACAAATTCAGAATGTGAATGGATGGTGCTTTGTAACTCAGAATCGTTTAATGCCAGCATCACATGAATAGGCACACAGAGCAGAATAGAATTATCACATCCCACATTTGTGAGGTCTGACTCCACACTTTCATGAACATAGCATAAAATTAGGCTTTTTGAAATTTTACATGGAGTTCCCAAATACTTTCCTGGAATATGACTGTCATGTTACTGTCACTTTTCTCTTAAGGCTGTTTGCTGTATATTGGAAGAGTACCAGGTAGATAATGCTTCTTTGGCAATGTCACATTTCAAAAGAAAAAAATCAAACCAAAGGATTTAAATGTTCAACCTGACCATATTTTTCCTGTGCTGTTTCTGAGTAAACCAAATATCGTGTAAAAATCTTTCTTATAGCAGTTGTACTTTTTCTGGCTTGCAATAGCAACCAGAAGCTATCCCAGCTGCACACAGGGAATAGGACATATCCATAGCTCATTGTCATTGCCCTTGCTGACAGCTCTGCCTCAGTCTATCTGGACCTGAGTAGGCAAAGGATCCAGACATATCCTTTAAGTCCCAAAGAAGGCAGCAGAATATAAATGTATGCTTGCAGTTTTGTGTGGATTTATGTGCTCTTCTGAGCTTAATTTTGATGTAAAATGGAGTCCCTATCCCTCTTGTGCTTTTGTTATACTCAGTGGTATTCCAGATAAGGAATATTGAATATGTTTTAAAATCACCATGATATTATTGAGAGAAAATGATAAGATGGAGTAATAATCATAATAAAAATCTAGTTTTTCCCTAAGCTAGCTCCATTGAAATTCAGTGGAGCTGCATAGACCTCATTTGGGACTACTATTTTCTATTAAGTTTTGTTGTAGATATAGTCTTTCATACAAATACTTAAAAATTGAAGAGAATACAATTACTACATGCCAGTTCTGTTCCAGAAACCATTGGGTCAATTATTCTGATTTGAGTTTGCAACTATGCACAGTAAAAGCAAAACAAATACATTGAAGACCTAACAGTTCCTTTACTTTGCAGAGCAGGTTGCACCAGGAGAGGTTTAGATGAATGCTAGAGAATATTTCTTCACTGTAAGGGTGATCAGGCATTGCAACAGGCTGCATAGGGAAGTGATGGAATCACCATCCTTGGAAGAGTTCAAAAGATGTGGGTGTGGCACTTGGTGAAACAGTTTAGTGGTGAGCACAGTGCTGCTGGGTTCACGTTTTGACTCAGTGATCTTAAAGGTCTTTGGTAACCTTAATAATTCTTTGTGTATTGAAAGATATTTAAGGGTAAATGCCTGCCAAATGACCTTTGTACACATGCATTTTTGTATATGATATGTGTGTTTGTTTACAATTTATGCATATGCACTTACCTATATATAAATATGCAAATATTTATAGGTGTATATTTTGTGTTCTTTCTCTTCTGACTCACTCCAATGAGTTCACAAACTATGAAAGCTGAAGTGGGGCAGGAAGAAGATTTGTTCCAATGCCCTCTGATTTCCACGCAGTTTCTTTTGCCTGTGATTACAGTCATCAGAAAAAAAGTTTTCCTGAATTCATGACACCCATTGCTGCTGACTGCAGCAAAGAGCAGCCCTTCAGTTACTGCCAGCCAGAAGAAGCACAGGATGAGCTTCCTGCCCGTACCTACACATGATCTGGAGAGACGGTAAAAAGTTTTCATATCAAATGTCTTCAGTTAATTAAACAAGAGCAGAGAGGAAAAGGTCTAACTAGTAGAGTAGCGGCATCCTCTGTGCTTCCAGCAAGCCCAGCTGCTTGTTGAGGCATGCATAAACTCTAAACCAATATTTCGTTAATGAAATTTTCTGTTCCAGCTCCACGATGCAGAGGTTTCCGCTTTCAGGCTCCTTGCTGTGTTGCAGAGCTTGTTATCAGTTATTATTAATCTGTCCTCAATTCAGTGATCAAATCTGTCTGCTGCTGCTTTAGGAGTCAGAGAATCTAGCCAAACTTACTGAGAGAAAAATATATAGCAGGAAAACATAACCATTGCATGAAGTGCTTTTCCTGCGGGCTGCCAGTCTCACCCTGACAGCGTGAAGATAAGAAATAATTTTCAATCAACAAACACTGGGGTCACTGCAGATGAGGCTGGAGACAAACAGAGCAAAAAGTCATGCTGTCCTCAACAGAGCTGATCCTGAACACTTCTCAGAGATATGGGTGACTGCAAAGTGCCATCTCATCAGTATTCCCACTAACATCCTTCATCCTCACAGAGCGCGAGCAACTAAGAAGGTGCAAATAGGATTATTAAGCTCTCCTGTTGAGGGACTGTTCCAGAGGGGAAGTGTCCCAACAGGTGCTACTTCCTGGTGTGGAAAAGCTAGTGGCTGCTGAGAAAGAAGGAAAAAACAGAAACATGGGTCAGTCTTGCTTCTTTATATGCACTACTTCTGCTGATTGTAGTTCACATAGGAAACCTCATTCCTCATTCAAGTAATTTCTGTGTAGATTTGTAAGGCTTGGACAAGCCTGAGTCTCTGTGTCTGTTGTTTCTTATAGAAGTATTAACTTTTGTAGAAATCAAAAGAACAAGGCTGACGTGCAAATGGTGACAGAATTGTGACATACAGCCACCTTTGGGAGAATGGTTCCAATAGTTCTGCCTGGCCTTGAGAACAGGGCTGTCTCTGTTCCCTTTTGTCTCTCCCTGACCAGCTGTGCAAAAACATGCACAGCACAGCTTCCAAAAGAGACAGCTGGAAAACTGGGTGACAGTTTAAAACAGGAGCCATCTGCAGGTGATAAGGTCCTGTTGGTAATGTGACTGATCCTATGCAGAGTGGAAATGTGCCCTGCATGTACTACTCCTGTCTTTATGCTTTGTGACCCAGAAGTGAAGAGATTTGGAATTAATAACAGTAAAATCTGAGTCTCAATTTATGTCTGGCTGAAAAAGAGAGAGGAATAGATCAGTAAAACTAGATGAATAGATTAATGAAAAACAATATTGCAATGCAATGCAATATTGCATTTCTTGCCCAGCCCAGGCTCAGGGAAGCCCAACCTCACCCAGCCCATCCTGGACCAGCCAGGGATTCTGAGATGTGGGGGGATGGGCCAGCACAGAGGCTCTTGGGATGGAGTCTTCATCACTCACCTCAGCCCCAGGGCACTGGATCTGTTTTTGCTCTCACTCCTGAGTAGTGGCTGGCACTACAAGGTAAACTGCCCCGGGGAAAGGCCAGGAGGGAGGCTTGGCACTGGTCATGCCTTCCCTTCCAAAGACACAGAATCCCTTTCCAGGCAGCTGCCAAGAGCAGAGATCTTTACTAAATATCAAAAGTAAAATTAATCAGGGGTAACCATACACCAATATAGTCTAGGGACTGACCTTCTGCAAAAGCAGCTCTCTGGAGAAGGACCTGGGGTTCCTGGTGGACAACAAGACATCCATGAGCCAGCAGTGTGTCCTTGTGACCAAGGAGGCCAATGGAATCATGGATGCATTAGGAAGGGCACTGCCAGCAGGTTGAGGGAGGTGATCCTGCTCCTCTGCTCAGCTCTGGTGAGGCACATCTGGAGTGCTGTGTCCAGTTCTGGGCTCCTCAGGACAAGAGAGACATGGAGCTCCTGAGTGGGCCCAGTGGAGGGTGACAAAGATAATTAAGGGACTGGAACATCTCTGTCTCCAGGAAAGGCTGAAGGAGCTGGGCCTGGTCAGCCTGGAGGAGACACAGCTGAGAGGGAACCTCATCAAAGTCTGTCAGTGTCTGATGGGAGAGTGACAAGAATGGAGCCAGGCTCTGCTGCATCTGAGCAATAGGACAGGAGGCAATGGGGCAGAAACTGATGCACAGGAAATTCCACCTGAACATAAGCAAAAACTTGTTTACTGTGTGGGTGGCACACTGGCACAGGTTGCCTGAAGAGGTTGTGGAGTGTACTTCATTGGAGATGCTCAAGAGCTGCCTGGACACAATCCTGTGCCATATGCTCTAGGATGACCCTGTCTGGACAGGGAGGATGGGCCGGATAAGTCACCACAGTCCCTTCCAACCTGACCCACTCTGGGATTCTGCAAAAACTAATTATAAGCAGGTAATGAACATAGTAAGTGTGCATTTTGCATTCTTTTTTGGCTCACCAGGAGCTACCCAAATCTACTTGAGGACATTGGTAAGTCCTGGTGTGTCAGACACAGACCAGTGATCACAGCCATGTTGATCTGTGTTTGCTCACAAATCACAATTAATCTATTGTACTATTTATTTACTGAATATTATAACTCAGAATCTTAAATTCTTTTTATTTGCACATCTTGACAAACTGTTCATTTCTGGAACTCCTAGCTGGAAATGGTAATTAGCAAAGCCAGGATATGATGAAAGAAGGACAGGGGGAATGATTGAGGAGATGACATGGCTACATTGATGAAAAATACTAACAACTAAAATGAAAATAGTGAGCACAACTATCCAGAGTAACCCCTCATCATATACGACAACATCTACCCATGTCTAAGTTCTACAGAAAGCCTTAGCACTTGGCTCAGCACCCTTCATTTTAAATGTATGAAGAAACTTCCATCAAAGTTCAGATGCTCAGCCTGAAACGCCTTGTCATGAGGAACTGAGCAGAAAAACCAAGGCAAAAGCTCCTGTATGTGGGAGGTAGATATGAAAGTAAATCTCTGCTGTTTTCAGCCAAGGGAGAGCTGGGTACCTGCCACTTTGCAAACCCACAGATTTCTGAGATTATCCTCTGATGAGCAGACATTTTCTTTAAATAGCATGCAGCAAATTAGCAGTTCTCAGAAAACTCCTCTGACAAAGTCCCTTACAAAGTTTCTTCCTTAACCCTTAAGGTAGTTACCTTATGGAGTGATAGAAAAGTAGGGCCTGATACCATGATTGGGGTAATAGCCTCATGAGGCAATGTAAGAGTGGAAGATGCCATGCTTGCCATGTGGGAGGCAGTGGATAGATTAGATTTTGAGCTCAGAAGCATCTGATTATAACTGTTTTCTCCATTTTGAGGAAATTTTCAAGATGTTTGCTATTTTGTTTGCTGTTCCAAATGATGATAAACACAAAATATGTCTGTGAAATAAAAAGTCAGGACAGACTCTTGGCTGTTCCCCCTCTTTGTCACAATGAATTCATTCAAATGTTAAAACAAAAAAAGAGTACTTAGTTATACAATTCACAGAATCTCACATAAGTTGACAAGTCTGTTTTCACTATCTGCTTTGATGTTTTGAATTTTTCAGAATGGACTTTTTCTGGCAAACAAGAACCAGTATTTCCTTACAAAAAGGGTTTCATTCAAAACTCACTGATATGATACAATGGAGAAGAGGCTAAAACTGCATTTTTAAATGGAAATGTTTTATATTTTCACAAACCAAAGCACACTAGTGTCTTCCAGAGAAAGAAGCAAGACTTCTACAGCTAAATCAGTAATTCTATCCATTTCAATGAAACAGTGTGAATAATGCTGGCAGCAAATCTTGTCCCTTGTGTCTAAAACAGAATTCCTGTCACAAATAGGTTGAAGCCTGGCTCTGTTAATATATCTTTCAATCTCCTTACACTTTTTCTACATCAACCACAATTAGAAACTGTTGTCTTGAACTGTAATAATCATGTACTTCATCACAACATTACTGCTGATTCTTCTCAATATGCTGTATAATATTATCACTTTCTTTAATCAAAACACAATCTAGCCTTCAAAAAAAAATTCCACGGGCATTTGCTCTGTCTGAGGAAGATGCCTGCATCACCTTTTGCAGTGTTGCCAGAATACTTTTCATTTACAAATAAGTACAAATTAAGATAAGGTTTTCCCTTTTATTCCTTTAACTTCCTCCCATTTTGGTTGTTCACTTGAGTGACTGTAGGTGGGAGTGGCTTTGTTAATTTTTTCTCTGTGATCATTTCATGGACCACTTTCCCATGTCTGTGTCTCACATACTGCCACTTGTCCACAACCTACAAGACAAGAGCCACTGTTGTGCAACACTGCAGTGCTGTTAGTCTCATTCCCTGTGCAATTTATTTTATCAGGTTTTTCTTCATAATTGTAAAGCACCTAAGTTCAAGGTGTCTTTCAGTGCTATTCCTCTGAGTTTTGGAAGATTTTACTGGGACAAGTGGCAGTGGAATGCTGTCCCTAATTGAAAGAGATACATAAGTCTGCCTATTCTCATAGAAAGGCAAGTAGATGAAAAGCTGCTATCAAATGACGTGTGTTGCCAAAAGTCTGCTCTGTGGCAATAAATTTTTTTCTTCCAAAGCTGCTTCCTTGATTGTTTCCCATGTTCAAACACAGCTGAAAAACAATGTAAAAAACCCCCAATCATTGTAAGAAGAAAATGCTTTGACAAAGGAATACCTTATTTTAGCATGGTCATAACATATTGCTAAGAACAACAGGACAGGACTTTGTAAAAGATTTCTTTGGCAACTGGATTGTCATAAGGTCGGAGGACCTCTTGAGTCTTCAGGCTTCAAGATGCTTTTGAGAAATATGCAGGTGGAGTATTTCAGGGCTGTAGACTGTGAAGGAGGAATGGAAAAGAGGTTAGAAATAAGTCTTTTACCCAGGTGCATATCAGTCTAGGTACCAAAGGCTAGGTATACTTCCCTGCTCCTTGGAAAATTGGTCCCCAAACAGGAAAATAGGAACTGAGGACTTCTGATAATACTGTGAATCTTTTGTTTTAGTGCTTACTAGGATGCTGTGGAATCCAGAGCCTTTGTTTCTCTGGATATGTGATGGATACGGATATGGATACGGATATGGTTCCATTCTTCACATCACTATTGGATCTCAACTCAACTTTTGGTCTCTTTTGTGCTAGCTTTTGTCTTCAGTATCTGCTGGCATTTTTCCACCACATTCCCTAATAGGAAGCTTTCTTTATATTATTTTCTGTGCCTTTTAAGTATAAAAGCTCAGATGAGGAAATGCAGTTTGCAGTAGGTGTACACTGGGGAGCTCTGAGACAGTCATAGTTAGCATCTGAAATAAAAAGAATCTGAAGGAGATAACCAGGCAAAAAATGGAAAACAAAAATTCTATACTTACTGTATTTAGTATCAGTTGCACTGCAGCTGCAATTATCCTCAAGAGTACATTAGAAATCTTGGGAAAAATGCATAATTCAGGCCCATTCTTGTAAATGGGACTCACTGTAATTTTTGCATATTAATATTCCCAAATCTCATCACAGCTCCAGTTTATTGAAAATGGCTATCTCTCTAGAAGAAAAGCTAGATTATATTTCTATGTAAATATTTATTCCAAGTTGTATGTCCTTTAAATAGACACAATCAGAAAAAGACAGCATTTAATGAATTCACTAATAACAAAACCAGCAGAAGCAAAGGATTTGTCTTTTCCAGTGAAATCAGAGCCCTGAGAGCAGGACTTTTACTTGGTATACCTGTCCAATGTCCAGTGTTAATGATTGTCAACAGCAAAGTGTACATCCTGCTCTTACACAAAACACCCCACTCATTCAACACAACATATGGAAAATACCCTGCAGCTCAAGGGTGCTGAGGTACACCTTTGAAACCCCGATGATGCATATTTAACATAGTTTTTGGCAAAGACTCACTTCACTAAATAATCCTACAGTGCATAAAGAAAAACATGGACCCTTGCACTCATCTCCATAGGAATGCAGGGCAATGATGTTCTTGAAGATGACACAGTGATTGTCAATTTGTCCTTAAGTCCAGGCTTCAGCTGCCCCTTTGCCTTAGAAAGGCCAGAGCCAATAAGAATCAATCAGACCTCCTGTAAATTACCTTTCAAACTAGCATGGAGAAATAGGATCATCTATCATAATGTACCTTAGTTTGAATGAAGAAGACTTCAGAAAATTAATTGACTAAGGTACTGGAGATAGAACAGAGAAACTTTAGGTAGCAATAAGTTTTATTGTAATTAATAGCACAAACTCATCTCAGTAACATGAAACACTGCCTGAGTTTATTTCTTTGCCTGTTAATCTTCATCAAGCTCCCAGATGAGTCAGGTCAATAGGAATAGACACATTTTTTGGTGTGAAGCCCCTGTTTTATTAATTGTTTTCCTAACTCAAGGCCACGTTGGATGGGGCTTTGAGCAACCTGGGCAAGTGGAAGGTGTCCCTGCCCATGGCAGGGATGTTGGAACTAGATGTTAAGAAGAACTTGGGAGATTTTGTTATGAAGATCTTATTCTTTGGATAACAGTCATGGCAGACAAATGCAAAACTCCTTTGCTTGCTTGTAGTTTGTAATCTCTCATTTTTTCTTAGGCTTTTACCTATCCAACACAATAGACCCTTTCTTTGAAGGCTGATTTTTTTTTTAATTACAAAGGGCTATACAAACTGAACAATAAATTGTCTAAAACATTTTGCAAGCAGTTTTAAAGCACCTCTCCATCTACTCTAGTTGTAAGATGGGATTGTCAAAGATCTTAAATTGAAGTTCACTTGAGTTCTGTATCCTTTGTTTGCAGTAGTTTCGGCTCTTTGGCTCTAATTATGCAGCTTTTTACTTTGAAAATACTTCATTGTTTATTTGCGTATGCCATTTTATTTAGTATTAAAGAGAAGAAAGCCAAGTTACACAGAAAATCTGCAGTGATTAGATTTAGACCTGAAGCACATGTTCACGAACAAAGCACGCACAGCTGTAATAACAGCATGTATTATTTTATTGTTTCGCAGCGCCTCAGTAACCTGAAATTCATGCCCCATTACACCCATTTAGTATGATATTATGGTGGTTTTGATGCATCTTTTTCTCAGGATGGCCATGGAAAACCAATAAAGCAAATGAGTCCCTTACATGCTTAAGAGAATTCCAGATGAATAAAATGCGGAGCAGTCTCCGTTCTTCAGTCTCGGTACTTCATTAAAGTTAACAAATGTGCTTATCTGTGGAAGGGGGGTAAAAAATGAGAGAGAGACTAGAGAAAGACTCAATCAAAGGAAAAGAGAAAAGTGTTGCCAGAGAATCTTAACACCAACATATGCAGGGAAAAGTCACCTTGCTTTAGCCTTTCAAGCTTTCTTTTCCCCTTTCTTGCTCTAAAATTAGACATGTCCGTTTCAAAAGGGGCCGTCTGGGCAATCCTAAGGAAAGCAAGAGAGACCAAACCTGACATTCTCTGAAACTCAGTCAACCAGAGAAAAAGTATTTTCTTTCTCCTTCTCTTTCTAATTTGAGGAACAAAGCAAAGAGAGTCAAGAGAAACTCTTATTGTGAAGCATAATAGGGAATGTCATTGCAGTTTTTCCAAAGATGATTCAAGGAGCTTTTTCTACCAGCATGTGTCTGCATTTGCTTCATAACAGAGAGTAGCAGCCAGTAGGTTGAATGCTTAACATAAGTCTGTGATTCAGCAAGAGACCTCCATTCAGAAAAAATACTGAAGCTTAAACTCTGCTATGTTTATGGTTTCTCTGCTAGATGTACTCTCACCTCTAGTAGTGTGAGCAGTTTTGGGCACAGCAATGTAAGAAAGCTTTTAGAAAGCATCCAAAGAAGAGCCACAAAGATGTTCCCCATCTCTTGAGGGGAAGCCGTATGAGTTGATGTCGAGGTCACTTGGTCTGTTCACTCTGGAGAAAGTGTTTTTTTCTAAATCATTCATATTTTAAAATATTTCCTATAAATCTTCCTACAAATATTTCAAGAAGTTCCCTTCCAGCATCAATAATCATTATTACCCATGAATCCCAGGTTCCTAATTTTTCCCCTCCCCTCCCTTCCTCTTCTCCCCACTTTACTTTGCATATCATTCCTCATGCTATGTCCAAGCCATATAATTTTAACAGTACTCATCATCTGTTTCTGATCTGCTTCTGCTAGCTCTTCCATTTCTTTCTCCACTAGAGCAGCACCTGGGCTTAGAGAATGTCAGTGGTTTTGATTTTTTTATTGTGTCAATATACACTATTTCCTGCTTACCCAAGATAAATTTAATCTGCCACCATGCTGCCTAGAGCTCCAATGACTTTAAGTATGTCTCGGGAATTTCACAATCATCTGCAGACTGTTATTAGCTGAAATAACCTTTATCAGTTCTCAACAACTTGCTATCTACATCTTTTATGGGCTTAGTTACACATTAAAAAAATTGTTATCGATATTGACCTCTTCGACACTTCAGCTCAAAAATAGTCACTTTGTAGGTTCTTAGTACTGGATTTCCAATATTGCATAACCTTCTGATACTGGTGGTATTTTTATTTTAAATGTACACCATTATTTCTTTCAGGAATGATCATACTAATTGTCTGAAAAATCCTAAGCCAGTGCTATTTTATGCAGTTTTTAACTAGTTAAAGAAAAAACAATAAAATATATGGTATAGAAAAAAATACTGTCTTTATTAGCAGGAGTACTTTTTTTTTTCCTATTGTTTAGCAGTTTGAATTGTAAAATCAGTAAGAACTTTAAGAAGGAAATAAAATAAAAGCCGTTCCAGTCCACTGATGTGGAAACTGCTACATGCTGTATCTAAAATTGCAGAGTTAGTGGTAGAGTTTGAGGCTTTCAAATTCTCATTGTGTCTCCACCAAGGTGTGCTGCCTCTCATGCTAGCACATCACCTTCTCTCCCTGTTACAGAACCTTGGCTGTTGTGAGGATAAGGTAACTGAGGTGTTAGATTGGAAGACACTCAGTTCCTGAGAGAAGTGGTTTGCTTTTATTTTATTTTTCATTAGGGAAAAGAAAATAATCTAAATGAAGTAATTTTATTTAACTCTGGGTAATAATTTGATTTGGTATAAATGGGAAAGAAAGTGAAATTAGCTGGACAGTTAGAATGGATTTGTAAATGAATTAATAACCTTTGGAACCAAAATTGCAATGCACACAAAATGAACATTTCCATTTTCTTTAGTTTCAAGATATTTCTCATAATGGAATTCTTTGTAGTGAAAAATTACATTCAGGAAAATTTCTGTGTCTTCAAAAAAAGTGTGCAGAAAATAACTGAAAGAAAGGAAAGGATTCACGGGAATGAAACATATTCAGCTATAAAAAGAGCAACATACATAAGATTTTTTTGACATATCAGATAACTCCTCAGAGCCATTTAGTATCCCACACACATCCTTGTATCACCCTGGCTAGAAGAGGAGTGATTGCTACTAACTATAGGCAATGTGACATGCATTTAGGAAGCACTGATTCCAAGAGAGGGATGTGATATCTGTTCAGGGATCAATGTTTTTTCCTCAATGATGTATGAGCATACTCTTCATTTTCTTCTTAGGTACAAATTGTATTCCAAACTCCTAATTAATTCTGTAGGATCTTTTTGGTTTGCTTCCTTTTCTTGCCCCTCCTGCTAGCTGACATTGCACGTTGAGAACCAGCATAGTTTTCCAGAGATGAAGGCAATGCTCATTGATTTGGAAGCTGGCCAGGATCTGTGCTGGTTAGCAGACACACTGGATTATTCTAGTGGCATTTAAAGCCTTATTTTAGAGACAGGAATCACAAGACTTCCTGTTTATCTTGCTTTTTGTATTTTTATGCAACATGAGTCACTGCCAGCTCTACCAGCTGAAACAGAGTGCAAGATGCCCTCTGAACTTGTTGAAGAAAAAGATTCTTGTTTTCCCCTGCAAACAGCATGGGGGATGGCTGAGATCAGTGAGAAGATAGTAGCATAAACTCGCTATCATATCTGCACAGTTGTGGTCTAGCAAATATGGGTAATTATATTTGCAAAGATACAGCAGTATGGGCGTCAAGGTGTGTCAGCAGGCAGCATAAGAGAGCTTTGGAGTTAAAGGCTGTTATACCTCAGGCTGACTTCCATTTTTGACTGTAGGACAGTAAATATTTTCATACAAGTATGCTGCTGTGTGCTATTGTTAATCTACCCTTTTGAGCAAACACACTGTTCTGGATTTCTCTGTATTTAGACATCAATAGATAGATGTTCGCCTGTGAGCTTGTTGCTCTGAGGATGTGGTTAGTCTGACCCATTTTAGCCAAATAGTTCAGGAGGGAATTAATGACAAGGGTACCAGGCTTCTTCTTGCAGGAGGACTGTACTGCGCTAGCTTGTGCATAAACATCTGTGTGGGCAACATCTGCATTTACTCAGATGATTCCCACCTAAGCTCTATCTTTAAAAATACTGCTTTGTATAACAATGAACATAGTTTTTATATAAACATACTTTATAATCTTGATTTCCAGCTTTGTTTGAATTCTCAACATGTCCAGATCCAGACAAAAGTACCAGGAGAAACTCCGGCCAGAAGGAGTGCTCCCAGAACTTATCTTCTGTAGGATTAATTGACAGTAGTGCTGGCACCCCCTTAAATGTAAAGCCTTATCTATGTTAAATCTCCCTATTGTCTGCTGGAAAAAGGATGTAATGAAAATTTGAAAAGGAATTTTCCTTTTATCTATTCCTGCAGTAACTCCTTTTCCCTCTCCTGTACTCTTTTCTTTTGCAAAGATACACAACACTCAACTTATTGTTCCTAGAGCAGGGTATTTCATCTTGGTGTGCTAAATGTTGAATTGAAAATCTTCACTGGTGTTCTTATGTTTCTGAACACTACTCTGGACACGTTTCACTGCTGTGGATCTGTCCTTGGTGCTTATTGGAGTTCCCTGCAGACACTTGCAATTAAAGATCACACATGGTCTTTAGTTCAGAAACAAGGGGGGGACGGCCTGGGCTCTGCAGGGCTCTTCAGGAGAATAAACTTGCCTCCAAAATGAAAGTGGCTAAGGTGACTGGGTGCCCAAATGAACTAATGAAATAACTAAGGCCACATGGGGGTAGAACGACACCACCTGTAAGTGAATTAAGTACAATGCGCAATTCAGTAGTGATGCAGTTCTGATGGTGTGGCCCAAGAATCTGGGTGCACAGAATATCATGCCTTCTGAGATGCTAAAAGAGCAGAATTGCTTGTGCGTTACCTATCCTGATCACTGACTTCTTGTTGCTCCCAAATTCTTCAACTTTTGGCTTTGAAATTTAGCCAAGAGACTTTGTGATATATTTTTTTCCTACTCAAAAAATACATGTGGCAAACCGTGTAAGTATGAATCATCTTTCACAGCACAAACAAAAGTGGTTTTATAAGTTATAGGATTCTGCAGTGGAAATAAAAAACCTATTAACGGTGTATTTGGGGAAACACATAAGAAAAACTGTCTGGGAAATACTGTCTGGGAAATATTGTCTGGGAAATACTGTCTCTTAGACAGTAAGACCAGAAGGGAATTATTAACAGAATTTTCTCTTTTAATGATGCTATCTTTGCTTAGTCCTCTGTGCTACTCTCATTTTTCTCAAGCTATTTTTCAAACCTTTTCCCCAGACAAAGAGAAAAAATTGCACAAAATTTGTAAAAAAATAATGTATAGAATAATAGGAAAGGTCACTTGTGTTCTAAGGCTTTCCTGTTGTCACATTATTCATCACAACTTTCAGTTCAAGGCTCTGATCTGCTTTTATTTAATTGCTAGACTAAAACATGCATCTTCCCCAGGTGAACCTTCACTTGTTCACTATCCCTTTTGTGCAGAGTGAAGATCAATTCCTACATGGGCAGTGAAGAGCTGAAAAATTGTGGTGTGGGAATGACAGAAGGCAGGCAGTGCCAGAGATCTTGTTGGTGTCCTCCTCTTTCAGAAGAAAACTTTGCCAAGTCATGTGAATTACTACACCAAAAATGCCGGCTGCTTTACTTCTCACCTCTCCTGTGAATTTGGGAGACAAGTGCATTTGCAGGCAAAGGGAAGAAGTGAAAGAACTCCAAATTACACAATGGCCAAAATATTACATATCCACATCGTTTCTTTGGAGATCTGTGAGAAAAAGCATAGAGGAGGGAGTCTATCTGAGATGTCTAAAGCCCACTTGTTTTGCCACTCATTGAATCATGTGATTGTGTAAGAAAGTGAAGTTTAGCCTATTCCTAAAGCAATTAAATGTTAAGACTCTAGGCTGAGGCTGCCTATTAGATTAGATTTGCATAGTAATAATGTGATGGTAGCAGTGTCTGGTTTTGAGTGCAGGATCAGAAGTGTGGCTAATTTGACATCGCCTAGGAGACCTGTTCCACTGAAGCAGAGAGGATATGCATAAGCGTGAAGCTCTAGGGTGAATCAGTGTTAGAGACATGCCTGAAACTCCTGCCTGCTCCTGGTCTGACTTTGAACAGCTTCCCATATTTTAATTTTCCTATACTTTCATTTTTCCTCCTACCTGAAAGAAAGTGGTGGGGGGAGGAAGGCAGCTGAGGATTGCTAAATGCTAATTGCATGGAACCCCGTTATCAGTCTGGGACTCCATTCTAGGCAAAGGCACATCTCAATTTTATTTCAAACCTTCCCTGTGGATAATTTCTGTTTTACCTGAAAACCTCCTGAGAGAGTTTCTTGCTTTCAATCTAAATAATGTGTGCATCCACCAAGAGAGCTGTAGTTGGAGAAACACATTCCAGTGCTGCCCACATTATTAAGAAAAATGTCACCACAAACCATCTAACACATTCCTTGGATTACAAAAGCTAAATGTACACACCATCTATTATGAATGAAACATTTCCTGTGTAAATGCAAGGAAATCCAGGTGAGATTAGCCTGAGTAACGCAGTTAAAATAAAGCTAATTTGTTTGTGAGGTTATTGGCAAGTCAAGAATCTCCTTCACAGTTTTGTTAGGCAGAAGGGTGGAGAAAGTGTGTGTGTTAGTCTCAGAGGCAATCAATGTAAATTTATTTTTACCAATGAAGCTGGTTCTGCTGAACAAAACAAGTTATATTCCCAGCTGTGTGGCTAAATCTGAGTCCAGTGCAGCCAACAAAATGTTTGGATCTGTGGAAGTATGAGATGAGAAAGAGTAAAGAGGGCCGCAAACAGTTCTGGAACTGAATGAGGAGACACTAAATATAGAGGGAAAAGCAGGATCCACTTGTGCTTCTTTACTGTGTCTGATGTGTGCCTGGCAACCTAGGAAATTATGATCAGAACTGTGAGAAAACAATCCTCATTTTGGAGTTTTTAACTTAAAGCAAAATGTTAATGTCTCTAGAGCTGCTTTTCTTCAGCTACCCATTCTGTCCATTCTTACATTCACCTTCCCTTCAGACACCATTTCCCCTTCCTGATTTCAGCCACTCCTTAAAACATCTATTTCTTCATGCTCTTCCCACTCATTGTATGTTTCCCATGATCAGTCCCACCATCAGTCTCTTCTCTCTGCTACCCTAGCTGTCTTTTTCCTGTTCTTTTCCTTCATGGCAGTCGAGATTGGAGAGCAAAATCACTGAATCCACCATTCCACAGAACCTTGTTGTATTTTTCTGTTGACTTCAGTAATTGTGAATGAAAATAATTTGATGAGATGTGAGATGCAGGACAAGAGAACCTGTGTTTTTTCATCCTTCTTGCCTGATAAAACGTCTCTTATATAACTTCAGCTTCACACATAGCTAATAGGGTTTTCCACTTTAAATTTTGAATTCACTTGGAAAAGATATTTATTCTTTAAATGAAAATTCTGAAGCAACATACAGGCTTTTATTGCAAGTGAAAATATATTATTAGTTATGGTTTTTACTGTTAAAAATCTCAAAAGTAAGTGTATGTAATGTAGAGTTAGCTTGGAGAGGACTCATCTGAGCAGTAGAAGGTATCTCTGGTAGATCTCAATTTGGGATCTCTTAGACTCATACCACAGGCAGTGTCGTGAGACAGTAAGTTTGAGATCATTATTAAAGTAAATATTTAAAATAGGTCAGATGAGTTGCACCTTAAATGTACCTGTTTCTTTCCATTGACTATAAAGGAAACCTGGAGAGACTAGCTCTGAGGCTGACGCCTACAGTGTGGATGTCTAAAGTTAGGCAAAATGAATCCCACTCCAACTGTCATGTTAAACATGCAATTTCTTTTCCTTTTTATAAAATATGAAATTCCAAAGCAGAACCAAATTTTGAGGTAAAATGAAAAAATATTTCCCCTTGAAACTTCCAACAAAAAGATTGTGTTGAAATTTTATAATTGTCTCAAATTTTCATGCTGAATTTTATAAAGTTCTGTCTTGAGGAAACTACATTTTATGAAGAAAGCTTTTAAAAGGAAGAATGCGACCTGATTCTTCCCACCTCACACCCTGCTTGTTCCTGGGTGTTTGTGTCAACATAGCTTCATTGGGTACAATTTGTGTCAGAAGGAGAAGCAATTTCATGACCAAGTCACAAGGACCTGGGCTAAGAACTGCCAATCAATTTCACATGTATTTGATTCTGTTGTCAGGATAACTTCTGGTCACTATTGAACTGGATTTACATTGCACCAGTGGCCTAGAAGAAAAAGCAAAATTTATTACCAGTACTTTAATCCATCCGGTTCAGCAAAATAGCCTTGTATCAAAACATATAATTTATTTCCTTATGTCTACCAGGCGGGAGGGTAAGTATAACAAACCACCTTCAAGAGCAGTAGGATGTAGCAAAATGGAGCAATTTAAGCATAATGGAGCTCAGAGCTTTCCAGTACTGGGAGATGACAGGTTTTGGAAGGTAAGATACAAACTGTCTTATCCTCAGCCAGCAGTCGCTATCTGTAAACATCCTACCTATTCGTTTTTACTGGCTCAAGGGGGATTTTCAGAGCACTTTGAAACCTGCATTAAAACTGCCTTAGACTTTGAAGAGGCCTAAGGTAATTTTCTTCTGCTTGCTGTGACTTTCTTTTCCATGTCAAAAAATTGCATGACTGATAGAAGGGCAATTTCTGAATTTAAACTTATATCCTTCATCTTGGCCTGTAGTAAACCTGAAAAGTGTATCCTGGTGTGGGGAGCAACTGTAGCTCTATTCATTAGCCTACATTTGTCCATTAACGCCTTCACCATTTGTCTTTCCGAGGTCAGGCTGAACGAGCTAGAAGAAATCAATGTCTCTTTGTAAGTGCTGAATATTTTTTCCCCAGTAAAGTACTTGTCTAAAAAGTGGTTGTGCTGAACAACAGGGAAGTTGAGATTTGTCGTCACTAAGGTCAATAACAAATTCTCCATTGGATCAGTCATTCCCTTTCTGCCATTTCACACAGTACAAGCCCAGGTGGTTTTTCATTCATCTCTTTCATATGATTTTTCTCAACCATTTGTCTCTGTCAAAATTTTGGCTTGCAGTCCTTTATGACTAAACAGTAATTCCAAACCATGTGATGTTCCAGTAAATTCTGTTTTGTTAGAGGGGTTCAATCTCTCTAGTGAGCAACTGAAATAAGCATCTTCAACTCTCTTCCTGCCCAGAGACAACAAAAAATGCATCCAGCCCTTGTGGAACACCTAAATGCATGAAACATGGCAAAAAGTGCAACACAGTCACCAGGCTGTTTAGTCCTGGGGAAGACAATTCAATAGTAAGTTTTGTACAAGGTATTTATGGCTGCCTGACAATTATATTTTCATTTCAGAGACTTCTTTGTCACTTCATCCTTTCTATACATTTCCTCCAGACAAGCTGACACCAACAAATCAGGATTTTGTTCAATGGCTATTTTGTCTGCATAGTTAAAAGAAAGTCTGGATATTTCTTCGTGCCTTTTGGATGCCCTATTGCAGTTGACTCAGTCAGGTTTTTCAATGCCCTGAGTTCAGAAATGTTTCCAAAACTGAAAACACATACTTAAGGAGTCAAATGTTGTATTCATGTTTTCTTCTTTCAGACATTTGAGATGCAGCTTAAGATGGCCAGACTTGTGCAGTGTGAAAGGCTTCAGAGCCAGTGGCCAGAATTTTTCTGTGAGGCAGCAGTTCATTATCCCACTCACTGACACTCAGAAGATTAGCAATGATTTAACAATGTATAGAAGTGTGAACAGCTTTCAGACCCTTTGAAAAACAGGTTCACTACCCCATGCCATTGTCTCATAACTGGAAGAGGGCTCACAAAGCAGCAAAATGTATTTTGATTCCATCTCACAGAAGCACAGTATCCAGATAAGAGCAGCTACCTGTTAATCTCTATGAGAAATAGCTTCTTCATAAGTTACTGGGCATGGCTCTAGGAACTGATTTCAGGAAGTTCTGCATAGTATCCCTATTTTTAACAATACCTCATCTACCATGTGTAAAAATCTCAGGGATCCACCCTCCAAAAGTAGCAGGAGTTTCTAGCAAATATGGCCTTGCATGAAAACATCATATTTCAGCTCCTCTTTCCACAGATGCTGAAGGTCACAGACATTTTAAAAGCTCCCTCCCTTGCTCATTTCATGTTGCCAAAATTTTTCAACCCTTCAGCTCTGCTAGGTGAGTGGCTCTTCAGAGATGAAGATACTATTGCAGAAATACCACTGATCTTGCTCACAGTCTCATTGGATTTTTCCCTTTTTTTCATATGAAAGGTTAGTTGTTCTACTTAATTCCTCCTTCTATTTATTTCCTTAGTTTATTTATTTACTTCTGGCCCTGAGCTGTTACTGAAATTAGACTCATTGTAACAACATAATGAGTAAACTGTTTGCTGACTGTCAGATCAAGCTTTGTATTTTATGTGTGCTGATTTGGCCCAGATCCTTGTAAGTATTACAAATCTCAGAAATATCATTACTTTGTCTTAGCTGCAAAATTACTTTTACTGTATTTCAGTTAATGTATGGTATTATTTGCAGGTGGTTTTTTTCCCTTGTTCTTTCCCCTCCCTTTTCTCCTACATTTGTGGAAATATAATACCATTTGACCCACACAATGTTCTGTAGCTGAATTTTCAACCAAGGTTCACAATCTGTTTAACACCATACAATCTGTGAAAATGAAGATTTATACTTGCCCAGCTATGGTTTATGACTTTTGCCAATATCTGGGTTGATACATCATTCATGAACTTATGTACACTTGTTTCTATTGTGTCTGTAATTTGCAGCTTTTCATTATTTAATGTGAATTTGTAGCCCATCCATAGATTTGTGGTACATTTCTTATAAAGATTTTTTGAATCACATATTACATGATTGACTATATAACATATTGCTGTAGTATTGTTTACACTTCACTATTGGCTGTTCCTTTGGATTTAAATAAAAATTGCCGGCTCCAAGCTGATTAGTCTTCCCATAAGAAATACTAGCTCAAGTCCTTTTCATTTTGTTTCATGTCGTCATTACAAAAATATAAGGAGCATGTGGGATTAAAATACTGCTTCTTTGTATGGTCATGACCAGTGCAAGCAAATGGGAAAAAGGAAAGAAAACAAATATCCCCCAGCAAACCTTAGGCAGCAGTTTATGGGAATGTTTTAAAAACCCTTCCCACACCCAAGATTTTCCATAGAGCAGATAGCTGCTTAGAGTATGGGAGATATGCATCATTGAAAGTAGATACATAAAAACCTTTGTCTGCACGTGTCTGTCGTATGTAGAAGACAAGTCCAGAGCTGTTTCTCATGCACTGAATTTTAAGTAACGGAAACATCTCCACATACAGCTTACAGATGAATATGAATTTCATCTGTAAAAAAAGGCATTGATGCGAACCTTCACTTGAAAAGAAATCCTTTCATCATGGTAAATCCTATCTTGAGAATTTCTAGTATTGTGTTTTGGGTATGGAATCTTGTTTGAACAATTATTCTAGCTTATTGCTCTGTCCACTATATGGCTGTTTTTAATTATATCTTTAAAAAGATTGATTCCCATAATAAAACTGAGTTAGAATACTGAGGTAACACTCAGTAATTTTTCCAAGCTAACACTTTGTTTCTAAATTTGACCCAAAAGAGTTATAGCTTAATTATGATACAAATAATCTATCTTTTAGCAGGCAAACTGCTTTTTCAAAAATTTATTTTCTCATTTGACAAACAAAACAAAATAAATGTAAAACAGATCCTATTGTTAAAATAGAAATGGTGAAATTTCAAATCACAGGAGAAAGAGTTAGGAGGACTCTTGAGAGGATGTTTCACCCATGCTCTTCTTTGGTGACATCAGCTGTAATTATCCAAGGCAAGTCTGTCCTTCTTGCTCTTAACATGTCTCATGATGGATATTCCATACCCACTCTGGTGATTCATGAACTCTACCACTAGAAGGGGATTTTAATGCCTTACCTGTATCTTGCTTATTGCATTTTAAATCCCCTTACTTCCTGTCTTACTCTGATGAATGAGGAAGAGAGATTATACCCTCAGTCTTTGGAGCATCCTTTTGAATATTTACAGGCTGTTTCCAAATTTCCTCTCATTGCTCCCTTACCTAGACAATCTTTCTGCCCAGTCTTTCCTTTAATGTTACTGTTTCTAGACCTCTGACAATTCCTGTTGCTTTTCCTGTCTCTCCAATATGTCTAAAAAGCTCTTAAGAGGTGTCCTATAAGCATTTTTGTCTTCAAATTTTAAAATTCATAAATATGTGTGTTTCTTAATGACTGCAGCATAAGGCAACTGCTACTAATAATATTTCAAAGATCATAATTTTTCAGACTATTGTACTAGTAAATAAATAACGTCTATGTTTGTGGCATTATTGAATGTGTGGGTCTCCAAATAGTTTCCTGGATTACAGATTTATTGCCTGAAAAAAAATCCAAATAACCTGAAGACATTTTTTTCACTGAGTTAATGCACAGGACTTTGATTATTATATGATTTGGGTAAGATTTAGAGTTGCATGACACTAGCAATGCAATGACAGTTTTTCAGTAGTGTGAAAAGAACCTGAACCTCTGTTAATTTTAGAAACATTTCACCCGCTGTCTCACAGAATCCAACAGTAAAAGATGCTTGTGTCAGTCTAAATAACCAGGAGAACCTATGAGTATTTTACCCATTTTCTGTCTTTTCTGGTGCTGGATTAGCAGCAGAAATTTTTACAAAGGAAAAAGAAATCAAGAAAACTATTTATGCTAAAAATCATGAAAGTTCTTTCCATTCTCTTTCTCATTTGAAATTGTCATCTCTAGTTCTCTGCTGTTGCATTTTGTGTTTTTTTCCTTTTTTTCACCATGACAGTGGATTTTGACCAGTCAGGGTCATAGCCTGGAACTGAATATACAGATTATGATGACAAGAGGTGTTTTAGGCTTCTTGTTGTTATAATCTCTATATGGTTCTTTTAATGGGGCATACACAGTGCCTGTGATTATAATGGAGGGCTGCTGTACTTTGACCTCTCTTGTGACTGTGACTGTGAATTGCAGTTTGTTAGCAATTCTGCTCCGCTTCCCCAGTGTTCATGGGCCTTTGCTAGCTATTCAAAGCAAGAAGGGAGCATGAAAGCCAGTTAAGTGCTTTAGTTGGAGTGTATTTGCATTGTATTCAGCAGAATAGAATTTTTGGAGTGCATCTTACTTCATGTAGGACCCACTTGCCTGGGTTACAATACAAAGCTCATTGTCTTTTCCTCTTGCAGCTGAAGAGGATGTGGCTTCCTGGGGGCATTGTTAATGGGATGTGTGGAGAGCTAGTGTGCACAGTTCAGATGGCATGCCCTGTTGTGTCCTTCTGCTTGCCAACAACACACTCTCTTGGCCAGCTTGGCTTTTTCTGTATTTCTTTTCACACAGACCCCTCCCACCCAAGTTTTCCTAGTGTAAATACAGAATAGTTTTGATAGAATCGGTTCTGTTCATATTCCAGGTAGCTAAAATGGACTGACTCCTAAAGCACAATAGTAAGGTAAGAAATGAAGTCATGCTTTGTCATGAGCTTGTCAGTTTAGACACCATAAGCTCATTAGAGATGCATAAGAGGTATTTCTGCACTCTATGACTGCTTTTGTGGGCAGGTTGCTTGCATCCAGGTATGTTATCCTGGACCAGCTGATGTGTCAATAAGATGCTGAGCCATGACTGCCATCTGTGTCTTCTCATTGCTTCTGGCAGTATGAAGTATTATGGCAAAGAATTATGGCTTCAATTCCACAGATTTATAACAAATTCTAACATGAAATTTAATGGATTTCTGCAGGAAATAAGAACTGCTGTATGGCTCCCTGTGAGGGTAATTGACTCCTTACCAGCTGTGAGGTAAGTGGAGATCTAATGATCCAAGTGATTCAGACACAAGCTCCTACAACAGTGGTTACTTTAACAAATACAGCTTTCCTTTTCTTTCTGATTCACAAATTGTGGGCACACTAGGATTTAAAAAAAGAAAAAAAAAATAATTTTGAATGTTCTCATTTAACAAATTTCAAAGATTTTACCAAATGAATGTCAAGACTGCTCAACTGGGTAGAGTTGTTACCTTTACATGGAACCCTGGAGCACAGTGGTCAGAGCCAGGACTCTACTTTTAACACCTTTACTTCTTGTCTAGGTGATATTCTCTGCACTGGAGTGTGTCTCAGACCCATAAAATGCTGTGTGCACCATCTCTCACACTCATACCCATACACTATTCCTCCTCCTCACCATTCTCCTGTTTAGACACTTGCCTGGATAGTGCATAAGCCCCTTCCTGTCACCCCACATAACCTCTCAGTTAGAGACAATATTGCTCAATTGTAAAAAAAAATGAAAAGAAATCTTGTTCTACATAATTTCTTTAGAAATAAGGTCTTCTCAGTTCTCCGTATCTCCTTTATCATATAGTGGAGTTAAACTGTTCATACTTTTGAAAAGCTTTCCCATTAGCAATTATTTTAATCTCCTGAAGAAGGACTGCAAGGGATTTTCTCTGCTTGGGCTTGTGCTTAATCTGCTGCTGTTTTTCACTCACATTAGAGCTGACCCAAGGCTCCTGTATTAAAATCACTTCCACAAAACTTACATGTAGATCAGCTATGCATGTCATCAGATGAGGAATTGTGTGTCTCTATTTTTATTGCTTGTTACCACCTCTATTTAGTGTGATCCATACATTTTGCACAGATCTTATGTATATGATTTTCTAGGATGTTATTATGGCTTTGTATCCTTACATATGGCATCTGAAAGGGAGGAATTGGAATAGAAAAGGGATGAGGCAGGCAAGGCATGAGTGAGTGGGTGGGAAAAAAGGATTACAGGATGGAAAAATGATATCCACTTCTAAGAATTAGGACTACATTTTGCCTTTTGGACTAGCTCTCTCTCCAAGACTCTGAGGCAAAAAGTGTTTTCTCCCACTTCATTTGGAGGAAGCAGAAAAACAAGGAGCATGGTTTCACATCTGTATGAAACTAAGCTGAGTGCTTGGCTAATGCATTGGCACCCGGATTTTTTTATCGTTACAATGAGCTCTGTAGTGAACATCATGTAGCTGACAGTTTAACTCAACTTCCCAAAAAAAATCCTAATCCAAGTGTCCCCTTCTTCTTCCCAGAAATAAATAGGAAAATTCTGTCAGAGCTGGACTGTTAATCACTGTGCAGCATCTTTACATTTTTTTTCCCTAATGAAAGGCTCTTGATATGGGCCTGAACTTAAGACAATGACTTAAGACAATTTAATTGTCTATATATGCTCCCAAAGAAGTACTGAGGGGTATTAGTATTTCTAATCATTGCATTCAAACCTACTGACATGAATAAGAGAAAATCTGAGGATCCTTTTAATGAGAATATGTTTTCATATTTCTGTAATGTATGTGAAAAGGATTTTACACTTCCAACCCCATTGCCCCAGAGCATTTATAGACTTTGCTTTCAGCCAGACCAAGTTTGTTTTATTTTTCAGTTTATCCACCTCTTTTTTCCTGCTAAAACACAAGGCTCAGAATACTGTGATAGTCAGTGATAGGAGAGGGACCACCCGTTGGGCAAGACCTACCTCAAATGAAAAAGCCTCAGAAATATAATTCTGAAACAGTTAGGAAGCTGACTGCATTATCCAATAGCTCTGTGACTAGCTTACATGAAGAGAAAGAGAATAACCACTCTTTCATCTTTTTTTCTCCTTCTTTTTTGCTTTTTTCCTTTTTTAATGTGAAAAGACAGTTTATCTGGAATGTTGGACCCAGTTTCATTCACGATTCTTTTATCTTCTCCAGATGGATTCATCTAACACATACTGACAGCCTGTAATTTTATGCAGCCAGTGATGGGTAATAAGCTTTAGGTGTTTCTTGCATTAAATAGGATCTTTGTTAGAACCAAATGGTCCTGGCTGCAGGCAACAACCATGTGAAGATAGGGCCATCATCTCTGAAACAATGTGTTGGATAAAATAAAGTGGTGCTTCCATAGGACTGAAAACAATAATTTCCCTGATTAGTCACAGATTTAGTGTTCTGTGTACAGTTGCAGGTGAGCATTATAGAATGTAGCTTTTAGAAAGAGAACCATGAAATTCTGCCCATCAATGTATCAGTGTTCAGTGCATCTCTGACTGCTTTGGACTACTCTTGCACCTTGAATATACAACACAACAATAATCACAATAAAAAGAAAATGCTTTGAAGCTAAGCTAAAAGGCAGCATTTATGATTAGTAAGGAGCTGCTACCATACTAAAATTTTTGAATTCTGTATTTAACCCATGCTTTATCATGATGACAGCCAGCACATAGGTACCACAAGTGTAATAAAATTCAGTTTCTTGGACATCTTATTTATTGCCTCAAAGTTTTTTTTTGGATTTCAGCCCAGGTGTCAGAGTAATTTGTTACAGATAGCTCAGATACCTTTTTTTTTTTTTTTTTTTTTTTTTTTTTTTTTTTTTTTTTTTTTTT
>VRYO01002297.1:16762856-16896743 GCA_009812075.1 Sialia sialis | reverse complement strand
TTGTTGGGGAAGAGTCACAAAACTTTCTCAAGCTTCAGTTTTCTTTTTGCAATACACCAGGTTTTCCCCTCAATGTATTTTATATTTAATAATTATCCTCAGCTATGAGAGTCTTTCCAGGTGCCATGATTGTAGTTAAATAGCACAATACAATAAAGATAAATACTCTTTTAATTATTTTTTAGTGAGGCTTTGGTTGGATTACAGAATGTCACTGAAATAACAACATGAAATGAAAGATTTGTTTCTCTTTGTGATTTTTGAAAGCAAATGATCTGTAACTGCCTATTGGCTGTTACACTTGTGTCTCTAGGTATGCATTTAATGCTTTTAATATGTCCTTGATTATATGAAAGCTTGATTATTCCAACATCTTTCAGGTCCTGCATGATAATCAAGGCTGTGTTAGAAGGAGCTGATCTAATCCCAGCTGATGTCAAAGTCAAGCCCAGCACTAAATACTGCAAGAATTATTGTAGGTCTTCTAAGTCAGTTTCCTGAAGGGGAGCTGTGCAGCTCCAAATTGAACGGTAGTGGGTCTCTGTCATGGTTTTCCTCTGATGTTTTCCATTATGTTGTAAAGAAGAATTTCCTCTTTTTTTGTTGCTTTGTTTTTTTTTTGTTTTGTTTTGTTTTTTTTGTTTTGTTTTGTTGCAATGACTTATTTAGGTTTAACTGGTCTCACGACAGAAATCATGTGTTGAAACTTCCCCTTAGCTTTCCCCTTAGTTTGTTCCAATCTCAATAATGACCTTGTCTCCTTGTGGTTCACTTATCGTGTGGTCTCCAGGGCAGAATCACAGGACTTAGCACAGGTACTCAGAGTCAAGGTGACTGATAACCTGAGACATTCCTTAAAAAATTTCTTCATAGGAAAATACTTCAGCCAGCAAATACTACAGAAACAGATAAATAACTAGACAGTGGATGAATACAAAAATAGGCATATATTCCATCCTTCATTCACTAGCAATGCAAAATAGCTTTTATTTAAGATTCTTACTAGTGCTTCTGCCATTATTGATTTTAAATGCCCTTCAGAAGAACCTGGATGATAACAGTCACCAGGTACTACATATTACCTCATTTCCTCGCTATACTACAAAGTCTGTATGATCATGGTTTTTTTCCCTGTTATATTTCCCCAGCACTTGACTCAGTTGTATATTATTTAGATGCAATAAAAATAACCTAAACAGACATGTGGGGAACTTGGGAAGGGGATTGGACAATGTTATCATAATACATATATAGACCAGAGCGTTTTGCTTAGAGTTTAATGAAAATTTTCCAATGCCTGAGGCTCTCATCTCATGGACATCTGCAGAATAAATGCCTGAGCTAACATCTGAACTAATCCCACCAGCTAATTTTGTGGGGAAGGGGAGAACATCAGTTTTCTCACCTGAGTTAAACATTTGCTTTAGCACAAGTTGAATCCTATGAGTGACTACTTTTTCCCATTTGTTATAAAGATGGAATACAAGAGCAATCAGTGTAATGGTCACACTGTAGACATATGCAGCCAGATGAGATAAATTCCATCCTCATATATTCCAACTTTAGGAAGGATTCTGAGGAAAACTCAGTTTTACCAAACTTGGATGGAAGACAAGGGTCGTAGTGCCTAGTCCAATACTGGCAAACACTAAGATGTCTTATTCCTGGTCTTTTGTTTTTCAAATCTGATTTTGTAGTCAAGTACCTGAGGCAGGATCCTATATCCCCTTCCTCCACAATATATGCCTTCAGTTAGTCATTAGCGTTCTAGGTCTTCTTGAAGTGTCATCTATTCCAGTGTCTTCCTTTAAAATAGGGATAATAATTTCCTTTTGTTGTACTGATGTTGGGGGAAGACCATCCATCAGTGTGAGGCACCAAACTGTGAAGGAGATGTTATTAGCTCAGTTCCATGTCTTGTACTGCAGCATGGTCTTAGAGACAATTTCTAATCACAACTGCAACAAATTGATTTGAGCTGTAAGCGTTTTGGAGTATTTCATACTGTAAATCGAAATCCTCCTTATAGTGCCAAGCTCTAAAACCTAGTTGCATAAAAAATTCCATTTGAAGTAGGGATTTTTCCTCAAATAATGTGAATCTGACATTGCTTCTGAGTACTTCTCATCAAAGGCTCATCTTTATCTGAAGCCTCAGCTCCAATTCCTTATTTTCCCCCTTCTTCCTCTGTCTCTGCATACATTTTAAAGTCTAATTTAGGTTTCCAATATCATACTAAATGTTATCTGTTCCTTTAAATCCTTATTTAACTGTTCTTGTCTTAATTTCATCTCTTGCAATTGTAACTCATTATTCAGGTTATTTCTCACAAGATTGATTTGACTATCAGGGGATCATTTACTTTTCCATTATAACAGCCACTTCAGGTTATAAATTCTGACTGTAAAGAGAAAATGTGCTTATCAGTTTTGTCAGCATTTGTGTGAAACAGGACTAGGCTTGTGCTACAGAGACTTTCATGACTGATACAATTTCTATCTTTGTATTTTCTGTGGCTAATCCTGCTGTTGCATCTCCTGCATGTTGAAGTGTGAGGAAAACACTTGATTTTTGTTGCCATTTTTCTGATGTGAACTGAGTGTGTGGCTGAAGTGAGAGGATCTTTCAATCTCATGCCTGTGTTAAGAACTGCTGCTCAGGGGAGCAGATGGTTCAGGTGATAACTAGCTATGGCTTATGTTCCTATTGTTGGAAGCAATTAAGCCTTAGTCTTTTGTGTGTTGCATCTTTAATTTTCCAAGTGTTTGCTGGAGGCTGCTACCATTTTGTCTTCATTTCAGAAAGCATATGGTGCAAAAGGTCCTCTGCTCTCCACCATGGGGGTTTTTATTTCTTTTTTGTTTTGCTTTTCCTTCATACAAATTGAATTTTTGGTGGAATGAAACAGGAACAGATCTTTGGGCATGTAATGAAAATGTTTATGGAGACTGCCAAGCTGTGTTTCTGGCTTGAAACAAGCTGGATTCATAAGAATCAGTAGCAAATACTCAAGCTCCTTCCCAATTTGCAGGTACAAACTTAGAAAATTCTGATCTAAATTGCTTCCTGGCCCTTGACATGTCTTACCAGTTATTTCAGGAATCTCTTCAAGCAACACATTGAGCATTGAGTATTTTTTGTCTGATACTCAATCTTCCAGGTCAGGCATTCTTCCAAGCATTAGCAAGAAAGGGTTTGAAGGGGTTTACTTTGATGATAGCATTGGATTTCAAGGGGGAGTCCCCAGGTAAATGAATGGAGCCAGCTCTGACTCCATAATCACTGTCATTGTTGCTGTTATTTGCTTGGCCCCTCTTGGCTTAACTCAGGATGCTTCTATTAGTTTTCATAATGAAGGAAACACAGATTTTGGCCAAGCCTCTACCAGATGTCATGGACGTGTCACAGTTTTGTGGCAGCACTGAGATATCCACCTGAGTTTCTTAGAGTCAGGGTCTTCCTCGTTACAGAAGTCTTTCACACAGTTTCTGTCTATCTGCCAAGCCAAGGGGGCACCACCAGCCCTGCCTGCCCTTTTCCAGTCCTGCAGGCTGCTCCCACCCTGTCCACTGCCCTATGGGACCCTGTGGCAGTGTCTCAGGGCTGCCAATCCTTACAGAGCTGGGCTGCAGCTCCCCACAGCCCTGCCCTGCCCAGACCCACCAGCCCTTGACCAGCCTTGCCTTGGCCTCCCCCATCCTAGAGGACATCCTAAAATCTCCTGGGCTGGGGCTGCCCCAGTGCCCATGGCTGCATCCAAACTATCCCTAACAGGAAGGCTGCTCAGTGCTCGTGTGGTCTGCACTCACATCCCACAGCAGTCAGGTTTTAGTGCTGGTTTTATATGAGTGATTGCTGGGGAACAGCTGGCACTCATAAAATGAAACACAGAATATCTTGTTAATGACTTGTCACCATTTTTCTTCTTTGCTTTATGGGTCAGGGGAAAGCAAACAGCTTCACGGGTTTGTGCAGAAGGGCCTAGCAGCTTTTCCCAGCCTCCAGATGCTGGAATGACAGTGATTAACCACAGTGCCTCAAACTGAAACTGTGCAGAGTGCCCTTGCTCTGAGGGGGCACATGGAGATCTACTGAGTGAGAGATGTAACTTATCTGGAGGGGAATGGCCAAGTGGCAGGAAGGTTTGCCAGCAAATGTCTCTCTTGCCAGCTATGTGCAGCCCTCAAAATGTCAGTGGCAGCACACTGGCTCAAAGGGATCCCTTGTGCTGCAGTGGCTGCAAGGCTTGGGCTGATGTTAGTAAATGTAAATGCTTCAAAGTGCCCCTGAAGCAGACAACCCCAAAAACGGGCGAGGTCTGAAGCCACCGCTTTTTTCATACAGGCTTCAGATCAGCTAATTTGGTACTAAGCTGCTGTTTTCCCAGAGAAAGCTCCTGACTATATGAAACCCCCTGATGTTGCGCGGGAAATGCCATCTGCTTTAAAATAAAAATAGAACATAATTCTCAAAATAAAAGTCCTTTACGCCTATGTTGTAAAAGGGAAAGCAGGAAGAACCCAGAGACAGCTGTGGATAAAAAGATTGAGCTGGAATAGAAATGCATCTACATTCACTGACAGACGAATCTAAACATTCCCTTGGTCCATTATGAGTGTTAAAGAGATTTCAAGACTGCTGGACTGGCATCTCAAGGGGACAGAAATCTTAATTTTTTTAGCAAGTGGAGAATGCAGAGATCGTTTGCTTGGCTCACCAGGAGTAGGCTGCTGCACTCCAAGATACATCAGTGCCTCAGGTCGAATGAGCTTAACCAGTCCCTTGTTTGGGAGGAGCAGGAACATTCTGTGCGTCTCTTCAAATCAGTTATTCAAGTCAGCACAGGAAAAAAAGGGATGTGTGTTTTTCCATCTCCTCTCTCTCCACCATCAAAAGTCTCTCTTTAGAGATATATCTGCCTTTGATCATTAGAAAATCTTCCCAAATTAGTGATGTAGGAAAGAAATCCTCTGGCCCAAGCTCAGAAGAGCAGTTTATGTCCTAATTCGCCCATTCAAAATCTAATGGGAGACAAATGCCTAGGGGCATTAAGTACTTAAATGCATTTGTGGATCTGAGCTCTTCTTCCTTTCATTAGTACACTAGCTCTTTACAGTTATCTAGTTTGTTATGAAACAACATGTTTTACATGGAATTTTATAAATAGTGTACTATTTAAACAGTAGATTAGAAAAGCACCTGAGGAGCCATGCTGTTTTCTTGGGTGCAAAGAAACACCCAGGCAGATACTCGAAGTCGTATCATGTGCTCAGGGCTCTTTGAAGCTATCAGCTGGATTTGCAGTCATATGTACAGCATATGGCAGCTAACTACTGCATTTAAACTGCTGCAGCAATGTTATGGACATGCATTCCTGAGATTGTTTCCACCCTGTGGCAAATGAGGGATGTGCAGGTTTCTGAGCGTAACTCCATCCTAGATTCAGAGATGTCTCCTGTTAAGCCACTCTCTCTTGCTCAGCAATTACCCCTTACACTCCCACTTGTACTGAGCCGTAAGCATGAGTTTGGTGCAGCAAATGCACTAAACAACAGGAAAATAAAGTACCTTTAAAACTAAAAATATTCAAGTAAACTGACCCATCAAATCTGTGGATGCTAAGCCACGGCAGAAAGCCGATTGGGCTCATTCAGTGCTCTGTCAGCTGAGAGGAGTATAGAAGACCAATACCTAATTCCCATCACCTAAATCCCACCAATGGGATTTTGCTCCCTAAAAAGGGATTATTGTTTTAAATGCCCATCTGTAGTTAAACTAACTGCAAAACAGAAGGGCATGGGAAGTAAAATAGGCTTACCTGTCCTCTCAGGTGCCAATTCATGAAGGCACATCATCCTACATCTCAGACTCTGCCAGCCCCATTCAAAGACTTGATAGGCACCTGGGCATTCAGAATGAGAGGGTAGGATTAAAAATGTTTATAAAATCATGGGAATTGTATACAATCGATTCAAGAAGTCGAAAGAAAGGTTGGGTATGGTAGGCTTGGGAAAGGGAACTAGGCCCTGGGAATGAATGTTGAGCTTTGTCTTTATTAGACCATGTGAAACTGCACCTGCGTAATCATTATATGATAAATAATATGATTTTTAAATGTAATAATTGTTTGAATATATTTTTGTTTAATCGTAATAAGAATCATGAGAAATGATGTAATTATAGCAAGAATCATGAGAAAGGATGTTTTGGGGACCTGATGAAAATCACAAGAATCCATGCTTGGATAAGACCAATGTATACAATAGAACAATAAGGGTTTAATAATTATTATATAGTTATATAATGAAAAGGGTATAAAAACCTGTCCCTTTGGAATCCACGTGGAGTCAGATTTGGGTTTGTGTCCCTGATTCCCAGAGCTCTTCAATAAAAGCACCTACATATAATCATCCTGTGATTATGTTTTCCTATGCTAACAAGAACAGAATTAGACACCTCTGTTATCTAACTCCAGATTTTGGAAAATGCTATTGCTGGACAAGGAAGAAAAGAAAAAACTTTTTTAATACAAACTTTAACAATGTTTGTTTGTTTGTTTGTTTGTTTGTTTTTGTTTGTTTTTGTTTTGTTTTTTTTCTGGTCCCATGAACATGGAATAATAAATGCTGAATCTTTAATGGGAGAAGAGAAAGGAAGAAGAGGTGATGTGCATGATACTTGCCACTTCAGAATAACTTATTGCCTAGAAGTGGAACATTACTTTCCGAAAACTTTGTGCCATATGCTCAGGGTCAGGGGAAGACTGGAATGTCTTTTCTCAGAACTCAGTTGATATCTACAGACAGACCCCTGAGACATCTCATGTTCTCCATCTACCCCACAGACAGTATCATTACTGTATGTGGAGGGAAGACAAACATTTGCTTCAACAGGAGCTCTAAAATATTTGGCTTCTAGGTTTTTAATTATTTGAGTCCCAGTTTCACATTTGTTGAAATATTATTGAGTTATGATGTGAATATGTGGATGTTATGTACCTATACTGTATATTTAATGATTTTATATGTTGAGCATGTATCTGTAAATAAATTGCATACATATTGTGTATAAAGAGAAAAGAGCGAAAGCTAGATAACGTTGTCTGTGTATTTACCCATGATTAGGTTATTGCTCATTTTATTTTGTATTTGTTGAAATATTTCTTATAAATCAACTTTAGCTTCCTTAGAGCCCTCAAGCAATATCCACAAGTTACAGAGCAAGGATTTGGAAGTGAAAACATTGTCTTAAGTGCAGCCGACTCCGAAGCTCAGACCAGATTTCCGTACCTATCCTGAGAGAAGGAATTATTTTTAGCATCTTGCTCATTATTTCTTCATGAATTTCACAGGATCACAATTGTTCTTTTCACTTCCCATTTCTAGACAGTCCTGAATGGGAGCAATACAGGCTCTCCTCAGATGACCTTCTGGGTCCTCATCTGATCTCAGAGCTTCATGTTAGGCTGAGGCAGCTGGATTGTTTACCCAAATGGTAAATTATATTGCAGTTATCACTGCCAATAGCTGCCAATAGCTAATGACTGGGGCAATAAATGGTATGACTTCAGTATTGCTTTTAATGAGAACAGCTGATATTGGCTATGTAAACCAAACAATACTGGCCCACACAGGACTAGAGTTATTCTGCCCCTGCATGTAAAATATTAGTTAGCATCTTGTTGCTGTGCTCAATCTGTAGGATTATCCTTGAATTGAAAGTGGTAAGAAGACAAACAATGAAAATGTCCAACAGGAGATTTGTATTTGTAAAATATATGATATTTACTATTACTGCCCATAGTAAAATCTGATTTTGCTTGCATAACTTTAAAAGGCGTAGTCTTGTGTTTAAAAATTTGAAATTTCTTTGGCTATACAAAGACATCTTATCTTCAGTCCTTTGGATATTTACTTTGTAACAGCCTTAGGAGTATCAATACACTTGGAATCTACAGTGACACAGTGATGGACAACCATTGGTTTCATTTTTTGGAAGCATCTGTGGGCAGTAACCTCTGGTTATGAGTAAGGGGCCTGTGATGTGGACCAAGAAATGTGAAAAAAAAATCTACAAAGCTTCTTTCAAACTTGTTTGAAGGAATTATTTCTCTCATTGCTTTTTGATACATGTAATATATCACTGCCACCAGCTTAGTGCAAAAGGCATTAATGTGTTAACTAAGGTGGGGATGCTGGGATTTCATCTGGTTAATCAGACTGGTTTCTCTAACAGAAAGATTTCCATGTAGGTTCCATGAAACTGAAACCTGTGACAGGTTTGAGTGCTTGTATACATGAGCTTGCGTGTCTTTTGGGGTTTGCTTTTTTTTTTTTGCTTTGTGGTTTTTGGTTTTTTTGTGTGTGTGATGTTGTGAGGTGTTTTAGCAAATAAGAGTCGATAAAATGTGATGTTTCTTTTTGTCCTTGAATACATCTTCTTTGCCATCTTTTTGGAAGAAATTTGTAATACTTGCCATTTTTCCAGTAATTAGACACTTTCCTCAACTACCATTTTAAAGATGATGAAGAGTGACCTTGCACTGCCAGCCCCTTCAGCACTCTAAGGATGTTCATTAGTAACAAACCAAGGAGAAGAATTCCTGTCAGACTGGCAAGAGTATGTGATTGGATGCTTCAACGTACAGATATCTCTTGGATGTTGAATATCTTTACTCCACGTTTTGTGAGGACCCGTGGTTGAAATGTCTATGCTTTCTAAGGCTGTAAAACTCAGTAAATAGATGTTAACAATATACTAATATTTGAATTAAACAAATGGAAATGTCGCGTGGATTGCAAATCTCACAGAACTGATAACAATGCACTTGGTATGATTCAATGTCCACAGCAAACCCCAGCCTGGCTTCAAAAGATGTGCAGGTCTGTGCTGGACTGACTACTTAGGGAAGGATTGGCTCCTGGTCTAAGGAGCCTCATCCTGTGATGAGTATTAGTTAAAACGGAGGTAGATTTTAGCTGTCTGAGGAAAGCTGTCCAGTGTTGCTAAATTAAAATACACTGATTTGACCACGTTTTCTCAGTGTGATGAAAATATGAATCACTCATCTAGGCAACAGTATGGTCCAAAGCTAGAAACTGGCTGGCATTCAACACGTCCCATTTTACACATACCATGGGTGAGATAAAGCTGATCTTAGCAGCCAGCCTCAGTGGTGTTTTGGATGTGTCTTTCTCCCCCCCTCTCCTTCCCCTTCCCTCACTGACAGGTTTCACTTAGCTTTCTTAGTTAAATTTGAAAATTAAGTCTGGCAAGTCCAGACTTGTGTCATCATGGGAAGTTATCAGGGCTGTGTTCTCCTCTCAGCTGCTGTGTGTCTCTGGCTGCTCTGTTTTCCCATCTGTGAAATGAAAGTAGTACTTGCACAGCTTCTGATGCATTTGTTGCTCTGCAGGTGAAAAGTGCAGTGCTGTGAAATGTTGTGACTGCACAGCAACATTTATGCTTGTGGAACGATGACTACATAGAAGTTTAGTGGCTTACCCACCACCATGCAAGATAATAAGAATGGAGCACTATGAACATAAACCACATGTTTAGCTGTCTGATAGAACCCATGCTAATGTAACAGCTTAGATAATCTAAATACTCCCTTTGGGCAGAGGCCAAGGATATTTCATTTATCACTCTTCTGAAGAAATGAACATGGACCATTATAATAATTTCACATGTGTATTGGAAAATTACAGTAATTTCATGCGTATAAGGTGCACCTTTTTGGCTGAAGTTTCGAGCCTACCCTGGAAGTGTGCCTTATCACCCAGTGCACCTTATCCATGGACAAATTCCGGAGAAATGACAACCCAGAAGGGTGAGCTGCGAGAGCTGTGGTGAGAGCTGCAGGCGTGGGGAGAGCCAGGGGGCGTGGGGCTGGTGGCTGGGCAGGGAGAGCCAGGGGGTGCGGCCCCAGCAGCACGCATGGAGCCAGGGCGGTGGCAGCATGCATGGAGCTGGGGCGGTGGAGGCACAAGTGGAGCCAAGGTGGTGCGGGGGAAGCTGGGGGACCCGGCCCCAGTGGTACGCGCAAAGCTGGGGCAGCAGAGGCATGCACGGAGCTGATGCGGCAAGGGGGAAGCCGGGGGGCACGGCTCCGGCAGCTGGGCACGGAGAGCCGGCAGCGGATCCTCGCTTCCAAAAAAAAAAAAAGAGTGCGCCTTATAGGTCAGTGCGCCTTATATATGGACAAATTCCATGGGCTTGCCGGCCACCCGGAAGTGAGTCTTATAACCCAGTGCACTTTATAAGTGTGAAATTACTGTAAACATTTATTCATATTTCAAAAGCTTTACGAAATTTCTCAATCAGAACACTTAAAACTGAAAAGCTTTATACTACCATAACCATTATTTATAGTGAAGGAGACCTTCAGTTTTGGATGTTCTTGTTCCAGTGAGTTTCTTCCAGTTTTCTCTAAATTTCCTGAACATAAAGGCTCTGGTATGCGAACATTTTATGAATACCAGTAGTTCCTCAATTGTTTTGGTGCAAATAAATATCATATTATTGGGATATCATCCATGTGACTACTTTTCTGTAGTCTGCACTTTTGCGTTTCAAGGAGCTTTCTGTACATCAGAGGAGGTGACATTTTATGTTGATTTTCAGATATAGGATGGTCCAGAGGAGATGCATTTGCTATTACTTTTCAAAAGAGAATTGCTTTCTTGTCTTCTCCTTTTTCCCCCCGCTATTAGAATCATTCAGGATATGAAAAGAAAAATGCGATTCTTTGTTTACAGCAAATGCAGAATTAATGTGTATCTTTCTCTTTGCATTTTCTTTCTAATCTTCCAGTGCGCAGAGCAATTTGCCTGCTAATTCATTTACAGCTGCTTTTGTGAGCCTGTCTGAACATCCAGTAGAGTAGGAAAATTTGCAAGCAGGAACAGGCAGAAATGTTTCCTCCACTTGCCATTTATACACTTGGAATGCTGGCATCTCCAGCAGAGGGATTACATGCGTGTGTAGCACATGACAGTGGCTGAGCAAAGGGCTCATGGGGTCCTTCAGCTGCTCAGGGCTGAACTTGAAAGCAAGAGCACATCTGCCCTTTTGGATGGACCAGATCACCTGCAGACATGCTTTCTGCATACCTTTCCTTGTCCCTGTCATCTCTTGCAGCTGCCACATGAGTTACTGTGTGCTAATATCTAACCTCTTCTATAGTGACTGTTTCTGTGGCTCTTTTGCTGATCGTCATGGTTCTCCCTTAGAGAAGTAGGTGAGCCAGCATAGCTGGCAGTGATCCATGGGATGAAGTCTGTTCACCTACTATACCTGTGAGTGAGGAGAAAGACTGATCAAGCTGCTGCCATGGGGCAGAGACTCATCACAGAAACTGATAGTGAGCCCTCAGCATGACCCTGGCCCAAGTCATGGTACCAGTCCCTGCAGCATGCCCAGCACCCACTAAGGCACTGTTTTTGTTGTATACCTATGTACTGTCATCATAAAACCTTACAGTTGAATAGGGCTGCTCTGTTCCCATACTGTGGGTAGAGAGATAAATTCTGCTTAGTTTGGTACTTGCATATTTGCAGGCACTTGTCACTCACCTGCTCTCTTGATGGTTTCTCCAAAGCTTTGTTTTGCCTCTTCCTCTAGGAAAGGATAATTGATTCATAAAGGATATAGTTGCACTTTGCAAAGTCAGCATCAGCAATATTATCACTGTGTGCATAGTACACAATCTCAATCAATTTATTTTAAACACTGAGTGCAGAGAAATACAGAGGCTGTTAATTGGAAATTGCCATGTCTCTCTCTCTCACTCCTTTTATTCTTTTTTTTTTTATAACGTATGACTGAAAAGGAAGCATTGTTTTTTGTAAAAAAAGCAGATTTCATTTACATTGTATCTTCACAGTGGATAATGGCCAGTTAAGCTAACTGATGATGAATGAGCGTTTTTTGTAAGAGTAGAAACACAGTTAAGGTCCTCTCCTCATTCTCAGGGCCCAGCAAAAGAAAATAGAAATAAGTAGTTGAAAGGCCAGAATATTTTTAAAGGAACATGGAAGGAAAGATGTTCCAGAAATGTGTGATTTTGGGTGTGAGGCAGGGTCAATTTTCAACTCTCAGTGAACAGGATGTGACAGACAGCATACATGTCATGTAATCTGTGCAAACATCAGGGGACTAACCTGTGCCATTGACTTTAGGCTTCTTCACTGGACAAAGTGGAATTTCTCATTCTGTGAAGTGTTCAAGAACTTAGTTATCAATTCAAGGTCAGAATAATTTGATTCAGTCATGATTTTCTTACCTGCTAACCAATAGCCACCTCCATCTCCTCAGTCCAGGACATTCTAGGGAGAAAATCAGAAATGTTCAAGGGAAGAAGAGCACACCTTTACCACTTGTTTTCTAAAGGAATACAATGGATCTGGTGACCTTGGCTCTCCAATGAATGAGAAGGAAAACTCTATTCTTGTGGTCCAAAGGATTACACTGGGGAGCATAGTCCTAGAAGGGAGTATACAACCTGCTTAGATTTCTCATGGATATTAAAAAGTCTTGAAAGATCCTTATATCCATGAACCGTGTAGACAGCCTTTTTTGACATTTTTGTTCCAGATTTTCTCTTGGACATGTTGCAAAAGAGAAGAAGAGAGTGAGGGAGCTACAAAGAAGGGAAAGAGAATTTGACAAGAGGGTAGGGAATGAAAGAAAGAGGATATTATCAGAAGAAGAAGAAAATCACAGTAAAAACCAGGATGTGTATGTGTGAAGGTGCAATGCAGGTGGTTAAAGGGAAGCATGAAGTGAAAAATGTGCAAGTGGGACAGACAAAAGGCTGTGTAGAATAAGGTTCAAAAAGATGCTTTAATATTTTCACATACAGAAAAATTCTTTCATACTCTACAGAAAAAACTTATTTCAACAAAGCTGTTTCCAGGTCAATGATTTGATTTCAAGTGCTGAAGTGAAAGTGGCAAATATTTTTCCAGGTTTAATTTTACTTTAAACAAATCAGAAGTGCTGTGAAAATAGGCTTAAAATCTGATATTAAGGGAAGAAAATATGAAACTTTTGTAAATTTAATATAAAATACAAACATTTGCTGTTGGAAACTTTGTAAGCCAGATTACAGCATTTTTCAGTATTGTGCAACACAATGTTTTTTGTACAGTGAGATAGGGTTTTTTGCTTTAAGGAAAAGTAATTCTGAAATACAGCCAAAAGACATTCTCTTCATGCAGTGCCTTAGGTGCTGCAATCACTATGATGCTGAACACTTCCTGTTCACTGCCTTTCCTCCAAGCTCGCTGCAACTGTTCACCAGGGCTCCTGTGGCAGGGCTCTGTCTGAGCTGTAAGGGCAGTATTTTCACTTGGTTTATTCTGTTGGTCTCATAGTTTGACTCAAGTTCTTATATGTTCAGTCCCATAGACAGTTCTTACAGGATGTAATTGCCATTGGCATGGAGAATTGTCCTTCCTACCCCTTTGCTACAGCTCATCTTATGACTTTTAGCTTTTATGACAGAAACACAAAGCTTAGAGCACAGCGAAGTAGGCAGTGGTCGCCCACATGCCTGGTCAGGATTACCCAGTGAAATACATGCACCAAAGTTTTGTGCCAACCTGTGTGCAATGCCTGTGTCCAGCTAAGTGTGCCAGAGTCAGCATGAAGAGCATTACTAATAGGAGCAGCCTGTAAGGTCTGCTGCAGGTCCTGATGGAGGTGTGAAGTGCTGGGGGATGAGGATAGCTTCCATCACTATTATAACCTGTTGTTACAAGGGAGACTGCAGAGGGGAATGCTTGCCTGGCAATGACTCCCAGCTGGTCACAGGGAGAAGATTTCCTTTGGCTTTTTCCCCTGCCTCTGTCTTTCAACTCCCATTGTTTTTAATACCTTCAGTAACTTTGAAGTTGCTCTATATATATACATATCTATCTTCACCTCCAGACCCCACTAATAAAACTTTGTGCATTAAGCCTTTCTCAATACTCTTCATGCAATGCTCATTCAAATGTAGCACTTATTCAGTGCTACTCAATAAAGGCTAGCATGGTAAATGTGATTTACTGCAAGATTGGCTTACTTGGAACATGTCAAACATATCCTTGTCAAACTCTTTCAGGCTTGATCAGAGTTTTCATCTCACAAGATATAACAGATACCCAAGAACTTCCCTGTATCTTCTTATTCTTGTTGTTTTCTCCCTGCACAGAGAGAATTTCAGCTTGAGAGGACGATTGGGCAAACCTGTACTGTCACAGCATCAAGTGCCAATAGGTAGATTGTCAGCAAAGATCAAATCTAAAATGGAGACCCAAAGAAGCAAGAATTTTCTTACTCTCATTGTTGCTTACTTGCCCCCATACATTTCCAAAGTACCTTAGATTTACACTTTTTTTTTGCATAAAATAATCCACCCAGGTCCTCTGAGAGTATTGATTTATTCCTTGGCTCCTATGGGCTAATATATATCCAGTTAAAGACAATGGAAAGAGTATTGTGCTTGTTACCTAGAGTCAGATTTTGGGTCATCTCCAAAGGATTTAACTCTCTTTGTTGCTGGTGGCCATCCAGAGAGTTTATGTGACCTGTTTATGGGAGACTACATCATCCTAATTCTGTAAAAGACAACCCTATATACTGCTGGTGGAACAGAAAGGACTGATCAGCTTTTTGAAGTGCATCCCTCCCTCTGCAGAGGGAGCTTAAATGACTAATCTATGTTAGGTACTAAAGTTTTATATGGCTAAAAGAAGGTAAAATTAATCCCAGCCTAAGTGCTGTGCTCCTCTTTATTGTCTGTTTTTCTTAACAGTGCTCTTGCTCTAGCCTTATCTAAAGAGTGTGCAGCAGCACGAGTCCTTGCAAAGCATCTGGTTGTGCTCTCCCAAAAGTCAGTGGGAGGTTTTGATTGCTTTTCACACCTACAGAAACAAGCCTAATGCCCCTTTCTTTTTGCTACAGACAAGAGTATTAACTAGCCAAGACAGATGCTGCTATCACAGCAGCAGAACATGTTCAATGACTCGGCCTGTGGATCTTCCCTTGCTTCTCATGGCTCTTCAGCTCTGTCACCACCCTGGCTGTGCAGGAGATCACACTGCAATTATGTACATGCTCATTCCCACTTCCTAAGGTAACCAGGTATGGATCATTCTTACAAAACAGTTGTCACACAGGGAACAGAAATGGAGCTGCATTTTGCTCATGGCTGGGTACACCTCATCAGGTCCACAGCTTTTGGCTCAGCTCCTGCCAGGGTCATTGGAAGTGACAATGGTACCGTTTTGCCTCATAGTCAGCATTGGCAGGGACAGTCGAATCAGAGGGACACACAAGAGGAGGGAATCAAAAAGATTACAGAGATGTCATGAGATTAATAAGTAACACCTCCAGAAGAGTGTGTCTTACTTTCATTAAGAGCCCTTGAGGACAATCATCTATCTTAAATAACACATCTGAACATGTAATTATGAAGTGCCAGTTAAAAAGGTTAGCACCAGACCACGGAAACTTCCAATATCGGTGGTAAACAGAGCTAAATGGAAGAGAAAAACTGATCTTCCCTTTAATTTTCCTCTGTATATCCACCAGAAAGACCTGAATATGTGTGCTTTTTTAAAAACATTGTAAATAAACTTCAGTGAGCTGTTCACTGGTGCGTGAAGGGGTCACCCTGGCTGGATTCCACATGCCCACTAAAGCTGCTCTGTCACTCCCTTCCGCAGCTGGACAGAGAAAATACAAATTTTAGGCTTGTGGGCTGAAAGAAAGAAGTGCGGGGAGAGAGATCATTAAGGCTAGTGTAACAGGCAAAAGATATATGAGTGGGGGAAAATTTATTACCAATCAAATCAAAGAAGGGTAATGAAAAATAAAACTTAATCTTGAAACACCTTCCTCCCACCCCTGTCTTCTTCCAGGTCTTAATTTTACTCACAATTTTCTCTCCCTCCTCCCCCTGCAGCTGCCCAGGGGGGCAGGGAATGGGGGCTGTGGTCAGCTCATCCCACATTTTCTCTGATGCTCCTTCCTCCTCAGAGAAAGAACTCCTCACACTCTTCTCCTATCCCAGTGAGTGGTCTCATCCATCAGAGACAATCCTCCATATGCTTATCCAAACATGACTCCTTCCCACAGGCTACAGTTCTTCACAAAGCGCTCCAGAATGGAACCCTTCCACATGATTCAGTCCTTCAGGGACAGGCTGCTCCAGTGTGGGTCCCTCATGGGGTCACAAGTTCTGTCAGCAAACCTGCTATAGCACAGACTTCTCTCTCCCCAGGTCCTGCCAGGACCCTGCTCCAGTGTGGGCTGCCTGCAGGGTCTGGCTGCAAATGCACAGGTTTTCAACCTCTCTTAAATCTGTTATCCCAGATGTGCTGCTACTGATGCTCATGGGCTTGACCTGGGCCAGCAGTGATTCCATCTTGGAGATGGCTGGCATTGGCTCTGTCTGAGATGGGAGAATCTTCTGGGAGCTTCTCACAGAAGTGGCCCATGAAGTCGCTCCAGCTGAAACGTCACAAAAAAAAACAGTACATGGAGACCACAGCCAGGCTTGCCAATAAATTCTATCCAACAGGATAGAATTTATTGTCAAACCAAAGAAGGGGACTATGTTTAGGTTACAATCACAGAGCACCTGTGAACCTGCTGCTAAAATTGTCAGAGATGATACAGCAAGCCAGGCTGACATTGCTGTAATTCAGTGTGATGTCTGCTACATTACGCAAGCAATCTCGTTTGACCTTACTTGTACCATTTAACATTTGGTCTTGGGGCATTTGGCAGCTGAAGTATCACAACAGGCAATTTATTCACTTCTTCCCAAAAACATAGAAAATTTTCTGAAAAAATCTGTAATTTGGTTTACAAGTAAAGTGGTAAAGTGTGAACAGAATCCAGGAATATTTTGATCATCTTTTCCAGGATTATTCTAAGAATTTGTCTGGAATTTGACAACAGCGTTTTCTCCAAATTTCATTAATAGTATAGTTAACATATTGCCGGGAAAACTGTGTTGTCCCACGACTGGATCCCATTCAGAAGTAAGAGAGAAGATTATGCCTATCAAAAGGACCATAAAAATCTGAATATGATACTTAAAGGATTTGTCTGCAAAATTTGTTACTAGTTTAATTATATTATATACAGAGCTGTTGAAAACAAATCAACGTTTGGACCAACCAAAACATATGCTAAATATGAGATTTCTATTAAATTTTGCAGCATAGTCAAACCACATGGCACAGCACACTGCCAAAACAGTCATGTGGCTGATACAGTCTTAAAGGACATAAAAAATAGAGCTTTTGGAAGTACAGTATTTATTTATGTCAAGGATAATGGCATTGAAACAAAAAAAATTGATTAGTCATATGGATGTCTTTACTAGTACTTCATAGGAAATAGATTTCTTGCTCTATGAAAATTTAATACTGAAAAAAAGCATTCATTTCCAACTAGAATACAAAAGGAAACCATTCTTATTTTGCATTGTTGAGTTGTATTTTTTTTCATTTCATAATAGAAGAAAAATCCTTTTTCAATGGAAAATGATGCCTTGAAAGGAGCTGAAATGTCCTGTCATGACAGTTCTGCTATATTTTCCTGAGATACTGCACAAAAAAAATTGCACCTTATGAGGAATGGCCTACTCACATAAATATTTTTTGTTTTATTAATCAGGAATTTCTAACTAGAAATGACAAAAAACACTCTTCCTTCAATCCTAGACAATATAATGCATATAGGTCTGGGATAATTCCATTGGTTCTAATTGATTCTAATTTTTACTATTGTAAAAGCGTTCAGCATCATGTCTCAAACTTTGCTTGAAACTGTGTAAATCCTTCCCATTTCCTGATATAACAGTGATGTAAAGTCTCTGATGAACATCTATTTTTGCACAGGATCTGGAAAAAGGAGGCATTTTTCCTTCTTATGACATTTTCAGGATCTTTAGTCTCTGTGTTTACTATAGTGTTTCTCTTCTCCCTTTTCATTTGCTTTTATTCCAACCTTGCTTCAGTCTCTTGCATGGCAATGGGTTCACTGCTCCTCCTTTGCTCCCAAACATTATGAAGGCAAGGAGAGCTTTCTTTTCAAAAGAGTTGAACTGTGGGTGCAAGTAAAATGGAAAAGTGCACCCTACTCTGTATTTGATTTAGGGGAGCAGAAACAGGGCTTGACTTATTTTGGAACTGATTTCTTTTTAGTTTCTCGAAACTAGAGACCAGCACCTTGGCTCCATTGTTCCCTTGTGTTTTCCAGTGTGCTTCATTCACAAGGAAAAGTGGGCATTTGTAAGGCAGAACTAGCAGCTGTTTAGAAAAGAAAGAAGCAAAGCTTAACTCTGCCAAAGGGCCATTATATAGGTGGAAAAAGCATTAAGTGAGCACAATTACTGCCTCATAAACCTGAGGGCTACACAGCCATGATGGGTCATGACAATGGGGTTCAGGACAGCCTCTCAGGGAGCAGTATGTATGCAGAAAGTAAGCAAAATAATGGTGAACTGGATAAAAGTACACACTCCTGAAACACCTACGACAGACTTGCTCTGCAGCTCATTTTCATTTGTTTTATTGTTCCCATGGCAAGACAACCACCTAGGAAAATCAAGAATGAAATTAATTTTGTCTTCTTTGGAGCTGAGATGTAAATGGTGCTTAAGGACGTTTTTGCCTCAGATTTTTCCATTCCTCTTGTGTACTCTTCTCTGTAAACAGTTATAAATTCTGTGCTATTCATACTGACTTCTTTGCCTACCTGTGTCCTTTCTTGCCTTCAGAGAATATTGTATGGAGTTTTTGGTACCTGTCCTGAATATTTTTTCTCTATTTTTAAATTTTTGTTTTACTTTTGCTGGGGCTATTAAAAAAAACCCCAAAACAAAAAAAAAAACAAAAACAAAAAACCACAACCAACCAACAAAAACCAAACCAACTTGCCAAAGTGTCATCTCTTGTTTAGGAGTGCTTTTTATTTTATCTGGCTGCAGACACTCTCCTTGTTCACTGCCTTTCCCTAGCAAGTGAGAGAGGCAGCCCTTTCCTCTAAGCCATATTTCACATGGGATAAATCTATCTCACACAAGCAGCAAGAAGGGATTTGTCTATGCTGTGTCTCTAACCTAATCTAATCCAGAGCAGATGTCTCAGGGAGCTGTGCATGTGGCCACCTGCAGCACCCACCCTACTGTCCCCACACCAGCGATTGCTGCCCCTTGGCCTGGCAATCCCCACCCACCTGGAGGGGCAGGAGCTGCCATGCTGTCCCCCTGCAGGAGTCCACAGCATCTTCTCACATGTCTGCCTTACCTAATTATTTATAATCTTCTGGAAGGAGGAATTTAACCTCAAACCTCATTCTACCCCTTAAAATCCTGTGAGCTGGAGGATGTGGAGGAGGGCTTCTATCCAGTTAGTGGCTTAGCACACACAGGATCTAGAGCCCTCAGAGATGCAGGGAGCTGCAGGTATAGTGTGGGATGCTCAGCTGAGACACAGTGAGAAGTTAACTTGCTGTTTTCCTCTTGAAGGGCTGGGTTGAACACACCCTTGGAATAGGCGAAAATGGGTTTCCCTAGTAGGGCTGACTTTTCTAGCTCTGACTTCTCCAGTTTAAGTGTCCTATAGCTCAACTCTGCCAGGTGCTGTAAAAGACAAAGTCAACAGCTTCATTCTGAAAGGAGAAATGATGTGGTTTCACTGTGACCCAGTCTGACACACAGGATGGCCCTAAGTTTCAAAAAGTCATGAGCAAGTCTCACAACAACCCAATCACACGATAATATGGTGTTAAAGTAATAAATTTGGCATTTGAATTACCTCTGATCTTCAAATTTAGTCAAGAGGCTTTTTGCCATAGTCTGGAGAGCTAAAAACTTAGTTTTTTAATGGAAGCTGACAATCTGTCAAAGTAATTTAAGGATAGGACCATTATGAAAGACACCAAATATAGCAGTGTCATGATAAAAATCACTGACTTTGGATCCACTTTGTGCCTTGGAGCACATAAAGTGACAGACCTCAGAATTTTCATGCCAGCAAGAGCAGTTTCAGATCCTATCATTATTTACCTAAATGAAACATATAACTTTTTTACTGAAATGTTTTCAGCTAAAATTAGCCTAATAATTTAGTGGAGTCAGACCAGGTACTTACTCTGTCCCCATCAATCCAGTATCTGAATGGTTCTTAAAATATACTAAAAATTTCAAGGTCATTGTCTGTTGGCAGTAATTAAAGTAGTCTCTCCTTCCTATGAAGAGCTATTTGCTTTCTTTCTTTTTTTTTAACGTGTGATTCTGCACCTGATTTTTGTGCTACAAGTTTATGGGGTGATCATGTTCAAAAGAGAGGAGATTTGAACCTGAAATCAGGGGAGTTTCTGGTTTTGGTCATTAATCTGTATAAGGTCAGCTATTCCAAAAAATTTAAGTGTGTTTATGATGTCTGTCTTGGAGGGGGGAAAAAATTCTTGCTGCAATAGAATAGGAATGCTAAGAGTGGCCAAAGACTGGGGATGCAAGACAGCCTTTTAAGTCTCCTGTTCCTCCAGTGTTAGGGATATTACAGATGACACCAGGAGACAGACACACACGAATTATGAGAGGTGTTAGGTGTTATATAAATACTTCATGGGTTACCTCCTGGATCTGGAGATTGAAAAGCAATCAGACTCAATAATCTAGATGCTTTTGTAAGTATTATTTTATTTTTAGGTGGCCTAGATATCTTTGTAGGCCCTCTCTCCACTAACAAGAATGAACATAATGCAAATTTCTGAAAAATATGAACAAGGCTTGATTAGGAAACCCCTCTATTTGGAGGGACTATTCTTGATTCATACACCAGATCCAGCTTTTCAGGTAGATCTAAATAGGAAGGATTAAGTAATATGGGAAAACAAATACGACATGGTAACACAATCATTAATCCAAAGGACAGGGCACAGTTTTCCAGGTAATAAGTGCATTGTGATATTCTGGAAAAGTGAATTTTCATATTTGTGCATGAAAAGGCACTGCTGCATTAAATACAAGCTGTAAATGTATACCCTGTGTCACCAGCATGCTGCAGTGCTGGACATGGGCCATCAGATTCTCTCTTTCCTCCATGAAAGAACCACTCTGATGATGCTGTATACTGAACCTAACTGCACCTTCTCTCCCCTCTACTAGATTCCACTCCCTGTGGGTAACCCAAATCTCACTGTGCTCAGCAGCTGACCCAGCAATGGCACGGGGAGTTTGTGCCCAAGGTGTTAACAAGAAAACACATTCAAATTCCCAGGCACCTGGCAAATCCATCTTTCTCTATTCTAGGATTCAATCCCCACCGATACTCAACGAGGCAATTTGCAAGTGATTGTGTTGTGCAAATCTGCTTTGTTTCCCTTGATTCAGAGATCAAAGTCAGGAGTACAATTCTTTGGTATTTAATACATAAATCCTTCCTGCTTCAGAAATATCTACTTAAAAGAACACACTGGCAGTATACAGGCATGAGTAGATACACATTTCCCACACAGCAGGCAGAAAGAAGAGCAGGATATCACATTAAAAGGTGTATCTGACAAAAGGATAAACTCCATAATTAAGTATTCAAATTCCAATGCACCAGGTGGGGATAAGCTCAGAAACCCAACACTGAAGCAATTCATTTATTGCTATTGAGTTTAATTTTAATCTTCTGCTCCACAGTGTGGAAGGGAAGAAAATCATGGGAAGATCATGTAAATCAATCCTGCACCCATGAGTTGATAAGTTTGCTTATTCTGCCTCATCTTGCTATATTCTCATTTTCCTGTCTCATACTGATTCACACTGGTCTTGCAGCAGAACTTGAATCCTAATCCCTGATGCTTTTTATGCATCCAGTCATCACAGAAATGAAGGAGGAAACCACGCCTAAAGTGTCTGAAATTCTTCTCTTTTGAAAAGAGGTATTCATCAGGGGGGAATGAAGCATGGTGCATGGAGTCCCTGAATTTAGTGAAGAATTAATGGAATGATCAGCACTAGAGACAGACAGCTTTTGATACAACCTCTCTGCTTGGACACCATCCCTTTCTGTAAGCTTGGCCATTTTACTTCTCTGTGGTGAGAAAAATGAAAATTCCATATCTTTCACTGAATTCTGACATAATTATTATATAGATGTGCGCATGGATATGGATATGGATATGTACAAGCTTCTCTGGAAAACCTGTTTCTGTGTCTTTACTTCACAGTAAAGACTTTTTCAGGACTCTTTTTTTTTTTTTTTTTACCCAGTAATTTCCAAATTGCCTTTATATTTTCACAGGCTTAGTAAAAGACAGCCATCAAAGCCCTGCAAGTACTTTGTTCTTTCACACCAAACCCACAAAAAGTGTATCCTAAAAAGAAAGGAGTGGTTTGAAATCTTCCCTGGAAGGAATAGAATAGTTGCTTTGTCAGTACCTGGATCAATGTAGACCTATGTGGTATCTGAACTTTCAGTTTCAGACAGAGAATACATAGTCATACAAACATATCTACCAGAGATAAGTCACACAATAAATTGAAACAGAAAATTTATATGTGTGTGAAAGAAAGGGGACGAGAGATCAATGAAGAGGCAAGGACACACTCTATTTCTCTCAGTTCTAGCTGTAAATTTGAGGAAATCAGCTGTTGCCACCAGCGATCAGAGAGCTATGTGTAAATCCAGTTTTCAGACAGTTCAGAACTGTGCAATGGTCAGACAGGAATGGAGACAATGGTGCTGTGTACTCTTAGTGTCTGAGATTTACACAGTCAGCCAGCCATTGACTGATATGCTAAAAAGATATAATATATGAAAACTATAGAAGAAACTTTTATATCTTCATAGAAGTTAAATATCTGGTGCCATGTAGTGGACTGCAAAAAACCAAGCCCTGTTTGAGTGAAGGGTGAAGGGTGCCTGCTTCTTATTCCCCATATGTGGAGCCACATGCTCTCCAAGGTTTTCTGCAAGACCAGCACTGCCAGGTCATTGACTCCCTATTATCACGGTGACAGGGACCCCCCAAGAATTCAGCAGAATTTTCAAAATTGTAGATTATGTCCTGCAAATCTGGGTGATTTCTTCCTTCTGAGACAAGCAGAAGGTCCCAGCAAAATGTATGGAGTATGAATTCACTCAAAAAGCTCCCATTGGAGTAATATTTCTCTAAGTGCTGTAGGATGTCTGCGCCTTAAGATAGGTCAAAATTTAGTGAATAGGAAACCAGGTCAATACATCTAGTGATTTGTTTTTTTCTTTTGCTTACTGGAGCAAATGAGTGTTTGCTCTAGGTCAGCAATTTTATTCAGAGGCACCCTGGACCAGATTCTTTAATTTGAATAAATTGAAAGAATTATTCAATTTGAATAATTGAAATTTAGATTATACCCATATATACAAACTGAGAAGTGTCCCCAGTTCCTCTAGCATTTCTCCTCCATGTTTTAAAAGAACTCTGCCTTTGAGGGACAGGGCAATGCACCTAAAAAAAATAAAGTGGGAGTGAAGTAAAACTTGAATACAGACTAATTTAGATGTTTTTATAAAGTCTTGCAGACTTCTGTCCACAAACCATTAAGTCCTAATTGCCACACTAATGTTATTTTATATTGTAAGTGCAGCTCCAGAGTCGTGATATTATGGCACCCAGTGGAATTAAAGCAGCACTTAGCTTTACCACCTTCTCTGCTGTAACCTTTTCAATCTGTGATTATTATTCTGTCAATGCACACTTGTTCATTATTACTTAAAGGTGTCGTCCCTTCCTCCAGGAAGGCATGCTGCTGTGTAAATTAGGGCCATAACTAACCCGGTTCAGTGCTGAAGCAAGTGCCTTTCTTCTGACAAGCCGTGAATTAAGGGCTTCTTTCCTCCCAGTGGAAGGAGCCTCTCTCCTTCATTCCTAATAAGGGCAATGCTGAGGTGGATTTAAAAGGCTCTTTTCTGTTAAAGGGGTTTGATCTGTGATAATCTCCTATAATCTGGATACTAGGAGCAAACTGAGTATTAGGTCTGGATCTCAAATCCACTCTTAGCCTTTTTAGAAATAATTTATTTCAAAACTCATTTGAATACATTACCTTCCTTTTCCCTTCCAGAAAGGACATTAAGGAAATGCCTTTCAAATTAGGATTCAAATTTGATTAACTAATATTAGTTAATCCCAGTTCCGGTAATTGTATTTCTCCTTCAGGAATTTCACAGCCCTTTCAGAAATTGTACAGTCTTGGGTTGCAACTACGTCAGCTTCTCAGCTCATTTTCTTGCTCTGAGTGTATATGGAGTAGATGCAGCACAGTTCAGGATATTATGATTTCCATTTTACCTCACCATTAAAGCTCTTAAAGTTACATTCTCTAGATAAATCATCTAATGAATTTTGTTTTGTTTCTATTGTGTTTTCATTTGTGAATTGCTTCTGATCTACCCTAATGTTAGCAAATCTTAGTCTCATTTGCACATATTTTTGCAGAAGGAGATTTTATTCTAGGATATGTTAATTTTACCTGCTACATTCCCTATACAGCTATTTGTGGTAAAATTAATGTTATTACTTCTAGCCCCTTACTGTACCAGAATAACTTTTTCTATGGCCAAGTGATGAAGAGGACATGACAAACAACAAATAATGAGTGGAGAATACTTGTACTCATGTGGCAGTGCTGTACCCTAACACAGGCAGTGGTAGAAAGACCATTCCTCATGCAGTCATGTGCATGAAAAGTAACTAACAAAGATATTTAAGAGTTGAAGACAACATGGGATGAGCAAACCACACCATTACCGCACACATTTTGAGTCTGTCTGGGTTGTCACCAACAGAGGTAGTAAAGAGAGCATCATTCCTTCATCAGTTGCTTTGTATTAGGTAAAAAATAACAGGGGACAAAGCATCCAAGAGAAACTATTATCACTGTTGGAAAATGCCCTCCAGCTCTTTTGGCAAGGACTGCTAAATAAATCCTGCTTTAAGAGATAGAGATGACAGAAAATGAGACAAAAATTTGGACCTGTAGAACTGCTATAATTTATGCAGGTTTCTAGCACTGGTTAGTTATACTGGGGGCTGTGAGGGAGTTTAAGACCAGAAGAATTCAGATCTAACTCTGTTCAGAATATTTGGGGTTGAAGTTTTGGGCAAAAGCATATGTAGATATTTCTGTCAACAATTGTTTCATATTTAGCTCTTATTATCCAACTCTGGTTTGTACTAAGGGTTTAAATTCTTGAAAGACTGGATGTTTATTTTGGCGGATTTTGGAAAATATATGGTATCTGTACAGGATTTAAATCTGAACAACAGTGTGGCCCATCTATATACACCAGAAATAATACAGATAATGAGAACATGCCACACTGCATTCTACATTCATGGGAGTGAAGTTATATAACTACATAAAATAAATATTTACAGTAATTAGATTAATAAACATATAGAGCAGATACTCAAAAATATTCAGGAGAGGTTAAGCCACCTGAAGGATAGGAGATCCTCTCCTCACTAAAATGAGATCCAGGTCACCTGTCCTAGAGATTAATTCTGAAGCTCTTCACCTGGTATCATCCATATTAATGCCAGATGCAATTTAAACATGGTGACATAAATAGCAAATCTAACACATCTGATATAGTAATACCTTTTATCTCTTTAAAAACTGGGTCACCAGTTTGATATTCTTGATATCTGTGCTTTGTATCCTGCTAGGTTACCATTGTAGGAACATTGGTAACCCTAGGCCATCTGTTTAGTCGTTGTATTTATGGTCAATTGTTTGCTCTATGATTATACTGGAGAAATCATCATGAAATGGCCACCCCCAAATTACTAATTGGGAATGAAAGTACAGCAAGGTCCCCAGCATTGAACTGAGTTCATCCACTCATTGAGAGAACTCCAAAGGATGATGACAGATATCTCCAGAAATTTGGGTCCTCAGTTTGTGAGTGATGGAGGAGGTCAGTTCATTTGGTTGTCTTGTTACACTGAATAATTCAAACACCTGTAATCATAATCATTAGTCAGTGCAGTCAGCAGCAAAGTTACAGAATTTCCACTTTCTCAGAGTAACTGAGAAAAGAGCATAGCCAGGAAGCACATCAGCCTTGTTCATTCTCCTGCTGTGTGCACCTGCTTCATGGCACTGACTGGGCTGATGTGTATAGCAGATGAAACATGACCTCTTGCCTGAAATGGAATGACAAATCAGTAAAAAAAGGAAACACAGAAGGAATTAAATCTCCTGGAGGGATAGTAAAGGGGGCTGGAAGGGTAGGAGAGAAGTAGAGCTGGGGAAGGTGATGAGTTCTGGAAGGCCAGGCTAGAGATATAAGTTCCTTCCATCTCAAATAAACTCAAGTTCCTACAGGCTGATCTAAGTCAGAAGTAACTGGGGTTCCCCTTCTGGACTGAAGGGTTCTGTAGGGCTCTGTAACCTAAATTCCCCAAGGAGGGAAATGTTCCTTAACCTGATTCAAGGTTGTGCTCGGTGGTCTTTGTAAAAGGAAATATAACCTGGGTGGCCTCACCCCTTAGACTCTGGTGGCCCAGGCCAGCAGTAAGGCTCTGATTTGGGCACCCAGCAGGCACAGAAAGCTGTAACCCAGAAGTTGCAGCCAAAACTGTATTGCTCTCTTCTGCATTCCTGACTTCTAACCAGTGATACCCATTAGTCAACACTCAGAGCATCACGGGCAGCTACATTTCAATCATTTGGGTCTGTGCAGTCATTTTGGATGTGTTTGTGTGGCAGCCCAGCCGTACAGCAAGCTGAGGCTCTCTGGCAGCTGTTAAAAGCATTTATACTAATGGCCTCAGGCCTGTTTGTGTTTTTGTGCACCTGCTGAGCTTGGAATTGGCTTCGCAACTTGATTTTAAAGGTCCACAATCCTGCTGGGGATTCTTCAGCAGAAAGCCATCAGTTATGACCTTGTATTAAACAAGGAAAAAGAAAGAAAAAGACAACATTTCCTACTGGCCTGAAATTCAGGAACACCAGTTTCTTAGGAACAAATTGGTCCTATATTGAGTGTTTCTAATCTCATCACCAGATATTATTACGTAACTTGTTAGTATACAATGATCTCTTAGAAGATTAATCTATTTTCCACTGAATTTTTTTATTATATGAATATCCAGAGGTGCCTTTGAAAACAAGAACGAATATCTGGTCTTTTTTTCTCAAAACTATATAAGGAAGTCACTATTTGAGGTGATGGATGTTTTGTTCATTTGTTTGTTTTTTGGGTTTGGGTTTGTTTTTGTTTTCATTATGGCCCAAAGTTTGATATTTTATAAGGTTGTTATGTGCTTTAATGGTGTTGCTGTTTCTTCTGTTGCCATGCACTTTGGTCTGCATTCAGTGACAGTGAAGCACACAGAAGGTGCACTCTGTCCTTCTTGCCATAAAGGAAAATTCTCATCATCTCTCCAAACGCTCACCTGTCCCATTCCAAGTGTCTCGCGTAACTCAGATGACAAGAAGTATCTTGTTTTAAAGTCAGGTTTGACAGACTCAAAGGCAGAAACTCTAAAAGAAGAGGAAGAATTCAGCATTCTTTTGTCCCGGTTTTAAATTTGCTGTGCTTTATTTTTCAGGGTGTGAATTTTGCAAGGAATTCTCTGCTTCTTTATGGAAAAGGGGATAATGGTGTGCAGCCCATCAGGCTTTGAGATAGAGTTCCCTGAAGTTTCCTAAAGGCACTTTCTCTGAAATAACTGCTGTCCTGTCACAGAATACTTTATGATTTATTAGATATGGAATAGCTGGGTCTAACATGTTCCTATGTTTCCATGCCTCCTGTTTCAGCTGTGGCCTGTGCAGTGATCCTCTGCTGGGGATCCTGCTTCAGCAGCCTTTGTGCATAATAGTTCCACCAGTGATCAGCACACAACTCCCTGCTGCAGCAACACTCGGATCACATCCGTCTGAGGAGCACCATTATTCTGCCTGCAGCACATCACATTCATGAGCTTGATTATTGGAAGTTTCCCATCTCTGAGTCGTGTTCAAAGGAAGGAAGATTAACATGTCCACTCTTTGGATTTTACCTTAAGTCTCATCAAGGCTCAGCATATAAAGTAGGCATTTCATCATGCCTGTGCTTTCTTAGATCCTGCATTTCATGCCTATGAACCAACAATATTGCCAAAGAGGAACAGCTTCCCTGAAACTACAGTCTCCTTCTCCTGTTAATTCAATTTCTCATTGCATGAAAAATATTATGGGCAAACTTTTGCCATAAGTTGATGCCCAGCTCTGAAACTGTACAGGTCACCAAGAGAGCATTTTCCTCTCCTATTTGCAAACTAAGATTTATGGATTTAAAAATTAGGAATTGTTTTCTTCCTGCACAGGACATTGATTTTCAATGTTTCTCTTTCCTACTAGTTTCTCTAGCTGTGTGTTTGGGTGCCTCATGGGATGTGATGCAGTCCTCTCCCAAGAAACACAGTAACTACAGCACAAGGTCTTCAGAGCACTTTTAAAAGCCCAAACAGGGGTGAATGCAGAAAGTAACTCCCCATGGCTGTTGTTCCCTGCAGAACACAAGTGCTCATTGACAGGAGACTTGTCTGCAGCATGTGGTGGGAGCAGCAGCTGAATAAATGCCCTAACAGAGGAGCTGAGCCTTCTTTGTGGTTGTAGGAAATGAATGAACCCTTTCACCAGCAATTAAATTCATTTGAAGTATGATGTCTCCAGCTGGGATGAGATGCAGCTTATCAACTACTCTGCTTCTTATAAAGAAGAGGTTTCTGTTCTCTTGCCCCCTTTCCTCCATTAGTATTTAATGGAAAATGTGACTGTTCCTTTACCACCAATCTAGGAAACCTGTACATCATAAACCATACAGCTAAAATGTGCAACATGTACACATGTGCATGGGAACGTAGATGCATGAATACAAATGCCTGAAATTGCTAATATATCTGTATCTGGATGTGTATTTATATCTCTGATGTTTGCCATCTGTTGAAAGTGTAATACCAGGAATAAGCATCTGGCAATGTTTCGTATAGTGGGGCCTTTTGACAGCTGATGCTAAGGAATGCTCTACCTTTGGGGATTAAGGAGTAGTTAATTAGGACAAGGAAAACGTACTGCAGAACATAAAACTCCTATATTGAAAGCCAGAGTTTCAAGGCACTCTGATTTGGTTTTCATCTGGCCCACAGCCTAAAACCAACACTAATTTAATGTTTTCAGAGGGATCTCATCATCATGTTTAGGGGAATTTAAAGGGGAAATATGCGAGATATTGATAAGGTTTCTCGGTAATTCCTCATCCAGAATATTATTACACATCCAGAATTGCCCAGTTGCAAACACTGAACACAGAGAATCACTGAGAAAAGGCTCCAGAGAAACAGGCTGCAGGGGGTAGAAGGGTGTGCTGTGAGCACCATATGGTGTACTGTGGGTTACCCCCGGGTTAATGGGTGCAAAACATTGCGAGCAGATGTGACATTCAAGCTGTTCCCAGACTAAAATGTTTTCTTAGCTATCAGGTGGAATTATTCATTGCCCTCCAGGTTAGAATGTGCTTAAATGTGCTGTATTAAAGTTGCTGTATTTATTGCACTCATTCAGAAACCTCCAAGAACTGTCTTTGGTCATCTGTCTTTGCAATCCTTTGCATAATGAAGAGTGAGAAATGAAACAAGCAGGCATCTGGAATATTACTTTCTTCTCTTGCCAGAGCAGATCAGTCACATGATTTGGAATATAAACAAGTTTAGCAAAGGAAAATCTACCAGTTTTTCAATCTCACATCATGCCAGGCAGAGACACCTCTCGTTTCTTTGTTATGTATTGTTGTACAAGTGAAATAATCCCAATTATAACCACGTACAGAGTGTAGTTTGGAGACATATCAAATAGGTTATCTTCCTCTAAGGAAAGTGGGAAAGTTTGCTGTTCTCTAGAGCTGGCAAACTCAGAAAGAACATTTGAAACCAGAAACATATTCCAATTCATGTAATCTGTAAGGATATAAATGTAAGGAAATAGTCTGCTCTGCTTTGCTATGCATATGTACACACACAGGCACACACACACAGACACACACACACTTTTATTTTCATTTCATACAACCATTTGGTTCTTAGCAGACATCAAATGAAATCCACACAATCACTATTTTCAGAAATTTCCATTTTGTCATCTTGTTTAATACTCTTCATGATGATAGGATGATATTTTGGGGATTTGGTCATATTTTTAGCAGGAATTACTGTGTGGAATTTAACAGTGGAATTATATCTTATTCTTTCAAGCCCATGGCATATATTTTTAGGAAAAAAATAGTTCCATTATTATAAAACATGTCAAAAAATAACTTACAGGAGTTACATATGCATATGCAGATGTCTTTAATTATTCCCACAGGCTTCACTTTAAATTCTTCAGCACCTTTAATTTCTCAGACTTTTCTTTTATGAAGATTCCTGTTGATCTCTCTTGTTTTCCTTACTATCTGCACTACCTGAGCTTTGCCCCTAAAACATGGTTGGTGCAGCTGCACATCAGGCCACCCAATATTAACTTGTGAGGCACCATATTAATTTCTCAGCTTAGAAGTTCTCTGTTCTTTCTTCTGAGATGAGAGGACCAGGCCACTGTAGCTAGCTCAGCTCCTCAATGATGAGTGAAAATATTTATTGCACCAAGTAAGTGGGCATCTGTTTATCATTTCAGGATCCACTGATGTGCAGGTGTGCTCAGAAGCAAGGCAAGAAAAAATCCCTACCACACAGCAACACTTCAGAATAATCAAATCCAGAGGTGCTGAGTGAGGTACGCGCAGGAAAACAGAGGCAAGGTAGAGAAGTCAGATTGTGTGTGGAGGACCCTGCACCTTAGCAATTAGGGCATGGATTCAGAATGCGACCCAAACCATGGAGCTGCCTTCAGCAGCTCTCAGAGGGGTAAAGAGGAGGCCACAGGATAATTCCAAAGCCCTGCTTTGTTGGTAATGGAAGTAGGGCAGCAACTGGTGGCACTAAAGGCTGATTCACAACTCATAAGTAGCTCCAACACTCTCTGAGGGCTGGCCACTTGCTGACTCAACATGAGGCTCCCTGCCCCACCTTTGAGTCTCTGAATCCTCTTCCTTCCAAGTGCTGTGAGTGCCGAAGGTAGTTGCTTGGCACCTGTTTAATTTTGCTCAGTATTTGCAATGTGGATTGAGCCTCATTCATTAAAGCTAAATGAATTAATATTATGATTAACAGTAATAAATGAAGCTGCTAGAGTGTGGAATTTATTACCTTGCTTCTTTGGCAACTATCCATTATTTTAAAACTGCATCTGTTGGCTTACTTCCTTTAATTTTATATGAGAATTTGAAAGAGTATTCCTCTTTAAGAGAGAAAACAGTATGTGATATACTTTGAAAATTCATGGCTGCATATGCTACTAATATTGAAGATGAACTCATTGTCTAAATTAAAAACAACCCAGATTTCATGTCCAGAGCAAAGTAGCAACATAATAAATTGTCCAACTGCACCACAGTGGAACAAGGAAAAAGAAATTACTAACTCACTACATGGATGTTTTTAAATGTTTTCAGTGCAACATAAACATGCGTGTCATTAATGGTTAATATGAACTGCCATCCGGACAGCTGGATTATGTGGATTCTGGCACTGGAGGTGTAATTTGTCTCAGAAAGCATGAGAAAAACTGAGAGTTTGAAAAATGTTCCAAAGAAAGTTTGACTGCATCTTTTTTGAATCTATTAATGCTGTTGCAGACCAACAGTCTGTGCAAAAACCCATAGAAAGTCAGGTCCTAAGTCTAAAAATTCTACCTCTTCTGTCTGCAGATTTTAGATCAGGGTTTAGAGTACTCCAGAGATATATACCTGTATAAATGTAACAACAGAAAAACAGGTGAAATGCCTTTTACAACATCTTTTCTCATGCATTCCAAAACATTATGTATTTCTTGGTTCCTGCTTTACACCTAAAATCCTGAAGTCAAAGACAGTTTGTGAGAAAGAAAAAGCAGTGTCTAAATTTTAAAGATAATTTTAAAAATAAATTACTTCTTATATTTCAAAGTAGACCACAGAATGACGAATAAATGAAAAGCAGGGTTTTTTCCCCCAAGGATGTTTTTTTACTGTACATTTTGTAGCAAAAAAAAAAAGAGAAAGAAAATAAAGGAAAAAATGTTCTGATCACAGGGATGTCATTATCTAAAACTCCAAGTAGGAAACATGACGAATACAAGATCAAGTACACAGCCATGTCACAATATATCTCTGAACCTTTTAAAAAAAATATACATAGAGTTTTTTCTTGTGTTATTTTCTCTTTGTCTTGCACACTTTCTCTACCTCTTTTACAAAATCATAGTAACAATGTGCAATTTCAGAATGGTTCCCAACAGCTGATCAAACAAATAAATAAACAAATGACAGGACAGTTGCTGTAGCCAGCAGAATGCTAGAAATCACAGTAAAATTAGTAAGGAAAATAAATTCGGCTGGATGGGCCATGTGTATTTCTACAACGACAGCAATGCTCACCAAAACCCAATTTGAGAATCTGTTTACAAACCCTGAAGAGCTCCTGCTATAATAACTTCCTGAGGGGAGTAGGAGTGCACCAGACTGGGGAAAGGCTATATGTAGTGCAGGGGATACATGGAACTACCCCTGCTCTGAGATACCCAAATTTTACTCAGTTCTGTGACTAATTTGGAACATAACCAATCCCCTGACATATACAAAACCTCAATTTTCCTGATGTCCCTGATACAGTCAAGACGTGTCATGGTGACTGTACTGACAAGGAGTTTTTGTCACAGTAGGGTGCAAGTCTAGCACAGTGAGAGCATGACCTCTACCAGAAGCCACTGCTATTCATAATGTGGAGAGTTCCCAGGAGCTACTTTTGTTTTTCCTTTCTTTATCCTTTATTAGGGCATCCTGATAACTATTTTCTCCATTTTTGATAGCAACATCCCTACAGATATCAGTATCCGCTGCAATCTGCCTTGAGCATTGACAAGAAGAGGTTATGAAGGACATGAAAAAAAGAGGATAATTTTTTTTTTATTTGTGCCTAGATTTAATTTTTCCTAGGACGAAAAGGGATGGTAGTAGAAGTGGGTTATACAGTACATCAGATATTAGACCTTTGTACATATCCTCCTTTCCATCTGGGGGATTTGATGAGGCTGAAAACAAAACCAAAATATGCATGGAAACATACCTCGTGCTGTGGGAAAAAAGCAACTCAAATGCAGTAACAAATCAAAACAGAACAGAAATAATTAAATACCAACCAAAAGTCCATTCAACAACAAATATTGTTTGCCCAGATGTCACAGTTAAGACCATGAGATTATTCTGAACAATTTACTCTGATCTGCCCCTGTGGGGGTCCTGCCTGCACTTTTGAGAAAACCTGTGCAATGACAACCAGATATATCCTTGTACCAATCATATCCACAGAAGTATATTTCTGTGGTAAAAAAATAACAAAAAATAAAGAGCTGCCATTAGAAAAAATGAAAATAGAAAGAAAACAAAAAAGAAAGAGAGAAAGAGAGAAAGAGAGAAAGAGAGAAAGAGAGAAAGAGAGAAAGAGAGAAAGAAAGAAAGAAAGAAAGAAAGAAAGAAAGAAAGAAAGAAAGAAAGAAAGAAAGAAAAGAAACCCTGTAAAATTAAATTTCTGCTGTTAAACCCCTTTTCATCCTCCTTGTTTAATCTTGTGTGAAGGTTCACCAAGAGTCTGAGTAACTTTTGGGAAGCAATGCTAAATATAACTAGCAAATTCCTTGAAACATTCACGCATGGTTTAGTTGGGGCCAGACAGGAATGGTACCATATGTGCCTATTCACATTTCATGACCCTCTTTCTCTTTTATTATTCCTTTAACTCGCTTGCTTGCCTATCTTTTTGGCCAATACAACAGAAAATGTTTCCTCCCCTCTCTTTCCAATTGCATGGCCCTGAAGCAAACCACACTCTATAACACATGAGGGGAGAAGAAAAAGGGCAGACACTGATATTTACACCGTGCTTTCCATCACCCACTCTGAGCTCCCAAAAGTCCCTTTTGCCCCTGTTAGGTCATTGTCATCATACTGCAAAAGCATGCCATTGACCGAGAGGCTCCTCTTTGTCCAAATGTTTGTTATCTTTTTTGGGTAGGTGCAACACTGAGATGTGGCAAAGTCCCCCATGTCAAAAGAATGGCTACGTTTAGTTTTGCCCTCCAGAGGCAACATGAGGAAGCTGCGGAATTTGGACTCTGTCTGGCCCAGCAGTGGCTCTTTGTCCGAGTGGCGAGCCACCGTGGAAGTTCTGGAGTCTGTCATTTCCTCCTTTTTCTGACATTTCAGTTCCAGGGAGGCAAAAGCTCCCATTAGCCGGTCAATATTGTGTTTTGACCGGGAAGGAGGCCTCCATTTGCTGGACAATGTGCCCTGTTCACTTTGGAGGCTGTAGTTGTCACAGTCACGACTATTTGCAGAGCTGGAGGAAGAGGAGATGCTGCTCCGTGCAGACTGACAGCTGAACTCCATAAGTTCATTTCTCACCACCACTTTGGGATTGACTTGGGGCAACACTCCGTTCTGGACTGGCTGTGCTCCATTTGTCTGTGAGTAGACGTTGCTGACATTGGACATCTTGCCCTGGGAGTTGTTGCAGACCTTATAGCGGACCATGAGAATCACAATGAATACCAACAGAGTTGCCACAATGATGCCTCCAATGATCAGAATCATGGTCCCACCCAGGAACTGACTGTGCATCGACTGGCACTGAGGGTAGTCTTCTTTGGTGAAGAATTGGGCACATCCCACAATATTGGTGGCAGTAAGGGTTGTGGCTGTGTCATCCCACATTGCCAGGACGCAGAGGTCATAGCCTGTTCCAGAAACAAGGTTGGTTACAACAAAGGCCTTGTTTGTAGCGGGTATCATCCTTGGGAAAAAAAAAAAAAAAGAAAAAAGAAAAAAGAAAAAAGAATTGGTTACTCTTGAGACAAAGGTAAAAGAGACAACAGAGATTAGAACAACATGATGCTAACTGTTCTGACTACTGGTAGAGAGGAGCCATGAAATTCAGAGACATAAAATTCCAACAAGCATTCCAGCTTCCCAACTCCTGAGGGTTCAACATCCCAGCATCCAGTAACACACAGGTTTTGAGGGCCAGCTCTCAACTGTGCAATAAAGGGAATAAGAAAAAGCAGACCAAACTAAACTGGGGATTCTTTTTCTCCTCACTTGCATCTGTCCTAATCTGAAATATATTCAAACCTGAACAAATAACTCAGAATAAAAGCATACAAAGTGCAGTTCTTTCTGAGTATGCAAATAACCCTTGTGCTTGCTGAGCCTCAGCATGGCAGTTGTCACATCACTTCACAGGTGCCTGAACCTTTACTGTCTAACATCAGCAGATTACTTACCTGTGAAGGCAAGAGTCTACACTTAGTTTTCTTGTTAACTGAGAATGAAATGCAGGCAACCATTCCTCTCTTTTTCTCTACCCTCCCACTTACTTTCCCCATCCTCCTACTCCCCATTTTGGGAAATATCTCCTAAAAATGCAGCTACCATCATCATCTTTGCCAGAAATGTATTATTGCAAGCAGTTTCCCCTGTGTGAGTGGAAAAGAAATGCTGGCATTAGCAGTATGGCCTGTGGAAGTGTGAGGAGAGGCAAGAAGATACAGGTATGGAAATAAGAAAGTTTCTTTAAATTAAAAAATTCTACTCATGTATAAATCCATTTCCAAAAACCAAATAGCTAGGCTGAATAGCTGTGCTCCAAGTTGAGATGTTTATGGACATTATTCTTTGCTGCCACAAAACTTAAGCAGTCATTTGAACTCATGCAGCATTAGAGCATCACTAGCATTCAAGATTAGCAGATGGGAATGAACACGGTCTGCCCCCATTTCAAACTGGTGAAAACTGCAGCACATTAGTGGAACACAGTGGAGAATTGCAGATTTGGTGCCTGGTGGGTAGCCAAGAACAACACCAAAGAGATACCCCATGCATGTTTCTCATTACTGCCACATTACACGCTTGGGTGAGAGAAAAAAAAGCTGAAATTAAACCAGCCCATTATGACTTAGATCTGCAAATCTTCTGCACCAGCGACAAGGGAGTCCTACAGGCACTCAGAGCACACAGTGGGCTGCTGTGGCTATTTGGGTGGTAAGGACTGGGCACAGGAACAAGGCAGACTCCTTGTGGGAGCGCCAGGCTTCCTCAGCCTCAGATCATTGCCAGAGCCAGCACAAGCTGCAGCTCTGCAGAGCACCTCCTGTGCAGTGGCAGGGAACAGACCTGCACAGAGAAGCAGCAACGTCAAGGCGCTGCAAAGATGCTTTTCTGATCATCTTTGCATTTGTGCATTCACGCCACTTACTCAGCCCTTCTGTCTGGCCACAGGCGAGGATGTGGCTCCTTTTTAAAAAGCAAAGAAACACAGGGGAAAAAAATTCTGTAAAGAAAAGAAATATCGGTGAGAGACACTTGAAATATAAACACCGTCTGGCAGGTTTACTCAATGTTGTATTTGAAATTCTAGGCACATTTATCATCCTAATGGAGCTGTTTGACATAGATATAGATGGGCTATTCAGAATGAGCATTGAGGTCATAAAGCATCCCTCAAGAAACACTCCAGATACTGTTGCTAAAATACTTTCTAAAAGTTGAAATATTTTGTCTCGAGCTGTTTCTAATTGTTCTGCTCTCCCTGTGGGTCTGTGAACAAAACACCTCTGCTCACAGCAGACTGCACTTTGCTGAATCGTTCAAGAATATATGAACACATCAAGGATGATATGTGGATTAACAGAATAGCACTGATTGTCAAACATTTGATTTTAAACCCTTGAATAGTTTCACCAATTGCTTCCTATCTTCTTCTGCAGTGCTATACTCCACTACTCACCACCACTCCCAGACCAAAGCTTAAAAAAATTCTGCAGTTGTTAAGTCGTTCAGAAGTTATTTCACTGTAAAACCTCATTACAATCAAGTTGCACTGTTAGCAGAAAGAGTAGTCAGCCCTACAAACTGGGCCTTGGACTTGGTCATGACTCTTGGAAAAAACAGGACTATAGCACCCTCTGTTAGAGTGGTTCCTTTGGCTTTGCACTGCTGAAACGCAGGGACAAGAGAAACCAATGTCTCTGAGCAAGAAGGGTTCACACGCTTTACAGCTTTGCAAGTGTCTGGTCATCTTTGTCTTCATGCTCTCACCACTCACACAACCCTTCAGTCCAGCCTCAGGTAAGCATGTGTCTCTCTTTAAAAAGCAAACAAGCATACAAAAATGGAAATACAGTTGTTCAGCCTCACACACTAATGCCTGATTTCAGTGAACACTGATAGCCCAACTAATTTACAACTTGCTTTCTTTAAACACAATTATACACAAGCTTCCAAGGAAATGTAACTGCCTAGAATATTTCAAGGACTGGCAGGTAGTGAATAGTGGCAAGAAATGTATAGCAAATCCAATTTGAATGTACAGACGTGAGGCTATACCTAGTCCTAAACTTGGACAGGTTAACTGTGTTGAAATGTGCTATAATAAAATGCTCATCTTAGCCTTAGAAATAAACAGAGTAATTTCTAAATTCAATGAATCCTGGAAGCTACATCTGTGATAATATTTGGAATAATAATGTGTTTTTAAAAGATTACAGTTGTAATTTCCAATTAAGGAAAAAGCAAACAACTCTCCATATACATCTAAAATGAAGAATTTTGGATGTTTCTATAAATAAATTTTAAATTCTCTTGTAAAATGTTCAAATTATTCTGCTAAGAAACAGCTAAGCATAGGAATAAACACTAATTTCAGAATACTAGGGGTTAAGTATTTAATTTCAGACTAAGTTTTTTGTTTTACAGTGAAGGCAATCTTGTTCTCTTAAACTTGCCAAATTTTAAAAGTATTTTGGCATTGTTCCATACTTTGGTCTATCCTCCTCAAGCACACTGCCAGTCAGATATGATGGATGACATCTCTTAACGTTCCCCACATCTAAAATCAATGCAGACATGTTTTTTATCCTGGGATATTGATGACTCTTTCTTTGATTGTCCTCAGCATAGGTAGGTGCAAGATGCCACTTCAATCTTTGCTTTAGCTGCTCCAGACGTGCAGTGTCATTAATCGTGGGCCACCATGCCCTTAATTCTGGGGCTCAGTAGCACAGAGCTGCTGTAAACCTAAGAGGGGCCAATAAAACTGGGTCTAGGCAGAGATCTTGCAAGGCTTTTTTCAGTCCACTCATCACCTGAACACAGAAAGTTGTTTTCAGATAGCAAGGATCTGGTGCATTAGAGATCAAAACCAGTTTTTTAAGGTGGTTAGCTTTTGGAACTCAGAAGATCCTGGTGTTTACCTGCTAGCCCTGAGATAGCAAACATATTTAACAGTTGCGGCATCTTGAAGGAACAAGCTTGATATTGTCCACCTGCTCTTCAGGGCAGGGTGACCTTGCAGAGATGCTTCTTGCCACAGGAAAGGAATAAAAATCTAAATTTGATATTAGCTTTTCTTCAGGAAAAAATAAAAAGGTTGACAGTTGACCGAGTGCGGGAGGAGATTGACTACCAAAGACTTGCTTACAGATTATAGGTTATGGAAGGTGTCACAGCCAAAAGTTCGTTCCAGCCAGGACAAGACAAAATTTGAAATATTATGGCAATTAGAGGAGCAAGCAAATCTCTACATTCCTGCCAGGGATTTTCTTATCTGATTCTTAACCTACCTATCTGAAGATCAAAATATCCCAAAGAAAACTTTTCATATATTAACAAGGTTCTGACCTCCCTGAAAATCCTGCCTCTATAAGGAATGAAATGAGGATAGGGGTCTTACAACTGACCTTCTTAATTTACAACAAGCCCCCTTCTCTTACCCTTTGGTACAATAGCTTTAGTTAGTGGAAGAGGAGGACACCTATGGCCAGGACTGGGGCATGGCATAGAAATAGAACAGATGCTCCGTGGAGAGTTAATGTGTGGCTTTTTCAAATAATGCATTCCCTTCAATCCATGGAGATTTGTGTCTCATTTTGTGAAAGCACCAAAATAAGCCCATGAGACATTTTGTAAAAAAAAGGGAAGGAGAGTGCTAGAACTCTTATTTGAAGTAAATCTTTATTTTGTATCACCACCAAAATGTCCTTGTTATGTCCTTGTGGACATAAAATGGAGAAAGCAAGCAATTTTGTAATTCACTTCGATGTGTGGTGATATTAAGAAAATTAGAAAATAAATTAGTTAGAAATGCAGGGGGAAAAGGTTTGCTGCAGACTTCTTTCATAATCCCAGATGTAAGTGAGCATCGAAGCTTGCAGAGAGTGAACTGTGCTGAGAATTTAGGATAACTGAGTTTTATTCTTCCTTTATCAGCTCCACTGATATCAGGCTCCACTTTATCAGTAACTCTCAGTTCCTGAGAAATCATTTTGCTGTACTGTAAGGCTCCTCATTTATAAAATGGGGATAATACCAGCAATCTCCTTTCAAAAGTGGCCTGTAGTGTATCGGAGGAAATTAGTAGATATTGTGATTACACTGTAATATACAAATGGTTCTTTTCTTCTATGTGGCACTGGGGATTAGCAGGACTGAACTGCTGGTTAATACTGGGGTTATACAAAACAGACAAATTAGACAAAACTGAGATTAGGTTAATTGGCTAAGCAATTCTCTTCCTTTTCTCCATCAAAAGAGGGATATGACACCATTTAGTTTTAGCCTAAAACTGCTTTAATCACAGAATTTGCAGGGACCTGTCAGAGCAATTTCTTTGGGAAGGTACTTGCAACTTCCAAGACTCAGTTTTATAGTAACATGCTAGACTATGTTACTTTCTCATAGTCCTTTTACTTTTAATTATTTTTTTAATAGTACCCAAGACTATAAACCACCTATGCACAATTTTTTATTATCTGGGTCTATATACTGTGTACCTGTATGCAATTTCTCCTTCTGAAATGAATTCTAGGACTTCAAAATGCAGTTAATACAAATTTATTAAATGCTGTATCAGGAAAAAGTGAGAAAAAAAGGTTAAAAATCTTAATTCCTTGGGTGTGAATTTTGTAGCTGTTGTAGACTAAACACTAACTAATTATGGAGTAATTGCTAACTGATGGTGTCATTATGCACTATAATTTGTAATGAGGAGGGGGAAATAAAGAGAAAGAGGGGTGAAAGGGTGAAATAGCAATTGTTTTGTAAGGTTATATTCTAATTAGTTAGCACACTATCTTTTCTGTAAAATAAAGCCTTACTGTGAAAATATCAGTCTCAGTGTACACTCTTAAATTTCCTCTTGGATAAACTTTCACTTCAGTGAAAAATATTACTCTCAGAACTAGAAATCAGTCCAGAAAAGTTAAACACTTTTGAACAATTTTCATTTTTCAGGGAAAATCTCATGCCAAAAGTTATCTTTTTTTTTCATTAATAAGTCCGTCTCCTATTTTTAGATATTTGTTTTTTTTCCCCTTCAGTCCAGTTTCCTATGTTTTTCTGGAGGAAAAAAAAAAAAGAAAATATTCCAGGTAATTTGCCATTGAGTGTTGTAGAAGGGCCTGAGAGAGCTCTACATTTCAAGAAGAGTGTTCACCTTCAACCTCAGTAGGGTAGAAGTAGGATGGTAGAGAAAGGGGAGATCATCAATGGGGGCATACTGAAGAAAGATTGACTAAAATCATGTAAAAATGCACTTTCAGCAATGCCAAGACAATTGCAAAGATAGTGAAGAGAATCAAGAGTGGAAAGACCTCACATGGTGGACAGAGATTAAGAAATCTAGAGAAAAGGGCAGAAAAAGATCAGAGGAGGACTAGAAGGATCTAAATGGAAGTGAAAATATCATACATGATGTATTGCCTGGGGGAAAGAGCATGCAGTTGACAAATTTGGGCTGCATACTTAGCATTCTTCTTGGCTGCCAATTTGAGTGATTTGCTTGAAAGTTTTTTGGGATATACTGACGCAATTTTTTTCTGTATTTGTATCCTGGAAAGCTCCAGTTTCTGTAGTGATGGAATGAAAATAGAATCTAAAACATTATTAAAATTAAGTAAGCTAACAATGAAGATTCATTTTTGACCCATCACATTTCTAAAGAAATCCTATAATATGTGTCTTCAGATCATCCTAAGGCCTCAAGAATTTAAAAAAGAAACCAACAAAACAAACAAAAGAATAAAACAAAAAAAAACAAGTAAAAAGTACCAAGCATATTCCTCTGTGAGATTGCTCTTTTGGCAGTTGATTCAAGACTTTGAAATTTAGAATCTGGGAAAGACAGAGACCTATTGTGATCCACATCTTATAAAAAATGACAGTTTATTTCTGGTGTCCTGGGAAAAGATAAGTTTGTTAGTAGTAGCAACAGGGTATAATTCCTCTGTCAGTCATTCAACATGAAGAAATGTCAGTTAATACCAGGAGCTAGCCAGACTTTTTCAGTAAACACTAAATCAACCCAGCATGAATAATTTCTTGCATTTTTATTTTATTAGTTTTGGGGGTTTTATGATATGCAATCATAATTTTGCCTTCAGATGGAACATTTATTATTAAACACAAATCCCTTCTTGCTTTTTCTGAAACTTATCTTCTCATCACTCATTCATCCAGCTGCCCTTCAGAGAATCTGTCTTGTCAAATAAAACACATAGTACATATAATTTCATTATTATTTCCTCATTTGCTTATGTTCTTTCCTGCTCTTTTGGAAAAGTGGGGTTGGAAGTGGGGAAGGGAAAGCAGAGAAAAAAAGCAATTGATATGGCTTTCAGAAGATGGTGAGCCAGAGAGAGACTGATACTAAATATATGCCTTGTGCTATAAGGGGGAAAAAAAAAACCTAAACAAAAAAAAAGCCAAAAAACCAAAAACATAAAAACCCAACAAAACCAACAAAACAAACAAACAAAAAAAACCCCAAAAAAACAACAAAACAAACAAACACAAATAAACCCCAAACACAAAAACAAATAAACAAAAAAAATCCCAAACTTTAAACTATTTGCTCGGAGAATATATTAAATTTTTTTTTGATAGGCTGCTGAATAATGTCCGCCGGGGGTACTTTTAAGGAAATTATCAGGTGAGAAAGGAACATATAGGCCTCTAGGGATATTATTTCACAAAGCTGAGAAAGGGGAACCATGGTACCAGTTATTCTGCTCGCTTCCACTGCCATTGCTCTAAAGGAAAACCATCTTCATAATCCTCAGTAAGATTCTTGCAAACTACAGGGAGCTGCAGTCAGGCACTTGGATGAAGATCACCACAAGCATCCGATGCTTTGAATCAATGAAGGTGCTCACTTCAGCTGTCCAGGTGAAAGATGCTGCTCTGGGACAATCTCATTTTGGTTCACATTGATATGACAACACAAAATTCGACTTTCAGGCTCCCTGATCTGTGCTATAATTTCTTTCATGTGGACAGCAGCAGACATTTAGTGCCCCGAGCTTTCAATTTTATCTTTAGAGGGAAAGCAGATACACTCTAGGAAGCTTTGTCAGCTCTAAAGATTAATCCAGTCCCACCCAAGTTATTCAGCAACACACAGAACACCTTTCACCTCATTATACTAACTGCCTCAGAAAAAAAATTCCTCACACTAATTCAAACCCAACTAAAACATATTTAAGATCATTAGCAGAGTAATTGAAAGCCCACACAATATTTCTGTTAGTAAATGTGAAGCTGAAGTATTTATGGAAACAATGCAGAGGCACACTAATGAATTTGCTCGGTATCTACACGTAAATGTAGAGTTAGAAAGCTATCATAACTCACAGCAATGTTTCAAAGAGCCAGCCAGTGTATTTTAGATGACTCAACAGTCTGTAAAGTTAGCAAGCGACAGTGGCAGCAAGATATTACAGCCACCCCATTTCTAAAGATGGGGAGAGGTAAAAGTTTTCCATGAAAGGGGTGTTCAAGTCATTAAGCAGAATTTGGGACCTAGGACACAATTTTCACAGGTTTTTGTAGACAAATGGCTCATACACTTGGCTGAAGGGTCATGGTTATTCTCTCTGACTCAAGTAATTCTGAATTCTTTTTTGCAGTGTTGGTCAGTTACATCAGGAAAGGTCATCCTTCCATAGCAGCAGAGGTTACCAGAAGGGAGCAACATTAGAAGTAATGAGCACATTTAGAAACTCAAATGAAGTTACTTTGGAAAAAGGAATCTGCTATTTTCCTGGCAGAACACAACTGCCAGATTCAGGCATGTGCTGTCTTTTCTTGAGAGTTACAAGTGGGGCTTTCCACTTATTTCAAGGCAGTGAAAACTGTGTAAATTATAATGAAGGGATCCTATAGTGAGATTAACAGATGTTCACCCCCTTTTTCTGAGAGCTCATGTGAGGTTAACAGGATCCTCAGTGACTTACTAACAGCTTTGTCCATGCTTGCAACTCAGAGCTCTTATGCCAGGTTGAAACTCACACACCCTGTACAAACTTGGTGTCCTACCGCTCAGGATAATTTTATATCCAGAAGGTCATGCCAGAAAGATAAAAAACTCCAGGGACTGCCTGAAGTGATGTTTGCCCATATTTTGTAATTGGCTGGCCAAAGCAAGCTCAAACATGCTGTATCAAGGTCTTCTGTCAAAAAAAATCTTTGTACACTAGTAAGAGAAGCGTGGAGTCAGCTAACAGCTGACAAGACTATTCTAATTATTCCAGCCAAAAGAAAGAACCTTGAAATGAAATGAAATGAGCATCACTACCCATAGAAACTGATACACTGGTATATGAGTTTGTACAGAAGAGTGTCTTAGCATTAGTTTAAGACAGATTTTATGCATTATTAAAAAGTTTAAACACATATCATTCAAGTGTTTTCTCGCCTCAGTGATTGAACTAGTTGTAGATAGTCTCAAGAGATAAGGAATGCTTATCTACCAGAAGCTCTTATCGTGAAGGTTAAAAAAAGAGTTTAATTCCCAGGGGAGAGAAATGGAGAACTGAATTTACCAATTCTACAAAAATGAGCTAAAGAAATAACTATCAGCTCACAAAAGACACAGACAAATTTTATCTAGGTTTAGAGAATCTCCCTGGCAAAACCTCTATCCATTTCACAAACATTGGAAATACATTTTACTATGTAAAAGGGATACAGAGGAAATGTTTACTTCTTGCAAACTGAGGAAACTTTTTGAAAAACATCAATCATCAAGCTTCTAGATTCTGAGCCAGAAGAGAGAGAAAATCTTTTGGAACAAAAATTTCTATGAAGCATGCACAATGTAAAGAAAACCAGAACGATTCAAGGTGACTTTTGCTGTAATATTCAGGATTTTTTCATATGCAGAATGAGAACAAGGGGTGCAAAAATCACTAATGGTCAGAAAATATTGCCTCCTAAGGGTAGAAAAAAGCAGAAAAAAAAAAAGAAAAAAATAAAAGAAAAAAAAAGTAACATAGATGTGTAATGAAAGCATTTCCTAAAGCAGAGGTTTGACATTTTGTCATTTTCTGTGTATTGCACATAAAGCAAGGGAAAAGGAAGGCTGGAAGAACTGGATAGCCTAGAAAGATGTGAGGATGCTGAATTTTGGAGTGCTCTACAAAAGGATGAAACACAGTTAAGCCTTTCAGTTTGTGATACCAAGATTAGACAAAAGCTTTGCTCACCAACCAGAGACACCCTGCTTCTTTCAAAGCCTGGACTGAAAGTGTACTGTGAGAAGAGTGAGAAGAGTTACAAATCCATTACTGAAGAGGAAGGTAAAACCCATTCAGCAAGAAAACAATGTTTAGTTTATAATGACCCCAGGAGAAAGAAAATTTGAAGTCAGTGATAGCTTCAAATAGTAACATGATTTCATTGTCTAGAAATATGTTTTACCATTTGGCAATATATTTCTCTGGTAAAGGATCTTAGATAAGTGCCACAGATTTCTGGTACATGAACAAAATTAATAAAAAGTAGTTCACTATTTATTTACATTTTATAAACTCTCCACAATTAGGAGTTAAAAGCAAACTTCTAGCAGCCTAGTAAATACCAACAGTTCAGAATCCAGGCTATGCTTCCCATTAGTGAACTCATTGGAAAGAGGAAAGCTTGAGTAGTGTTTATTGAACTTTTCTCTCTTCCAGGTATCAGCTATATACTTTACAAATATATATTTGGCCATCCTCAAATTAGCCTTCACTCACAGAAAATGTGCAGAAGATTTTTTAAGTACGAGAAAAGGGAAAAAATCCTATTATTTAACAAAATTGCATATTAAATGAGTTTGTAAATATAGGACTGCTCAAATTTGGCATCTCCCTTTTATGTAAGAGAACCTCAATTGTTTTCTTTAGGTTTGATGGTGTAACATTAAGAAGAGAGCAGAATTTCTTCTTAGTTTTCAACTTCACCAATTTATTAAAGTTTTACCTGGCTCCTGAGATTTACCCACCCATGGCTTAAAATACTGAATGTGGTTTTAAGATCAAATAGACTCAGACAGTGAGCAGGTGACCAAGAAGTTAATTCATTTGCACAAAATCCCCAAATGCAACAAATGATAGGTATGGCATCAAGTCTGTTGATACAGCTACATCCAGATCTGCTAGGTTTATTATTCCTTTACCATGATTAATTGTTAGTCATCATTCCTGGAAGTTTTTGCAAGCATGGATATTTCATTGTCTACCAGGAGAACAAAAGTTTTTACTTGTTATAGGCATCCATATGAGGTCATTACAGACAATGAAAAGCAGCTTATGAATAATTTTACTGAAAAACTATAAATTCTGTGGAATAACTGTACTGTTGAAAGGGAAATGAAAGAATGGATTTTTCTTTATCTTTTCTTGAAACATTTTCAAAGAGTAATGAAGGAAGAGACTGACAGATTGCTCTGCTTTGGAGAGCTTCAAGGGTAAAGACTGAAAAAGTAAAAATTGTAGCTGTAAAATCTTCTCTGAGCTTTTTCCTTCTGTAACTCCAAATAGCTTAAATAAGTAGAACATGCAAAAATTAGCCTGAGAGCTGAAAAAGAGCATGGAATAAAATGTAAATCAAATGCACAATGGTACTAAATGCACAACTTTTGCCTGCTTGAAGAATACAGAATCATTAACCACCTCTACTATAAGACTAGGAAATGCTGTCCTCATCCTGACAAAATGAGCAGTAGTAGTAATTTTCAAAATAATTGCTGATATTTAGGAACAAAAAGATTGAGCTGAACATTGATTCATTACTCCAAGCAGCATCAAAATCTCAGTGTGGTCCCTTCAAAAAGACTAAGAAGTCAAAAGTCAGAGTCATTCCTAGAAAAGAAGCACAAGAAATAATTAAAAAAAATCAATTCATAGAAATAAAAGATTTCAGGCTTCTTTGGAGAGCACAGCCAGCACTGCATTCTAGGATATATTAATTATAGGACTGTATGTGTATATTTGTCATGAGTATTATCAGTACAGTAATCAGCATTTGACTAAACTTATCTAATATCCAATGTAAACATCAAGAGGAAACTTAAACATGATCTTCTGTAACCACTGTATGGCCTGGGAGATTTCTGAGATCTGCAGCAATTAAAGAAAAAATGATGTGGCACTCAGGAAAGCATTTTCCCTTCTTTCTTCAATAAATGGTTACCTTAGAAGTACTGAAGTGCTGCTCAGAGTGTATGACCATGAGAAAGGAAATTTTACTCCCTTACCAAATTCTGCAAAGTTGTGCTTCATGAGCAGAGCTGCTGTTCATGGCTTGTCTGCAGTGGGCTGGGTTAGAGGGTGTCCTTAAATTGCCTCTGAACCACTTGATGCACAGCGGCTGGGCTCTGAGTTCACCTCTCTAAATGTTGTTGCAGGCCCCTTCCCAGGTCACACCCAGACTCTGCCAATCCCATGACATATGGAATTAGGATAGGCAGAACCATGTCAGTGGCAGAACTCCTGCAAGGCACAATGTCTGTCTTTGACACGAAGAGCGAATAAGGGCCAGATGAGCATCTTGACTGATGAGATGGCCTTTCCTACTTTCTTGCTGGGGAAGTCAGCCATCTTTGTAGAAGTCTAACTTTTTTTTTTTTTAGAAGTTTAATTTCCTTCCTTATTTCCCTGTCTCACCAACATGATGGAAGGACGGCCACCCACATAAGAAATGAAGCTGCAGACCTGCTGAACAGCGGCTCTGACTGTACAAGATGGGAGGATGTAGTCTGTACCCAACTGCCTGTCAAAGGAATCCCCACATTTCCCTCATAAATGCAATAAAAGAAACAAAGTGGGAATGGTCTAATAAGAGCTGTCTTTGGTCCTGAAAATCTTCAGGGAGCTGCCTTTGTTTCCATAGTGGCTGCAGGCACCTCAAGCAGAACACACCCTTGTTTCATCCCTGTGCCTCTCTCAGAAGATAGTAGAGATGTAAAAAATCCTGTTTCCAAGTGTCTCAAGGGCTTTTGGGTCACTAAGGTTGCTTTCAAATTCAACATTTAGAGTGCAGTCATTTCCCTGCCACGTTCACTCTGTCTTTGCTGATGTGTATTTGTACCATCTCTCCACATTCAAGTGTGAATCTTTTACTGATATTTGATATTGATGCTACTGACATTTACCCTACTGTGCCAAAAATCATTGTGACAGTGTCAAAAACCATTACTTGGTGGTTGGAAAGGGCTACATTCAGAGATGAAGTGGAGATAACTGTCTCACTGCAGAAAACTTCTATGAGTTTTTGGCTTTTACTCTCAGAATTATACTCTTACAAATACACTCTTAGAATTTACCATCTAATATGCCTCATAGGCAGAGTAAAATTAACTTACCTCAGACAACAGAAACTCCAGACAGACCCAAATGATTCCTCACAATGCATGTTTTTCTCTTCCACAGTAATTGAACTATAAGCTACAAGTCAAAAATTAGTCTGATCCTAAATTCATGTGGCTGTGCACCTAATGAAGATAAAACTCTCAATCCTAGTGATTAAATTTCAATGAAATATTGAAGAATCCTTAATTGGCTTCAATACTTAAGCAGTGGAAAATAATTTATTCTGTCATGACTAAAATTCATAATCACGTTTCATAAAATGAGTAGGTCTTTAATGACCATGCTGGCAACATTTTGAAGTGCCATAGAAAAGGTGAATGAACAGAAAAGTTTGTATAGACTGCATAATTTCTCACTCCATAGTATAAATATATGGTAGCCTGCCACAGATTTCTCTCAGGTCCTTTTTCCTCATGTGCACTCTTGGTTTGTTGGCAAATACTGGCCTCTTTATTCTCTAAAGTGTCCCAGAACTTTCATAGTCATATTTCTGATGCCACTGCTATGTGGATTTTTTTTTTAACCTTGCTATGGAATGAATCACTCCACCCTCCCTCCAGCACGAAGACAAATGTGACTGTTGCTCCTGAACATATGGTGGAGCCTAAAAAAAGGGTTATCTTGTAGGAGTGTACTGTATGCATCACTTATCACTCCGTCCCCAACAGAGAATTTAAGAGTTGATAGCTTCTCTTTTTCCTTCTCAAATTGCTCATGTTCAGCTTTTCTCTGTCTACTGCTTTCCAACATGCTCATGATTCCTCGAGAGAGGAGAGCCCACACCCAGTACAACTGGCCTTTTACGTATTGCTCAGCAAACTTGGATTTGCTCTACTTTCAGGACAAATTTTATGAGGTTCAAAAGCAAACACACAGAAGTTTTCCTCCTTTCTGTGTTCACAGTTTCTGTGTGACATTATAGAATGCTTCTTTTGTCTCTGAAGAGAGCAACCTGTAATCATATGAAGAGATTTTCCAAGTTACAAATTTCTACGCTGCTCTCAGTTCAAGAGAGAAAGTGTTAGCATAATATTTTATCCCAAAGAAGTCTTCTAAGATTACGAAGTCTATTTCCCTCAAGAAGCTGTGGACATCTTCAGAGTTACCCATGTGATGACACATATAGCAAAGGGTCATTTTTCTTTGAACATTCACTAGTGTCAGGCAAATACTTTGAGCATTTCAGAAAGTTTTAACAATATTCAGAAGCATTTAACTAGAATAGTCTCTAATGGAAATGCTTTCTATAACTGAAGAGGCAGCTACCATGAGTTGAAGGAACACCCAGCTCCATTTTTGTCTATAAGATAATCCTATACAAGTGGAGATGGCTCCTCCAATGGTCCTGACTAAAATACATTTAAAGCTATGTAGAGGAGTGCTGCTGTAGTTGCCCACACAAAAGTTTACAAAGTCATTAAAAAAGCAGACTTACCCAGGGAAACTGGATGAAACACAACCCCCTTACCTAAGCAGAAATTGCAAGTTTGATGTCAGAAATGCACACTTCTAAGGATGAGAGGAAGATCATTTTGCCATGGATGCAGAATGACTCAGATAAAGGTGAATTTTAAGTATATGGGTCAATATGACCATAAAAGAAAATGCAAAAAAATGCAAAGGCATCAGCATTTTCATCTTGGTTTAAATCAAAGTAGGGTCATGGGTATGTGCACAGGGGCCCTAGTGAGCTCTCTGGTACTGAGACTGCTCACCCAGCCACAAGCACACTGTGTATTAATAACTCATTCGGTGATGACCAGCAATCGTTTTAAGGTTGAACTTGTGCTCACTAAACCAGGCCTAATCTGTACCACTGCACCGAGTCTGTGATTATTTCTTAAAAGAAATCTGCTCTTGCAATCTCTCACCTGCAGTCCTGCTGGCTTTGCAATCCTCGAGGCCTTCACAGACAAATCAAAACCAGCAGGAGAAGCAGCAAAGAGGGTGATACTGATGAATGGCTGCAGGGACCACTGACCAGCCCAGACAGAAATACACCCCAAAAGACACACCTAGACCAAACCTGTTCCACAATGAATCACAGCACTCAAGACAGCCAGAGAGGTGTGTCTGCAGTGCTCAAAATATCCTTGGATGCAACAACCCAAGGGTCTGGCTAGTGAAGAACATCCCTACAGTGGAGAAAGAAAGAGGCATATATTTTCATGTTTTTCCATCTCAGATGCAGCCCAGTGCAAAGTGTCGTAATATCCTCTTAGTTTACTCAAGTGCAAGTGCTTTTTGCAAGCTGTATCTTGCTGAGATAAAAACAATTCACAAGATTTCACTGGAACAAGATAGGAAACACTTTGTGGATCATAGCTTAACAGCTTACCAAGAGAATAAACAAGGATAGAGAAAGACTTTGATCCTACCATGTGCTTTCTGCACTTGTGGACACTGCTTAAGCTTTGGTAGGGTCTTTCCTACCTGACTTCTGCACAGCCAGAACGCTTTGAAATGGTTGGTACTGTTATTTCTATCAGCCTTACTTTCAGTAATGTTCAGGAGGAACTGGTACTTGGTGACAAGTACTGACTGAAAGCTTGACAGCCCCTGCCATGTCAGATATAAAGCCTCTGCTTAGCTCTCAAGGAAGATGAAGCCATGTAGTACCTTTTTTTGATACAGCTAAGAAGATCCGTATGACAGCTGTGATGTGACTGCCAGTTCAAGTAATGAGTATTCACTCACAGAAGGTAAGGCAATTGAAACCTTGATGCATACAATTATAGCATTATTTACACAGAGATGTTCAGTTTTACTGAACCTGCTGACTTCACCAGAAGATTTTGATTGACAGTCTGACTGCTTTTATGTTCTTGCCTTTGTAAGGGGTGGTTCCCAAATGGTAAAAGGGTATGGGTAGTCATGATCATCCAGTCTGACCTTCTGTTCAGCAGAGCCCAGCACAGGCTGGGGACATTATCCAGGATTCTTCCACTGACCCACAGCACTGTAGTTTATTTGACACAAGGACTTAAGGATTCCTCAGGGGATAAAAAGTTGTTGACTCTACCTCTGTCTACTGGTTCATACCACAACATCAAAATGTTGCAGCTCATTTCCACTTTGAATGTACAGGTCGTCACTTCAGCCTGAGAAAGAAAAAGAGTGGTTTACACATCTGTGTGCAAAGAAAAAAACAACAGAATAACAGACTTGGAGACAGGATGGAGACATAGTCTATTTAAAGCTGTTGAGAATTATTAAAGTTCTGAAATTTGCTTTTGGAAGAATCAGAGGATGATATGAACTTCTGTACTTGCAGAGAGGAGGCGAGGTGTTGTGGAGATTTGGAATATAAAAAATAATCACATGGGTGATGGATGGTCTGTTATTGGCCAAGATGACTGGCTAAATCGTTAATGGCTTTTTATAAAGTCATTTTTATAAAATGATTGAAGGATAGACTTGAGAAAGCCCAGGTGGTCACAGACAGCCTGTCCAAGACCATGATAAACATGAAGACAAGTATCAAGACTTCAATTACAGGAAAATACCTAGGATAACTGGTTGAAATTGAAGGGGATATAAAGATAACATGGAAAGAATACCATGATATTTCATGTATAAAAGGTATTTAAAGCCAGTTCTAGAGTGTCCAAAGATAGGTTTTCTTTGTATTCAGTCATTTCCAGTTGAAACGCCTGTGACTGTGAGGTACTTCTGCATGTTATTATTGTTATTAAAAGTAATATTGAAAAAGTCCCCCAAGATTTAGCAGCTTTTTCTGGAGGTCACAGGACCACATGAACACAGAGGAATATAAAACCAGCACCTTTTCAGCTTTGCACATTAGTTTCTTCAGTACTAGTCCATTCTAAAGTGATTCTACTCCCACAAGTAGGGGAAGCCAGCACGGTCCAGCCCAAGGGTTTTGTGCTGCAGATCTTTAATGCTTTTATGACAAGCCATTTTCAAAACTTTTGTTGTGTAGATGAAACAAATGTGACCTTTATCCTTTGCTTTTCTCCATTTAAGGTCAGCAGCAGTTCTCTGATCTACTGACAATGGCACATGAAGCCCATGGAGAATATCCCATTGTTACTGATGATTAATAGTTGGATTGCACTCCCCTCAGGGTCATAGCTACTCAAGGCCTGAGAATTTGAGGATGATGGAGCATCCCAGGTACAGATAAACTCCTGAGTTCTTCCAAGCCAGCAAAAATCATTAGCTCTTTAGAAGGTTCTTCACAAATCAGAGTATAATTTTGGATTAACGTGTGCATGCATCACAAGAGTGGGGAAACTAAATCACTGATAGGAGGTACCAGAGAAGTAGTTTAAGACTGATTATTGTCACTTCTAAACTCTATTCACTGTTGTTCACTTTGCAGAAAGAAAATGTCAGAAAGGCAATAATTTACTGTCCACTCTATCTGTGTCTGTGGCAGACATTTCATTTGCAGTTGGGCTGAGAAGTGCATTCTGAAGCACATGACTTATCCCAAAAACAGCAGTATAACAACATCACGAACCAGCTTCCAAAAGGGCTGCCTGTGGGAGTAGTGTATCAGTCACTTGGAGATATAGTTACTGATTTTAGCCACCAAAACTTTTATTTCTGGTTGCTCTGTAGAAAAAAAATCATGCATCAAAGAGAGCTGGACTATGTTTAGGCTAGTGGATTGTCTAGAAATGGCTCAGCCAGAAAAGCTCAGCCTTCCTGGCTATTCAGAGCTCTGAATCCCTATGTAGAAACAGAGTCATGCCCCTACCCTGCCCTGGTAAGTCCAATTCTTGGGTCCACCTGAGATGTGAGATGTGGCCCCCCAGAAAAGTGAGAGTGGCTCTCCCCACAACTGCAGCTGGAGTGGGAGCTGTCGGGAGGAGGAAAGGCAGCTCCCTGATCTGCCTCTGCAGCCTTTGTCTGAACTAAATACTGGAACCTGGGGGTATAGAAACCTCTACAGGGGAGCTAGGCAGTCTGTTTGTGTAGGCTGACAGCTATTCTCACCTTTTTTGTAAACAAAACAGAAGGCATGTGAGATTGCCAAAATGCTAACTCTGCTATACACTGTAATTTTCAGCTGTGAAGTTTAACAGAGCTTTTCTGGATTCATAACAGAAAAGTATCTCATAGTTCTCAGAAGCTGCAGTGTATTTTAAAAAATTAAAATGAAGTAGATTTGTTAGCATCTTTTGTTTTTAATAAGAGTATTCATAGGTTCAAGAAAAAAAGCTTGTTCAGATACCCATTTTCAAAAACAGAACTTAAGAAGCTTGTTTTTCAGTGAAAACCTTTAAAATATTAGTGGAATAGAATGTAATTTCCTTCATATTTTTCTTACACCTTCCATAATTTCACTTTTCATTTTGGGGAAAATAGATCCACATATTTCTGAGTTGTTCTACCTATAGATATTTAGAATTAACAATGTCCTTATTAAGAAAAGCTTTAATATTTCATTGAATAGTCAGTCTCTGCAAAGTTTTGGTGCTTATCCAGATCTGACTAAACAGCAGTGAAATTTCCATAGTTTCTGAGGATGAAAAATAGGACTGAAACCGACAGAAAAGTCTGTTCTGCTTCCATTCCTGGGCTGCTGTACAGCAAAAGAAAGTATCTCATTTTACCTCTGTGTGGAGTAGAGAATGTAGTGGATTTTTAGGGAACTGTGTGTGTTAACCCATCCTTGGAAGCAGCACTGAATTTCTAATCTCCAAGTCCTCACAGGAGGTTGTTCCACTTATGATTATCTGAACTGTAGTTACTATTAAGTTTGTGATAGACACATGTACAAAAAGCATCCTATATTGGCTCATGAAACTGTGCCCTAAGTAAGTGTGCATCTATCTGTGCTCAGTAAAATACTGGTTATCAAATAGGCATCTAAAAATAGTGGGGCGAGAAGAAGCAGCAGAAGGATAAACAGGCAGTCAAATGATAAAACACAGGCTCAAATTATTTATCTAGAAGAAATATTTAAAGAGAAGATCTATGACAGAAAAGTCAACAGTCATAGATCTCATAGTTCACTAGTTAGCAGAAAGTCTAATAGACCTGCAAGCTTGATAATTCTGAATAGAAGATAAAAGCAAAGAAATTTCAGTCTGGTCCTAAATGTAATCACAATTGGAAAAAGAATATCCAGTCCCGATAAAAGGTCTGCTATGATTTAACAATACTAAGCTCTTGATTTGTAGAAAAATCCAGAGGGGAACATGAAAAGAAGGAATACATTAAGCAAAGTTACATGTAATTCTTGTTTGGAATGAAAAGGGGAAATAAAGATAAAGAAGATATTTTTCCCCCAAATTCATCCCTCTGCCTTCATGCACCTTTCCATGTGTTCATGTCACCATTTTTAGATTTTACCTTCCATCTTCACTCCTCTGCCTTCAGCTAAATGTTGTGAAGCTCTCTGCCTTTTTGAACTGTCATTAAAAGAAGGTGTAAGAGACAGCACTGCAGATGAACAGCAATGCATGACACCTGCTGAGCTGTGCTGTCACTGCGAGCAAAAATGCAAAACATCACATACTCAAAATTGGGCAAAACATCTTAGAATATATAATAGAGCCTTTTTGTTTCACCTAAGTGCTTTTTGTTTCACCTGTAGCAGGGAAGGGCAGGAGAAGTATGGTATCTATTGCTACTGTGAGAGAGCAAAGGGAATGTGATGAATTTAGGGAGCCATACATTCAGGAGGAGAGTATCTCCTCAAGAGGCATGATGAATGGAGGAAATGGGACTGTCATTCCCAAAGCAGTAACATCCACAAAGAGATTGATAGCAACACTTCCACGTTTCCATATGACATGATTTTTTTTTTTTTTTTTTTTTTAATAAGCAAACAAAACAACTGTTATGGAGAATTTTTAGTCTACAAAAACAGATGTTGCAATATTGGAATTTCCCTTGGGAGAGATATTCCAGTGTTTGTTCCATTTTAAACAGGGGTAGAAAATAAAACTGAGTTGATACATGGTTTGTTTCTCCATAGCCACTGCAGAGGCAGGTGTTTGGAGGGTGTGCTAGCCAGATGTTGCACATTGCTGCAATGACTATAAGACCAATTGATCTGGGTTTTTTAAATCAGTTTTTAAATCTGCTCCTTGTTCGATGTCAAGAACAGTGAATTACATAGTGGTTCTGTCCCATTATGTTGCCAGATTAAAGTTTGCTTTGGCCAAACTGAGGTGCTAGCTTCAGAAATTCCCCAGGATAACATCTTTTGTTTTGGGAACTCGTAAACGTGACCTGATTTGAAAAACAGCCTACAAAACTTTTGAGTACATGCCTCCCTGCCATCAGCAAGTTTAACTGGAGTTAAGCAGAGGAGAGGAAAAGGATAGGAGCCAGGAAAACACAGATCATGTCCTCAGGGACTTTAAGTAGAAACAACACCTGTAAGTTTCTATTGCTTTTCTTGGTCTCCCTTTGCTACCTTAAAACCACAGAAAATTTCTGGACTGAAATCAAATAAAGAGGGTAGGAAAAAGGTTTTAACCTTGTGCAGATATACATGGTTTCACCAACTAATGGGTGTGAATCTCAGCAAGCACATCAACCCAGCCCTTAAATGGGGAGGTAACAGGGACCAGAAAACTGTCTGGAGCTGTTCCAGAATGGAAGCTGTTTAAGAACAATGAAATGAAGGATTTAGTCTGAAAAATACTCCAGCTCTGGCATAATTTGTTCATTAAACCATAGCCAATAAAATTATCTACCATGAAAGAGCCCAAATAGGGAAAAAAGAAGAAAGGTGAACCAAAAAACGATATTATGTTTTAGTGAGAAAAAACTTTACCTCTCAAAAAAACAAATACCAAAAACTTCATATGCTTTCACTTGGCAGGGTTTGTATAGGAAAAGATCTTCACCCCACACCAACCTGTTGCTGTACAAAGGTGCAGCACTGTGCCCTGAAATGGGACTGTTGCAGTCCCTCAGGCTTTTGTCAGTACTCCTCACAAGTGGGAATCCTGCTCCCAGTGTTCATTTCATCTTTCCCCTTGCAAAGAGCTTTTCACTGCATAGAAGTTGCTAGTGTCCCCAGAGGAAAAAAAAACTCAAACAATTTAAACTACTAGCCATACATGTAGCTCAATGGGGGTTGCAACTCTAAGCAAATCATACACGAGACAGATGTACTTCTGCACTGCCTTGTTCTAGCAAAGAGATGCAGCATTTCCAGTGCCACTGAGAATGAGGGAGGTTTTTGTGACGCCACCCAGAGAAGACAGAGCTGTCCCTGCTCCTCTCTTCAGCCAGCAGCCTGTGACAGCAGCCAGCCTGGGCTCTGTGAGGCCCTGGGCTGGAGGAGCCAGGCTCTGAAGGTGACTCTTGGTGGCTATTCCTTCTTCTGCCCACTCAGGGGCTGCCACACCATTGGCTGAAACACAACCAGGGCAGGCTGCAAGGACCTGAGGGTGGTGCAGAGAAGCAGGGGTCTTCTTGGCTTCATTGCCTGCTCAACTTACAAGAGCATTTGGCCCCTTTTCAGGACTAGAAAGGAAGAGGCACAGGGAGACAGGACAGTTCCAAGCCAATTTTTTTTCTCTTCCCCTCTCCCACTGCCCAGCCTTGGCAGTGCTGTTAAATTCCTCCCCATGGCATTTCCAGGCTGTGAAACTCCACACTGCAGCAAAACGAAGAGCAGGCATCCAGCTAGTGACACATCCAGAGTAACTCAGCTGAAACTCTGCCTCTACACACCCAAATTAGCCAGATCCAAGTTCATTTGGACACTGCCAGCCATCCCAAGGCTGTATTTCAGAGAGTGTGGGGGCTGTGGATTTTTCTCATTCTGCAGCAGCCTTCTGGAGCAGAGGCGTCCCCCACCCTCCCAGCGCCAGCAGAAGGACTGATTCATCAAGCCTGACTCTCTGAGGCAATCTGCCAGACGACTGAGCTGCTGGTGGGGTGTCTTGATGCTGTCAGCTGCCCATATGTCTATTGGGCAGCTACTGCCTGTGCAATCCCCACTCTGAGAAAAATTCAGAGCACGGTTTGGGATATCTACGTAAGAGCCAATTCCACAATCTAAGCTGATTAAATAAACTGACAATTAAAAAAAAAAAAACATTGAGTTTAGCAAATAGCACTTTTATTTGTTTTCTAGTCAAAATGAAGTAAATTATGAGACAATAAATATATTACAATTCTTAGAAAAAAACAAAGTGATGGAAGAGGAAGGGGAGGGATGACAGATGGGCAAATACAGCATGAATTCACACCTAGTGCTGGCTGTCTCAAACTGTTCATCTCTGCAAATAAACTAATCTGTAAATCAGGAGCAGCTGAACAAAAGAGGCTTAGGGCATAGCTCTACCTTGCTGTCTCCAGGGATTTTTCAGCCACCCTGAAGCATGGCTGTAGACATGTAGTGGATGGACTCTTCCCCACCCAAGGATGCTGTGTGGCACACAGGTGATTTTGCTTTTATTCTACCAAAGGGCAAATCCTGTTTCCTTTCTGGACAGAGCCTCTTTATTGGATTCTTGACAAATATTCTAGGACCTAATATGATCATGCTGTGACTCTGAGAGGTCAGTAGGGCTGTGACAATACGGCACATCAGCCTGCTGGCCAGGCTGCTTTTCTCTGCTATGAAAATCAGAACATTTCATTTTAAACATATACAATTCTCAATGGCATTATAGTTTGAAGGTTTCTTTAGATAAAAGTACTAACCTGCTATCCTCAGCTAGGGCTGGACTACCATTTTGCTTGGCCCTGTTAAAGATTATTATAGATTACAGGGTACATGTCTGTACTGTGCTTGTATTAGACTGCAAAACAAGACATATTTGGAGGAAAGGGTACTATAACAATGAAGTAACCCATGTTTTGTTTCCAATGACATCCATTACTTCATATTTTTTTTCTTTACTACTGAAAATTTGAGCTACATTTCTCCTGTGCCCTTTTAGGAACAAAGAAAAGATAAATGACTTCTGTAGTACAAGCCTTCATTGAAAACCTACAAGTACAGCACTTAAAAAATTACACACAGCATGAACCTGATTTCTGCCTCAAATCTTAAGTTTCTCCGTTTTTCTGAATCCTCTTCTTTCATCTTTCCCTAACCAAAGCATTAACACAAAGATTACTCACTATCAACATCCCAACTGAAGCCCCAAAGTAAGTTTAAATGAGAAGCAAGAGTCACATTCAGCTTGCACTGTATAATCTGAAAACAGACTTTCTAGTTGGGTGCAAGTATTTTGCCAGAAAACCTGCCTTTTATAGGCAACTTCAAAAATAATGAGACTTTTAAGGGCTAAAGCTAATCAAGACTTTATATTATAATTTATTTAATACAGTGAATTCTTCTCTCTTTTTTTTTTAATTTTATTTTTCCAGTGCATTGTCTTTTCCAGTTCTATATTTTAAGTCATTTCTCTAGGAAAACAAGCTGTATCATTGCTATTATGTGTTAGGGTTAATCAGTTTCATCATTGTACAAAAAAATGTATGTCTTCTTCTGAAAATAGCCTGAGCCTACAAACAGAAAGCCTGGTGTGAAAGAGAAAGGGTATAATAGGAAATTCAGAGCAAGCAATTGGATAGGTAAGTCTGCAGCTATGCCAGTGAAATAAAGCACTGTGTTCTGGCTGCGTTTGCAATTTTGACTTATTCTTTCCCTGCCATCCTCTTTGTCCTGTCTCATGTATTTGATAGATAAAATAGTCCTCCATAACCAAATTAATTTGATTGCTTGCACAGCCCTCAAAACAATATTCAGACTCAGAGCTCAACCGTTCAGCACTGCAAAGACAAGGAGAAATAGGAACCTACTGAAGGCGGAGCAGGTGCCCTCTTCCAAGACCCTCCTACCAAGAATCTAAAACCACATCAGCTTTGAAACAGGTAGAAAGGCCTTCCAATGACTTCAGATGGGAGCTGTATGGGGTGTGGTGTCAGAAAGCTGGGAGGTAGGAGCTGTCAAGTCACCCTCTTTCACCTGCCTACAGCCTGGAACCTGCACGTGAGCAGGTGGGAGCTCAGTTAAGCAGAATGATCTCAAACTGGCAAGGCAAATTTTAGTAATATAGTGTTATAGAGCACAATAAGTTTTAAGTGATTTTAAATTTGTAACTCTATTGTAAAACACCTGTGGATAAAAATAAATCATTCTCTCCTTCAAGAAGGTATTTTTCAGCCATTACTTTTACTATTGGTTCCAGACACTTGAAGGAGATTCCTTAGCAGTCTAAATCGGTGGTGATCCAGTTGAAATGAAGGGTGAAGTGAGAGTAGGAAGGAAATTCTTGGCTGCAGATTTAGAAAAACTAGGAGTAGTTGTGACACTGTGGCTGATGATAACTTTTCCATTCCTCCTAAAAGGACCCAGATATCAGTAGGTGCGACCCAAAATGAGGAAGATATTAGAGCGGATCTCTGATATCAACTAGAATTCAATGGATGAACAGCAGAGAGAAAAGGAGCATTGGGTACTTGCTGCAGGCACTGAAGTGAAAACGCAGAGATAAAGTAGAGCCTCTGGAATGGTTAAATGTGCATTACACATACAAATTATGGATATGTTAAAGATTTTCATTTAGAGATCAAATTGTTGAATCACCTGAAGCTAAATAAAAATCTTATTTCAACAGTTAATTTCAGCATCAGATGTATAACTTTTTATTGCAATAATGTGGGGGGACAGATATCAGCATTTAGGTTCAGAGCATCTGAGAGAGGAGATGTGGCAGATATTATATGGGCAAGAACTAGCTCATCTTGAATTCCCCTCAAGTGAAAATGCTCAGATTTATTGAGCTGAATCAATAACTGGTAGCAGAGATAAAACAGGATACTGCTGTCTTTTGCTGAATCACAGAATTACAGAATATTCTGAGCTGGAAGGGACCCACAAGGATCATCAAAGTCCAGGTCCTGGCCATGCACAGGACTGCCCTAAGAATCACATAGTATGCCTGAGAGTGTTGTCTAAAGTGATTCTGATTTCCTTTCCATCTTGTGCAACACACACAGATGTGGAGTGAGATGAGAATCAGGCGATTTGCCTCCATATTCAAGTCCTTAGGCTGAGCTTGGGGGTAGAGCTGTCACATACGACTTCTCCACAGGCCTCAATAAAAGTTATTTGGCAAGAGTTAAACTTTGAAGGAAATGGGAATGCCTCCAGCAAGTGCTGTCCCACCCTGCCCTGCTCTGCTGGGGCACTTCAGCTCTGTCAGCAGCAGAGCAAGCACTTTCTCATTATCTCTCACATACATCTCACGTGCTCATGTCAGGGGCATATCTCCCCTAGGGATAAGGGGCCATTTATTATTTTGCCCTTCTGTGTCAGTGATCAAACAAGAAAATCGTCTGAGCAGCATCCACATGATCAAGCTCTTTTCATCCTGAGCTGGACTTGCTCTGACCAATGGATTTCTCATTGGTTTCTGTACAAGCACCAAATGGATGATAGTGTGTCACAACAATCTAGGATGACTTTAGAAACATTACTGACATGTACATCTACTTTTCTTTCATATACTAATTGTTCATATATATTTCATATTTTATATTTCTAATTTCCTCTTCATTTTTCTGGTAACGTGTAATTTTTCTCATTTTCACTATATTTTCTTTTTTATTCTTGAAAGATTTAAAAACCAAGCACAAACAAAAAAACTGAGCAATAAATAACCCCCCAAAAAACCCTGTCCCTGTACTTCTCCTAGCAAAGGAAAGAAAGTAAAAATAAAAGACTAGATGAAAATTTTTTCAGCAGGCACAAATAAAACCTCACAGTCCCAGAATACAGGAGTCTGTAAAGCAGCTTCTTCATTATGACTGATGCCTTGCAGCAAGCTTGCACTTGCTGAGGTTACTCCAGAAGCCAAAAGACACTCCTGCTGCAAACCACTCTCAAATTATTTGAAATACCAAATGTTCAAGCCAAACTTCCCTCTGCACATTTTATTTCCCCTTGGACTGTGACTTCATGTTTTTATTTTTATAAAGTGGTGCTACCTGTCAAATATAAAAGATTAATACATGCTGATTAATGTCTTCACATACTGTCCTCCCTCCCAGTTGTTCTTTCATTTAACGTTTAAATATGTAAATGCTTTGGCCGAATCAAGGTCTGTATCCTGCATACAATGCAACTGGGATAACTCAGTTCATATGCTAAGGCTGAGTCAGGAATTTTGCTCCAGGAGTGAGTAATGGGGCAGGTCAGTGCCTAGTGAGGTAGGAGACAGGTGTGGAACTGAAAATTGGGTAGAAGTGTGGTAGGCATTTATCTGCAGGTCTTTATTTGTTTGAACCCAGTGACCAAATCGCAAGTAAGGACAGATGTTTGTGTCTTTCAGAATAAATGAATACTCTGCTTCTTCCAAAGCTAACAAGTATTCTGTATTTCTAACTTTCCTCAGAGAGAAAATGACATAAACACACTTAGCTACAGCATCAGGCTGTTGGCACTACTTGCCCTACTAGCAATAAGAAAGGGCTTCCCCTGTTTTCAGTCTTCAATAGATAGTGATAGAATAGATACCTTTGATCACCTTCTGTATTGTAACCCAAGACATCTTTGTCACCCTCCACTGGACCCATTCAGGAGCTCCATGTCTCTCTTGTCCTGAGGAGCCCAGAATTAGACACAGCACTCCAGATGTGCCTCACCAGAGCTGAGCAGAGGAGAACAATCACCTCCCTCAACCTGTTGAAGATGGGGGCAGTGATCCTTATCTCCATGGGAGATATTCTGCTAATGGGCCATCCATTGAAACCAAGTGAGGCATGGTTCTTTATCTTTTCACAACCCATCCTTTCTCCAGGGAGTTATCTTCTGCTAATGGCCCATTGACTCCCATTGTGGGACTGATAAAATTACTTCATCCCATTGGGAGATGAGGCAGCCAGGGGGAAGAGTCCAGCATTTCTTACCAAGATAAATCCAGAGATTTTGAGATACTAAAGTAGCTCTTTTCCCCCTGGACTCCAGAGGAAAACTGGACTTTTCCACATCATCACTGTATCTTCAGGAAAATAATGCACCTTCTCCAAGACCACTGCTTCAACTGAACCACATCTGTCACTGCAGGAGGACTGTAGTCACCATTCAATTGAACTGAACCACATCTGTCACTGCAAGTAGACTGCAGCTACCATTTAATTGGACTGCTACCAGCACCCTGCCTGACAGGGTGTCAGGTTGTACTCTGACTTTGTCAGTGTTTGGGGTTTGTTTCTTTGTAGTACTGTATTTCTACTTCAATTTTCTTAGTAAAGAACTGTTATTCCTAATTCCCATATCTTTGCCTGAGAGCCCCTTGAATTCAAAATGATAATAATTTAGAGGGAGAGGAGTTTATATTCTCCATTTCAAAGAGAGACTCCTGCCTTTCTTAACAAAAACCTGTCCCCCAAACTAAGATAAGTCTTTAACTGGAAGGTCTCCACACAATAGGCTTTTCTTGCACGAAGCATTGGACAATGGCATCCTCTCTGATGATGAGTATGGCACTGCTGTTTGAGAGAACATACTTAGGTGAATCAGATATTCCTGAAGTTTTCAGCACCTCAGTCATGAAGCACTTTCTTACTGACATGCGCTTGACTAGAAGAGTGCATGGATATATTTATACCACCATGCTGTGGGAAGTTCAAGCTCAGTTAATTACTTCCTCCCTAGGTTAGAGTATCCGTAAGTGCCAATGCTGAAGCTATTTTTTGCTCATGAAAAGGAACTGAACAAACATCTGATTGCTAAACTGCAGCCAATATTTAACTGAGAGGTGACAGGATAGTGGGGATCTCTATTCAGCCACCCTGTAAAGCACTTACAGTAAAAGGAGCTGTGTAAACATAAATCATTATTATATTGTTTAAGTCATCAAATCCATGGCACCATTGTTTAAATAAACTGGAGGTGTGGAGACATTTATTCATATTTTAATGCTTAGAGTGCCTGCTACATAAAATATATATTTAAAAAATAAGCTTTCAGAAACATATAAAATACTTTTTTATTCCCGCTGAATTTATAAGTTAGGGAGACTATCACGCTACAGTAATTCTTAATTTGTACAGCTTTTTTCATCACTTTTAATATGAAATACCACAAAATAAAACAGACCTAAGTCTCTCATAAATCTAATGGCAGTGTTACACTTCAGATGCACATTTTTAAATGGCTGCATCTTTGCTTGAATTCAAAACCCAGCCAGAAGGTTCAGTATGACCTGGGAAGCTCTACAAAACACTTGTAGATTTATTCACTTTTGAAAAAGTAGTGAATGTACACATTACACCAATGCCTGCCAGCCAGAACTGAGGCTTGGTCCCCACCATGTAGGGTGCTCTATGCATGAACAAAACACAATGTCTCTCCCCAGATGCCTTTCTTGAATTCAAGTGTTGCAGTTATGTAATCCTCCATCTTACTCATTCATGGCTATCCTTATTGCTGCAGACCACACAATGACTTCAAAGCAAGTCTCCCCATTTATTTATGTGGGCTCCTGGTTCCATCAAATTTTCTAATGTATTTAACCCTGTGAAGCAAGGCAGTGTTGTCACCCAGGTTACAGATGGGAAACTGAGGCTCAAAGATATTATTTTCTAAATATTTATATTTCATTTCAATTCCTTATTCAAAAGGAATTAAACTTACCAGTTCATAAGTTGCATTGATCTTAACTCTGATGCTTTTACACATCTAAAACACTTTGGAGTCCAGACTGAGAGGAGTAGGCAAGATTTTTATGATGGTGGAGGTTTCCTAGTGTTCACTCCTTTAACCCTGAGTCCAAGGACAGACATTTCTTCATAGACCTTGGTCTTCTTCCATCCCTTTCTCTATTGGATATTGATTACTCTTTCTGCATGTTTTTCTTTCAACTTTTCAGTTTTGCAATTTATAGCAAGCTTCTGGTCTCAGCTAAAAGCAATGGGTACAATACTCATTTACAGACACTGGTGTTGGTATTACAGAAAAGATGAAAGAATGGGAAGACTGCGGCATTAAAAACCACAGAGTGCAGATCCAGGACCTACTCATTAGAGCAGAATCAAAAATATGCACTCTGAGTGCATTGAAGGGGATAAAAACCTGCAAAGAGCTTGAGTAAAGGCCCTGAGATAGCAAATACAAGGGGAGGTCAGATGGGAAAGCAGACAAACAGGGCTCCTTCTGCTAATCTTCATTATAATGGCGTTGGTATATCCAAAGCCAAACTTCAGATTCCAGAACCATTTCAGCTTGCAAACAGGAGGCCCAGCAGACAACATTTGCCAGAATCTCCCAAAACTTGAATTTTTATAGAGCCATTGCACCCTCTGTAGTCGCCTTTTGCACCATCCTGCCAGTAGAAAATCACAGCTGGCATGGAAGGGGAAATGGGACTGGTGTCCTGAGTAATGACTGGGAAAGATGTTGACATCAATGGGGAGGGAAGAACTTCTGCTTTCACTCTTCCACAGTGAGTACAATGCCAATGAAAAACTCTTAGCAGAGACAGAAGCAGCTTTCTGTTCTTTTGTGCATACATTACTTGCTAGTGAAGCAGGACTCCAAAAAGCTGAGTACAACTGATGTGTCTCAGTCCTGGAATACTGACTGTCTTAGTGTATATTAAGTGCCCATCATTTTAGCAGCTAAGCAGTATCACATCCCATTTAGCACATACACAGCATTTTATAGAGCAGAGCACTGTGGAAATCCTTTTCCCTTAGGTTTTTCCACATACTCACTGCAGTGATATGCATCTGACCAATTAAAGCAAAACAGCTTTAGTTAATTAACTCTAAGGGACTGAGTTGTTCCCTGACTGGAAGTTGTAAGAACTAGTTTTGATATTATGAGTACCATTGATTAACTCTCAGACGCTGGACAATCACTTCATCTGTCAATGCTTCATTTTTCCCTGGTGCAAAATGCTGAGAAAAAAAAATTGTTTTATTTGGTGAAGTACTTTTGAGAGCTGTGAATGAAGAGCTATGCATCATCAGTGAATTCTCAAAAAGGCCTGATGGGAGATTTTTCGAAATAGCACTGTCCTTACTGAGCGTCTGAAAAACTGAGCCACAGCCAAATACAGTAGCAAAGGGCCAAAACCTCATTGGGAGGTGGAAGTGGGGACATGATAAAAATTAAGGGGTTGCCTAAAATCTTGACAGCAACTTTTTCTTCCAGACCAGGCTGGCAAGATGATATCTTTCTTCATTTCTGCTTGTGGCACCCAGTTCTCATCCATCCAGCTCCTAGGCTGTGCATCAGTGCTTTTGCATGTTAGTTTTTTTTTTTTTTTCACCCTGGCCATCCTCCTCCCTAGAAAACCGACATATCCAACCACTTCCAAGATCTGACAACCTCTGCAAACTTCTCTTTCTGTTTGCAGGGATACTCCTCTTCACTGGACCAAAGTAATTTTCCAATGAACATATGACTTATACATCTTTCAGAGTGTTTTTCAGCCTTACACTGTGCTTAAGATCTTAATTACTGCTAAGCTTTTGCCAAAATCATTGCCTTGGGAGAAAAAGATGGAACTAGTATGTGTTCTTTCATTCAATTTCTAATACTTTAGCATTACTTAACCCTATCTTATCCTTTCATTCTGCTTAACTCCATATAATTGCAATTCCCAAATACACTGGTTCCACTGTACAGTAGCCAGAGCAAAATAAATAATTCTCACTTTCTAAATTATTTTTTCAAGATATTTTTATAATTGTTCTACAGCTGACTCAGATAAAGGTATTGTTGTCACAAAAGTTTTATCCATGTCAACTAAACACTCTGTTGTGGAGAAGCTTTAAAACTAGATTTCATTGCAGGAGAAGGGTGAGGGAGAAACGGCACATGAATATTTGCTACCTCTCCTTTTGACTTCCTCAGGCTAAAGAAAACCACCCTGTGGTAAAGAAGAAAATAACAAGGCTTTTTGTGAGATCTGGAGCCTGAGTACCATGACTTGATGAGTGCCGTGGCTCTCCCTGCAGGCAGCAGGAGAACAGAGAAACCATCAGGTAATAACACCAATCCTACCATGAAAATCAATGGCTTTGACTATGTTTTGGCCACAGTTTATTCTCAAATTAGTTTCAAACCCCAAATCCCATTACATCTCTACCAGATCCAATTTTTCTCCACTGCTTCAGGATACTAATAAAATGGTAAGAGTTTATATGTTTGGTTCTACTTTTCCATGGGATTCCAACTTCTGTTGGTAGATCATATAAAACCAAAGATACAGTTCAGTTCAGTGAAATCTTTGCAATAAAATGGAAGGACAAGGTGGTTTCTTGGGATTCATCACTAGCATGAATATGTCAATCATTCTTCCAATACACAAGGAAAAAACAGTAGTACTGTTTTTCTGTACCATTCCTACACAATTTTAGTCCCCAAAAATTTATTGCTGCTTCACTGCGAGAGCGATTCCTGCTTTACATCATTAAAAGTCAGAGGAGTTGCAGAACAGGAGGATAGTAAAGAACATTCAGGGTTGGCTTTTGAAATTATACTGACCTTTTCTTGCATTTGATATGTTATAAAAAATTAAATGCTCCAAAGTTGTCAGCCCTTATGGTTGTGTAAAACAGATGTTAGTGAAATAAGAAACAAGCTTTTGCATATAGGTGAAAAATGTCATGTTAGCAGTCCCAAGTCTTGAATCACAGAAAAATTAGAGCCTGTGTTATGGGTAGACAGTACAAACTTCCTCCCACGTTGCTTCCTCTCTAAGTAGTATGTTTCAATCCCACCTACAGGAGGTGGAAAGGGAAATTTCTGACTTCTAGTCTTCAAGTTTTCCTTTCTTTGTTAAGCCTATTAAGGAGGCTACCAACTGCAGTTTCTAAATTGAAAATTTTTACAGCAAACAGCTGTTGGAAAATGAGTACTACAGATATTTGCTATGTGCGACTTGGCCAGAAAAGCAATGAACAGATCAACAGGCAAACTGACAGAGAGAATTCAAATTTATCAGATATCACTAATGCTACTGGTCACAGTGCCATCTCAGTTCAAAGTCAAATCACTAAAAAGTCAAAGACTACAAAGAGTAAAAGACTTCTTATCTTGATTTCTGCCCCCTGCCATAATCAGAGGACAAAACAAAAATGCATTTACCTGTAGATCAGGACTTCATCATCCGAGCAGTTATACTGCAGCTGGTACATTTTTACCCGAGGGGCCGACTTGCTGACTGTCCACTTGACCAAAGCTGAGGTAGTGGTCACATCTGACACCAGGACAGCCCTTTCTGGTGGGCCTTTTGTTTCACCGCGGTTGGACTTGGTGGAGCTGGTGATGTCCGAGAGCCTGGATTTCGGTGGAGCTGCTTTGCCTGTGCCATTGCTGAGATGGGGAAGCTGAACAATTGAGAGTTCAATTGTTGCAGTGGACTCCCCAGCAGCGTTGGCTGCTATGCACGTGAAAGTTCCGTAGTCCTTGGAGGTGGTGATGTGTATATCCAAGGTGCCGTTGTCATAGACAGCTGTCCTGGAGGAGTTCCCGATGAGGCGGTCATCAGGGGCCACCCAGTGAATGATGGGGGTGGGGTCCCCAATGGCTTTGCACTTCAGTGTGGCCGTTTGCCCCTCTAGAACCAGAAGCTTGTGAGTGTGTTGTGTAATAAGAGGAGGCTCACAAACAAATTCCTCTTCCCGTACGTACCAGAAGTACCTTCCCTTCAGACTCGGAGGAGAAGCACAGGTTTCCATGTCGTCATCTCTGTCAAGCCGCCTTAACCACAGGAGCTCACAGTTGCAATGCAGTGGATTTCCCCCAAAGCTGAGGGACAGAGGTGGCGAAAACGGGGTAACAACCAATGGAATTACTTGTGATCTGGCAAATATAGGGTCAGGGGGCAGCTTCTGAAGTCTGTTGGATGTTAGATCCAATCTGGCCAATTTCTGAAGATCTGCAAATGTCCCCTCTGTTATATAATCTATTAGGTTGTGATCTAAACTGAGCTGGTGCAAGTTTATCATCTTTCTTATGGATTCCCAGGGAATGCTTCGGAGGTTATTGTAGGAAAGGTCTAAGTCTTCCAGTGTCAGTAAAAAATCCTCAAAGGCGTCATCAGAAATGCTGCTTAGCTGGTTGTTGTTTAAAATCAAATGCTGAAGGTTAATTAAACCTCTTAAAGTATCCTCTTCAATCTCAGGCAACCTGTTGCTGTCCAGATGTAAAGACCGAAGGCTCTCCAGGTCGGTGAAAGAGTAGGGCTGTATGTAACTGATGGTGTTTCTGGACAAAGTGAGATCAACAAGTCCAGACATATTGGCAAAATCTTGTCGGCTGATATTGATAATAAAGTTGCCCCCAAGACGGAGTTCAACAGTCCTTCGATCTATGTCTAGTGGTACAAAAAGGAGACCTTTGGAGGGACACAGAGTCCCCAGTGACTCAGACAGGTTCTGACAGACACAATATTTGGGACAAGCGTTGACTGTGACAGCCATTCCAAACACCAGGATGCTGCAGAGCAATTTTTCCATTGTAAATCACGCAGCTGTACCTGAAAGATATGGAAAGAGTGAAAAGGAACATCAGCAATTATATATGATAATTATGATAACTTTCTTCTTCTGTTTTGCCTAACATATACCTCCAGAGAGACTTTGTGATGACTCCTCACAGGAGTCACACCTAAAGGCATCAGCCCTCCAGGATGGGACAGTTACATGTTGCAAAAACATGATAAAATACCTTCCTTCCTTCCTTTCTTTCCCTTCCTTCCTTCCTTCCTTCCTTCCTTCCTTCCTTCCTTCCTTCCTTCCTTCCTTCCTTCCTTCCTTCCTTCCTTCCTTCCTTCCTTCCTTCCTTCTTTCCTTCTTTCCTTCTTTCCTTCTTTCTTTTTTTCTATCTTTTTCACTATCAATTTCAAGGCTTGTTTAAAATCCTGAAAGATTTCATTTGCAATAGCGTCTGCTTCTTTGGGAGTAGAAGCTAGAATCACTATCTATAATAATTACTTTCTGCTGCATAATAATGTGCAATTAGTTTTAGGGTTGCAGCAGCTGACTTTATGGATAAAAATAACTGCATTTTTACCCTTCAGTAATGTGGTTAATAATGACCATGTAATTATCTGGCCAGTTCTGGGGCAAGTCACTTGCCCACACATAACAAAATTAATGATAGATGGCATTAAAAGCAGAAATCACTTGTGTAATTGCCACCTGGTTTCACCTTGTACTCAGCCAAACCATGGAAACAGTGACAGCATCTAGCTCCAAAGAGAAGGGATCCAGAGGAAGACTGCGCTGCCGTAGGCCCTGGCAAGACTTTGACAACTACATGCTCCCACAGCGCAACCCCTACTGTTGTAGTGACAGTGAAGATCCTGCATGTCTTCATGGCCCTCTCTTGCATCCTGTCAATTCCTCTTTGCACCATCATCTCTCTTTTTTCCAGTCTCTCACCCGCTTTTCCAGCTTAAACTGCAAGGATGTGTCTGAAGAATAAACAAAACTCATGATTGGGCTGGCTTGGAAAGACAATTGAGGCTGGGAGAAGTTGAAACCCTGCTTCAGGTTTGGGAATATTTACTTACACGGATTTGCTGACATTCTTTCCACATATGCAGGACATAGGGAAATTTGCTTTCTTTCTCCCTTTCCTAGACTCTGCTATCCAGCAGGGCTGAAGAATGGCTAGATCATTCATTTCTAGCCCTCATTCTCCTTCTGAGGAAAGGGGCAGGTCGACAAAGAGCTGTATTTTTGTAAGGGCTCTCCCAGGCTGTTTTGCTAGGATGGTGAGCTCCAGTCTCCAAGACCCTCCACTGTTGCACTAGCTACAGACATGATTCAGGTTCTCATTTTGAGTGTGGCCATTTTGCCTCTCTTTAACCTTCAATCACCATATAAACTTGCAGCACTGTTTAATATACACCATATCCCTTCTCAATCATGCAGGTGCTCATACACTTAGCAGTTTTTTGGCATGTGTTTTGAGTTATTAACCCCCAGTAAGACACACCAAACACAAAACCAAAAACTATCTCTTCAGCAATTTTTAAAGAACTCTTTATACAGGTCTTGTTCTACTTTCTTGTGAAAGGAAAGAAAACTAAGGGCCTATATTTGGGGCTCTGTCCAGAAGTTCCCAATTCATTCTCTAGGTAAGGTGGCTTGGTATCTTCTCTCTAGGGTATGCAAGATGAGTCAGAAAGAAGGAGCTGTAGAAATATAAGATGCTATGTGTGCCGAACTATGTAGAGTGTGTTCTTTACTGGAAGGTTTTCTCCATGGTGTGATGATGGTAATTATATACTGTTATTACTATTTCATAGCAGAGGAAACGACTGAAGCATCTGTGTTTGCTAAGCTTTACAAACAAGATGAAAGCGAGACACTTTTAGAAAGGATGGCTTGAGAAGAGTAATCTTACCTTCAATAGTAAATAAAGGGCTACTGAATAAAATGTTTGGAGATAAGCAAGTGTGTTATTGATGCAAATCTGCGGCATACATACCAAAAGCTATAAATATCCCTTACAATATTATCAATTGGTAGTTTAGTAAGATGCAATTGGCTTTTTCAATCCTAATTATAAATATATTATGCAGCTTTAATTTAGCCTATTACCCTACCAGCTGAAATGATAAACAAAAAGCAGTTTAAAAGGGGGAGAAATAGATACAGTTAATTAGTAATAAGCCCTTTCATAGCTTCTCCCTCATCTACATTCCCACCCTCTGAATATCTATTCAAAAATGTGAATGCACACTTACGACAGTCATGTCTCCTTTAAGTGTCTCAATTCTCTAACCACATTTTCCCGGATGCTGGTAAATATCACTGTGCTTTGGGGAGATGGTTGACTCTGAGCATCAGAGTAAAGAGCATTCACGGGAAACAAAGTGAAAATGAGGGGAGGAACAGAAGTTAATTACATAAAATAGGGACTGAAGCACCAAGAGGAGGATGTGAAACAGGAGGCCTAAATGGCAGAGCAAACCCTGATGGGGAAACCATCTGTGGAGGGCTCCTAAGCACATCATCTGTGTGTGCTTGCACGTGTGCATCAAAGTCACAGAGAGCAGCGTGTGTTTTTGCCAGCAAGAGGGCAAATTGGCAACAGCCACTGTCATTCCAGCTACTGCATGCACACAAAAGTACAAATGTAAATATTGTTTGTTTACAGAGGAAATTTCTTGCTTTTGTTATCATTTGCTCGCATTTTTATTTCAAGCTTCTGAGTCCCAGATTTCTCTACAGTGTAATCCTGAAGTGAGTTTTTCACAATGCAACAAATAGGGTATAAACCTAAAGGACTTCCTATAGGGCACTGGAGACAACAGAAATGGACAGGACCCCTTAAGGAGAAAATTTGGGACTTCTATACGGCAAATGATTTTCCTTTCTCTCTCCAGACACACAAAGCACTCGGGCCAAAGATGAGGTAAGAAATAATAGACTAATAGAATCACAGAATGGTTTAGGTTGGAAGGGACTTTATAGATCATCTAGTTCCAAATCTTTTGCCAGGGACACTTTACACGAGACCAGGCTGCTCAGAGCCCCATCCAGCCTGCACTTGAGCACTTCTAGGGATGATTCCAGGTAACACTGCAATTCTGGAGCTTGTACAATTATAATAATATCCTTTAAAATCTAGACCATCCCACAAAGTCATGGAAATTGCTAGTTGCCAAGGAGATGGATGTATAATAAAAATTGTTTTGATTTAATTTCTGGTAATTTTCTCTTAAGACAGAAAATAGTGTCAACTTTAAGGGTCTGTTTTTGCTGACCAGTATGCTCACCTTGTTCACAAAATCTCTTGTTAACTGCAACACCAAGAGTTTTATAAGCTGTTAATGGCAGTCTTGTGATAAGTTCACCATTCTGATTTACATTTTAAAGGTATCTATCAGCCTGATAAAACATATTTCTCACAGCAAGTCAGTAAATCTGGAAGGGTTCCTGTCTCAGCCCAAGATGAAAAATAGCCCCTTTAGTCCTCTTAGAACATGGATTGGTATAAATTAATATGTGCAGGTGCCATAAACCTTGGTGTTTTGTATTAAAATTTTCCTCATAAAGATACAAATTCTGGGATTTGGCATCTCATTTCAGCAATGTCTCCAAGGCATTTTTCAATTCTATATTCATTGAACTTCGCATTTAAATTCCAATAACCTTTGCCTACCACAGTGCCAAGCACAAGGTAACTGTCAGACAAATAATATACAGCACAAAGTCTGGGAAAAAGAGAGACAAAATTAAAAAATGGGAGGTGAATGGATATTGGCTCTGATTCTATAGTTTCCAGTTGCCCTGGGACCCAGGCTCCAGGGACTGTATGGGTGAGCTAAGATAGCTCCCTTCAGTTTTGTAGGTGCTGTGGAGAAACTGGGATTTTTCTTTCCTGAGAGCTGCCCATTTCCTTCTCTTATCCTCTCTTATTTCTGTTTTAAGTGAACTTATGTGAGTAGGAAATCTACCCTCAATGCAGAGCTTGAAGGATTGCAGTGATGGGTAAAGCTTCACACATATTTTCATAAGCAATTTAATCAACAAGGCATAAAAGAGGACGGGGCTGTGTCAGGACAAAACTCTCTCCTTAATCCCTTGCTTTGCCAAAAAAGCTGTGTGGAAAGGTAGGATTGATGTTCTCCTGATCCATGCAAGATGTTTATGCTTCACCTACCAAGCAGTTGCAATGCCTATAAGGAAAGCAAATATCTCTGGATCTGGACTGTCCTCAGTAGTACATCCATGGAAACACAGGATTGCTGTGAGGCCACCACTGCCTCTGAGAGCACCTGTGAAACTCTTCAAGTATTTAAAGCAAATTTGCACTTACAGGCTCAAATTCAGGATAACCAACACTGCTTTCGTTGAGCTTTTGTCTATTTTTTTTTGCTTGCTTAAGTTCCTGCATTCTTAGGGGGTAAAGCTGATCTTCATCAGGTGCACACAGACAATGCAATGGAGGTTTTGGCTGGTTTCATTGAAAAAATTTAATAACTCTACCATGTGAACTGCTTGCTTTCTCCAGCCACCTTATGGTCTACACATCATAAAGGGGGAACGTTTTCAAGCACACATTTCTCCAGGTACTTGTGGCTGTCTGTACTAAACTCCACCCATATTAATGTGACTGATATTGTTTCCACAGCAACAGAAAAAAGGGAACTCTAGGTGAGGTGTAACAAATATACTGTCCTTTATGCAACTTATTTTCTTGAATATTGCAGGCATAGCAAAATATTTTCCACCCCCTTATCACCATGAGGTTTATTTATCTGGTTTGATTCTTTTGAGAGCTGTTCTCTTGTTTTCACATTTCAAAGCAGCTAGGAGTCCCTCCTACCTGCTCTGTGCTCCCTAGCCCTGGAAGCAGTTTTAGCTTGCCAGTATTTAGGAAGACCTAGGCTAAAGGAGTGGATGTGTCCAAGTAAAATTGCCTCATAGGATGGTCCTAAATGTAAGAACATTTTTGTTAAGATTGTAGTCTTTAAAAAACTGGTTGTAACTGGATCCAGAACAGAGGTAAGGATAATGCATAAAAGCTAGTTTCTAAGAGAGCTCACTCTGTGAAGGCTCATTTAACCAATTCAACCGATCCCAAGGAAATATCCAAATATTTTCTTAGGCAGGGCTTTCTCACACAGGAAGATACTGGTCTCATTATCTTTCATGGGCAAAACTTGTCTCTCTATGTATGCATTTTTGAGAAGCTTTTCTTCATTTTTCATAGTGCTTTCCTGGTATTTCCCTGATACCAGTCATGTTATTTGTTTTTTTTAAATACTAACATTACCCAATTCCTTACTACTCCCAAGATGGAAGCGATGCATCCCTCAAAAGCCCAAATTATCAATGTGTCGATTCATCTCTCCTTGTTTACTAAAGTATCTAATTTCTTTCATTAAAACCAGTACTTTCCATACATTCTAAAAGAACATATCCATATGCTAATGTTCCAGCACTTAATCTCTGCAATTAGTCACCTCTTCACATTTCAGGTTACTTAGGCCAAAAAAAAAAAAATCTCTTGTACACTTCTATGAAGTTTTAATATATAACACTTAAAAGACAATAGTAATCCCAAATCATATCAGACAAATTTCAGAATCAGTCAAAAACTTTGTTTCTGTTTGATATAGTTAAACTACTAGCAAATGCTTCTTAGGTAAGCTCTTGAAAAATACTCACTGTCCTGGTTTCAACTAGCATAGAGTTACTGTCTTCTCAGAAGAAGAAATTATGAGAAATATGTATCTACATAAGGACTTTCATTTTTCACAGTGGTATTGATCCAGGAGAAACATTTTATGTTTTTTAGCTTCTCTGCCAAAGATGGCTCTGCTGGCTGGGCAATGTGTGTGTCTAGAAGCCTTAGTGACCCTAGAGACTTAGATCTACAATGCACATCCTAGGTCCTAAGAAATGCAGCAAGAGCTCTTAAGTACACAGAAAGCCAGGTTTAAGTCTGTTAGATCACTCTTCACTATTAATAGCACTTTGCTGAAATGAAGTCACTGTTATAAGCCATTTGGTTTTAAGAAATGTGCAAAATTAGTCAAGACTTTGAGACTCATTTTGTGAGAAAATAAAACTTAAGTGAACACATTCTGTGTACTTCCGAGCATCTGCCTGTCTGGCACTTCCCCACAATACATTTGGGACGTTTTCATCACTTCAGATGAAATCTGAAGTGCAGAAGCCTCAGAATTATTTATTACTCTCACTTTTCAAGAATACAGAATATAGTAAGTTTCATGGACATTTGGTTAGATTTGTCAGACTTCTATGAAGGAAATTATGCATTGTTGTGTCCACCTTATTTCTGGAATCAGAGTTTCCACATGGAAGACAGACATTATCAACATCTTGGCTACTGAAGAGGCTTTAAAACAACTTCAGCCTTTTTAGACAACAGTCAGTCCACTCTGCTGTTAAGATGTTCTTACATATTCGTGCTACAATACCAGGACTGGGTCAGCTGGGGACACACATCCTTTGGAAGCTGGACTTTCTTACAGTTTCTATCCAAGGGGTACAGGTGCCACTACTTCCTTATGACTAATCTCTGGAACTTGTCTGATCTGGCAACATGCCACTTGAAGCTGGGACTGAAAAGCCTTCATGTGCTGCAGAAGATGGAAATTTTTACTCTAGAATGATGCCTACCTGCAATGCCAAGATCAGTCTCACTTTTATCTGTCTTGAAGCTCACTGTTCAATTCTTAATCGCTGAGTGCTGATTGTTGTAACTAGATTAATTCAGTCCTGTAGCATAAATCCAATAGGCATGCTTGATTTGCTCATTCATTAAACATTGTACTTTAGAAAAATACGTACATGAAACACATTATTTCCAAAGGAAAACATTACATTTCAGAAACACTAGAAACAGATATTTTTAATGCTTCATCTAATACCTTTCTTAAAATGTCTCATGAAACCTGAACAGTCTTGCAAACAATTTTGCCACATGAGCTGATACTTGCCAGTGGATAAAACTTCTGACAAAACAGAAAAAAAATATACAGCTCTATCCAGAACTTGTGAATGACGCATTATAACCTTAATAATCATAGCCATATTTTGTTGACTAGTGTTATTTTACCTGTGAAAACAGTTGTATCATTCTACCTTCACTGACTGGAAAGCACAGGCATTAGCTGCCTGATTTGTTGGCTCAAAACAGTGCTTAGCTACTTCGATGTTTCTGGTAATGCACAAAATTTAAATGTGCAGGCAGTTACTCGAAAGCATTTGAAAACAAACTGAAGACAAAGAGGCCATTTAGAAAACCCAGGTATGTCTGTTTGGTGCACAGACACACTTAGGTGTGTTGCATTAACAACAGATCTACCTGGGCAGTTCCCTAGAGCTTTCCAGTGCAGACACATTTGTGCTGGATGGTGATGTCCCATGACAGAGACACAGGAGACAAGGAACAGTATTTTCAACACCACAAATGGTAAATGGCTTGAGCGCTAATTATACATGGCTTGGGTTGGTTTGTTTTTTTCTCTTCCACAGACCATTTGAAGGTCCAATCATTTTTGATTGTTCATTTAAAGCTTGTCAACATTTACCCTGTTTTAATGCTGTGTGCCAGTCTCCATCAGATTTGATCTACAAGCTCATGAGTCAGCTAAGCTGGGCCCCTCTGCTATTTTTAGCCATCCAGTTCATTTATTTATCTTGTTCTTAACAGAAATCCTACAGTTTGCTTTATCAGCACAGTAGAAAAGATACCAGTTATTCTGTTTCTTACTCATTTTGAACACACACAGAAGCTGCAAAGGTGCTAAGGAGCAACTTTCTCAGAGATATTGCCTGCGGCATAAAACATAAATGTCCATCAACAGACCCTACTGCTTTCTGAAAATACAACTGAAGGCCTCTTCTCATGGTCTGAATCCAAATTCTCCTTGGCTCTGAGCCATAACAGAAAATCCTCAGGTAACTCTTTAGCTTACTTTAATTCTCATAAAAAGTCTTTATGCATTCTTATTTCCTTCCACATCAAAGGAAGAGCAGGATAATTAGAACTGGGATTCTCTTCTTTATCTGAGATTGTTACTTTTTAGAAAAAATTTCAGATTTTTTTTTTTAATTGACCCTTCATTCAGCCCTAGAGACAAAGTCTTCAATATTCCATAGGAAGTGTTCTTTACTTGGAGTTCACACTGCAGTTTTTCTTTCATGCACAACCTACCTGCAAAGAGGCTCTGGTAGGAAATTCAAGGCATATAAAACTAAAGACTTTTTTCTGACTTTTTCTCATAAATGTCATTGGGCACACAAAGTGATATGCAAAGATCTGGCAAATTTAAGACCACATTAAAAAAAAAATCACTTCTGCTGAATGGTCCAAGTTTCCTAAGGATGTTAGCATGGACATTTGATGTCAGAGGTTCCCTGTTACAGCAAATAAAACCCCAGTGGCTCATCTCTGTGGTTGGTTCATGGTTCAGTGAGAAATTAGCAGAGTTCTGAGAAGGAATCATGAGAACTCTTCTAGGCCATTGCATGACAAAACACACGGCCTCCACAGTCTCTGGGCTCTTTCAGCAGCCTGGTAAACTTTCTACCATACTTTATTGCTTCTTACTTTGGATGGGACTAGATCTGTCCATTAAATTTCTCTTTCTAGCACTTCCCCCTTTTTGATTCATATGCAGGAGCATAATTTACTTTTTCTCTGGAGGAGAAGAGCAGCTTTTCCAAAAGGTAGACTTTGTTGCATCTGGTTACACAGCAGTTTCCAAACAGCTGTAAATGGATAGGAAAGAGAAAGAAGGACTTTTGGTAGCAATACCAGATCTTTTACATCAGAACCTTCATGTGGTTTAAAAAAAGAGACAACTTCTACCTGGTTTAAAGAGATGAGTAAGAAGAGGCACAATCTACCTCAAATATTTTGTACAAAATAATTCTCCAAATTTCTCATGGAAAACCCAACTCTCATACCTTTTCTTTGCACAGTTGTGTTTCCACATGTAAGGCATATCACTGTACATTTTTTAGCACAAATCCAGTGTCATGGACGGTATTTATATAATTACATTGAAAGGAGAGATGCTGTGATTGTGCCTCTGGGAAAGAAATCTGGCTTTAACATTAACGTTAACTCCTGTATTACTTTATCATGTCTTGCTATGTGTGTAACCTTAGATGAGTTTCAATTCACTTCTTCTCCTCCGTAAGATAATTATAAGTACTGACTTCTGCTAATCAGTGGTTTGTGAGGTATCTGGAAACTACGTGTGCATGTAAGAGCGGTTTATGGGAAAATCTGTTGTCATAGCACAGGAAGGGAGATGGCAGCCTTTTGCACAGCCTTTTCTCTAGCTCAGCCATTGGTTCTTCAGCACCCCAGGACTGACAGCAGAAGGAGAGGCAGTGTGTCTGTGTATGGCTGAAGTGACTTTGTCCCCAGTGCCCCATTTCTGCCCTGAGCGCCTGCAGAACAGAAGCCCCTGAAAGACACTTCACCTCCTTTCCCAGCATCTCACACTCTTCTCCAATGGCTTAACCACAGCTCAGGGGCTCACCTGTCGCCAGTAGGAAGTTCATGTAAAGAGGAGTAGGTTTCAAAATTTCCTGACTGCTAAGAAACCTTGACTACAAATGAATACACCAGGAAACAGCACCAGGAAAACAAATGGAAAGGAAATAAAAAGCAACCCTAATCTATTACTTTATAAATAACAACAGTACAAGTACCTCATGATATTTCAGTCATGCTAATAAGACTGAAGGCTTTTGCTCTTTTCAAAAGGCAACAGAGCTGTTGAAGGGTCTGGAGGACAAATGTTATGAGGAGCGGCTGAGAAAAATGGGATTGTTTCACCTGGAAAAAAGGAGGCTCAGGGGGAACCTTGTGGTTCTCTAGAACTACCTAAAAGGAGGTTGCAGGTGGGTGAAAGTTGATCTCATCTCTCAGATATCAAGCAGTAAAACAAGAGGAAATGGCCTTAAGTTGTACTAAACCAGGTTTAGATTGAATAAAAGAAAAATCTCTTCACCAAAAGGTTTATCAAGCACTAGAACATGCTGCCCAGAGAAGCAGGCAAGACACCATCCCTGAATGTGTTTCAAAGACGTACAGATGTGTCACTTAAAGACATGATCTAGTGTTTGGACTCAGTGATCTTAAAGGCCTTTTCCAATCTAAACAATTTTATGATTCCATAAATGTGCTAGTTGATTGAATCATGGAATGGTTTGGGCTGGAAGTGATCATAAACATCATCTAGTTTTAGCCCCCCTTCAGGGATATCTTTCACTAGACCTGGTTGCTCAAACCACCAGCAAACCTGGTGTTGAACACTTCCAGGGATGGGGCATACACAACTTCTCTGGGTAACGTGTTCCAGTATCTCACCACCCTCACAGTAAAGAACTTTTTCCTAACATCCAGTCTGAATCTACTGTCTTTCAGCTTGAAGCCATTCCCTCTTGTTGTGTTACTGCAGTTTCTGAGGAAGAGGAACTTCCTGGCTTCCTTACACGGCCCCTTCAGGTATTAGAAGGCTCCTGTGAGATCTCAGTGCAACCCTTTCCTCTCCAGGCTGAGCAGACCCAACTCTCTCAGCCTGTCTTCATAGGGGAGGTGTTCCAGTGCTTTTAACAACTTCATGGCCCTCCTCTGCCCTTGCTCCAATAGGTCTGCATCCTTCCTAAGCTGAGGGCACAGAACTGTATGCAGTACTCTAGGTGTTGTCTCACAAGACCAGAGTGAAGGGGTGAATTTAGCTGCTTTCCTGGCCCTGCTGACCAAGCAGCTTTGGAGGCAGCCCAGGATATGGTTGGCTTTCTGTGCTGCAAGTGCACAGTGCCAGCTCATGTTGAGCTGCTCATCAAACTCCACCTGGTCTGCAGAGACCTTGTGCCAGGAAAGATGGAAAGTCTTTCAGGTTAGTCTGCAGGAGGTGAGTGGAAAGCAAGATGAGGAAAGCTGATTTTCTACTACACTTGCTATGTCTATGTATGAGGAAACAAAAGTCTTCAATCCCCAGGGCTCTCTGTGCAGCACCTTTCACTGGCGCTCAGTCAGCAGAAAAAGAACAAGTCTCTAAAAATTTAAATGAAGGGAAAACATGTGATAAAATAAAATATATAAGACCCCAATATTTCAAATACATATTCTGCTTCACTTTGCAGATTCTGCTCACCAACTATGCTCAGAATGACAGTCTTATCAGATAAGAGCAGCCAGCTGCTCTACACTGCATTTAAATTTATATTGCCAAGAACAGGCTCCATTACCCAAGGAGTTTATTGTTGCATTCCTAATACTGTCTTTCTATATGCTTTATTGTTTCTCATTTCCTTACATACTCTTTACTTTCTAGTGTGTATCAACATATCCTGGCATTTGTTTCACACATTTTGGGCTTTTTTACTTAGTCTGTCCTTTTTTGTGCCTCTGAATTCTTTCTGCTTCTCAAATACCATCTCTAAAGCTGCTGTCTTACACACTTTTTGCTGTTTCATTCTTGCTTTCTGCTGCATCCCACCCCCCCTTCATTCCCTAATCATTTGATCACTGCAGTTCTTTGATGTGTGAGGCTTCCAGTTCAGTCCCAATTTAATTATGTTTTTCAGAAGACTGACCTCTGTGGTCTCAATTTGTTCAAGACATTTTCTTCATTGATCCAAGGCCAGATCCCTTTACTGCCTGTTCTAAGCTAGATTCCTGATATTAGAAGCAGCCATGTATTAGCACTTAAGGTCAGTTTGCATATATCAGCAGTTAATTGCACTGATTTATTTGTAGTAGATACAACACACTCTTCCTTGCCCTTAGGTCTAGATGCATTAACACAAAATCAAGGGGAAATAATTAGAGGTATTCTCATACTACAGCAGATGCACTTGCTTCACTGTTCATAAGAATACTCAAAGAATAGATTGCATTTTTCAGTAAATTGCTACACATCCCAAAGGTTTACATATTTATTTTCTCTTGGGCTATTATGGAAACAATGTCCAACATTATCAGACTTTCCCTTCTTAAATTCTCCACCTATCATCTACTGTTCAAGAAATAATCAGAAAGATGGTTCAAGCTTTGAGGTGGAAAGTCAAATCAGTGTTTTCCAGAAAGAAAAAGACTCTAGAACAATTACAAAGCAAAACACACTGTCTTGACCGTGGTTGGAAGCTAGCTCGGTCTATAAAACACCTGTCTGACGTACATGAAAATCTCTCTACGTCTGCTTTCTTCAGCAGAGTAGCAAAAAATGTTTTGGGAAACAGAAATACAATTTCCCTTCCAGGGAGGGAAAACTGCAATATTTCAGTCAGGAGAAGTGGGGAAAAGTGATGATTATTGCTGTTCATTGTTTCCACAGGGTCTGCAGTCAGAGGAGAGTCTAGTGAAGGGTGCAGGGCACAGTAATGGCACTGAGCCACTGAGCTGTGTGTCCAGCAGGCATGAGGAGTGGCAAAGGTCTCTCTGCATTAGACTGAGCTAATTAAATACAGCTCTGTGCTTGACAGGATTCACAAATGCCTCAATCCACTTTGTCCAGTTGCACCCAAGGATGATGTGGCATCTAAGCAGACGAGCACGAACACGCTGCACTTGCTTGCTGCCAAAAGCTACCAGGCTGAATAAGATCAGCACAAAGGTTACACTTAGCCTGACTGAGCATTGTCCAGGAAACTGAGCCTCTGCATGAAGCCAGAGCTGCTTCAGGCCCACAAAACTCCTTCCCCAATGCAGGAAGCTCAGACTGGGATGACGTATCTTCTACTGTGAGAGAAAAGGGGTTGGCTTCTTGGAGAGAGGTGCTGGCCTTTAAAGTGAGAGGTGCTGGAATTCAGAGTGATCTTGACAATCCCTTGTTCCTCACCATGATCATCATGAGTGTTGCTTTCCATGTTAATGGAAAATTTTTGTTTTCAATGAGTTTTTCAGTTTAAATGTAGGAGAAAATCTCCATCTTCTCCCCTTGTATGCATATGATCACAAGATGTGAGAAAACACAGAAATTCTTCTCAGGAGACGGATGTTGATATAAAAGAAGAGATTAAAATAATCAGATAATAATCATTCAAGAACAAATAAAAATTAAGTCTTGGATTATCACAGTTCACAGTGATTTTCCAACATATGTTTAAATGACCTAAGGAGCACATCTCTTACCTCAACCAAGTAACTCACAGAGCAGAACCTTTCAGTCTCAGAAAAAATTTATAACACCCAAACTGCTTTCCCAGATGAAATTTATCTGCCCAACACACACTCAACTAATTTTCTCGCTTCTGAATTTGCTCACAGCAAGGTCTGCAAACACGCACATCCTTGTAACAGCTGCGCAGAATGGGAAGGAAGTGTCCATCCTGCAGGAGTTACTTTCTGCTTGGCATTTTCCCACTCATGTTGCTTTATGCCAGTTGACTCATGGAAGGCATTTTGTATGTCTGAATTCTGGAGACTGATCTGTTCCCTCCTCTTTCTGAACTAGATTCCAAAGTCTCCATTTTTATAACCTGTGGGAGGTTTGCCCAAGCTGAAATGTGAGCAAGGATTTCAAGACATGGACCTCTGAGTCACAAACTTCTTGAAAAAGCCACAAAAAAATTGCAAAATACCCCTGTCTAATGTATTGGAAGCTGTACTACAAGGACATCTCAGCTCTTCTTATACAAAGGTACTGAGTGGTACCTCCTGACAATTAAAATAAGGATGATGAATACAACATCTGTGGCAGGCCCTCAGCAGCAGGGTGTCATTTCCAGGATAGCAGTGAGGTGTTTGACAGCTCTTCGCCCAAAAAAGCATCAAATCTTTGATTTTGCTGGAGAGCTCTGAAAAAACATAACAGTTTAACCTCCTCTGAAAGTACTTCTTGAATTCATTCAGATAATCTTGTTCACTTCATCTCTTTTCAATAGCTTGTTTTTCCTTGGATCTCTGACATGCACTGGAGTATACTTATGCTTCCTTTCCTATTCATCAATGGTAAGGGTGCCCTGTGGGTGTGCCAGATGCCCAGGAGTCTCTCATTTCCTTGGTAACAGCCAAGAGTTACTAATCCACAGCAAATAAAAGTGAAATGTAATGCAGGCACTGAGATAAGGGTTAGGATGCTTGATGTCCTCTCCTGGTATTTAGTCTGTAATCTCTGTTCAGATGTTATCCAACTCTGTGCTTTATTTTCCTCAGTAACTGAAGAGGAAAAATATGTTGCCCAGTAGACAGTACTGAGAGTCAAAACATAATGTTATATTTAAGGATTCAATAACACATTGGGACCTAGGAAAAAGCACAATAGGAAGTGCTAAATACCTGTCAGCATCCATGTAGTTGATTCAAGTGCAAGCCACGTGTGTGCTGGTGTGCACCTCAAGCACAGAGCAGCAGCAGGCAGCAGACACAGCAATTGGTACCTAGAGGGAGACCAGAAACTTCCCTGGGGGCTCTCCAATGGTGCTGACACACAGCAGGGAACAGTCTCTGGAATCCACTGGAGGAACTATCCCTAGTACATCAGAGACCTTGCTTTGGACCAAGCTCATTGGGCAGAATGCATCCCTGCACATTTGTCACCTCTTGGTGGGACTGGGACTTTGCCCACAGGCTGCTGAAGGGTTTGTGTCACCACATGAAGCGGCTGTGAGAAGGTCAGCACACTGCACAGCCCCAGAAACAAGGAAAAAAGAGATCAGCTGGATCTTCTCCAGGACTCTGCAGGTACAACTGACAAACCCCAGCTTCTAGTGGGGCTGGTGAGGGCCAGCAACCTGGAAAACAGCTTTGTGAAAATTATCTGAGAGCCCTGGTGGACACTTCGTTGAACCTGTATCTGAAACATCCCTTTGTGGCAAAGAACAGTAGCCTTCAGGCAAAGTGTTGCCAGCAGTTGAGGGAGGCTTTGCTTCTCCTGGACTCTGAACTGGGTGAGATAATTCTGGACTGATGGGTCCAGTGATGACCTCCCCAGAGCACAAGATACAAGGCCATACTGGAGTGAGCTCAGAGAAGTGCCATAAAGATGGTTAAATGGCTGGAGCCACCCTGTCATGAAGAAAGACTGAGATAGCTGGGACTGTTCAGCCTTGAAAAGGCTCAGGGGGAATCTTACCAGTATGTATATATACAAGAATAAAGAAGATGGAGCCACAATCTTCTCAGTTGTATTCAGGACCAGAGGAAATAGACAAAATTGAAACACAGTCAATTCCACTTCAACTCAAGAAAATACTTTTTTTACCATGAAGGCAGTTAAATACCAGAATGGGTTTTCCAGAGAGGTCAAGGAACCCCCATCCTAGGACATGTGCAAATCCTGCCTGAATACAGTCCTGGCCAACCTTTCCTAGCTGACCTTGCTTTGAGCAGGCAGGTGGACCAAATGATCTCATAAGATGTCTTTGAAACTCAACTATTGTAGGTGTAAATAGTGTATTTTTATGTTACTTATTTAAAGGGCATGCTTGATCTCAGAGCAGAGGTAAAACAGCTTCTGCCCTTGTACTGTACAACATCACCTCTCTTGCAACTTTGAACATAATGCAGACAAGTAACCAGGGAGTTCTACAATAATGAACTCTGTTCATAAGGAAATTAATTTCTAGTCAAGATGATTCTGTCACACCAGCTCTTATTATAGCAAATACCTCACTCCAGAACACAAGCTAATGATTTTCCTCATCTATCACACTTTGTAGTCCTGGCTCAGGTACCAGGCATTGCTGAGAACCACCAACATTTATGGATCAATATTCCATACACAAGCATGGTTAGATTGCACTGGCTGATAAATTATGGTAAACTCATTTACAGAAATCAATTATTTGTTAAAATGACTGAGAACTATTGCATCTGAATGTTGCTTAGGGAAGCAAAGATCCTAGATTCCCCTTTTCATCAAATCAACTGAAATCACATTTTTGTAACTTTTGGTTTCTTTTTTCCCCCCACTTAAGGTAAATAGCAGATGCAGCTGAAGTCATCACTTTTTCCTATGACTCTCAGAGGAGTGGAGTGCAAAGAGGGGGTGGATGGGGTGGGTGAAGGAAAGCAGACTTGTGCTCATCACTCTATGGAAAGAAACTGAGAACATGGATAAAATAGGGTTAGTTATGACACATAAACAAAGGAAGGGTCCCAGTTCCATCTCTCTGGCTTGTCCTGACTTTCTGTATTTCCTGTCCTGATGGTTCACTGCATGTGGTTCATTACAGCAATGAACCTGAACATGCAAATTTTCTCTGGTAAAAGGTGAAGAATAGAGATCAACTAGAATTGTGCATTTTAATGTCTTCCCACAAAAAGTGTTTTATATAATATGGCTATGAATACAATATAAGGGATTCAAACCTTTAAAGAAAAGCTCCATCCCCACAGGTATAGATGCATGTTTGTCATCAAGAGCCTCAGAACACAGAGATGCGAGAAACAAACTCAGAAAACAGATCAAACCTAACATAACATGGAAATATTTCCCTCAAGTATCGTATCTTCAATTTGACCACAGCTCATGCTGAGGAATATGGTGAGATGCTGCAATGAAATAAGAGTATAGCCACAGGGAGAACCTGCAAACAGAAAGGCACACCCTAAATCAGTGATGGAACTTGTAGGAATTCCTGTGAGTTTCTTTACTGCTCCCCAGTACATGAGGGTCAGATAACAAAGCAAGTTTTATTGCTACCTGTGGAACTGGGTACATCATCGCTGCAGTGACACACAAACCCAAAATATTTCCTGCATGTTTCATCTCAAATACAAAAGTTTGTATCTCTGTGTCAAATAGAGCCAAAATAATCCCTCTGTCAAACTGTTCATACTCTGACAACCACTGCTGTACTGCTGAAGCATGAAAGAAATCTAATTTCCCTTGATAAAGTGTCTATTGATGAGAAGCCTTCATTTTCTAGGATTTTGCCACCCTCAAAATCCAGTAAAAGTGTGAGTTACTCCTTTGCCAGCATGAGTCAGGAAGCAGCTGGGAAACTGCTTTGCACATGATGCAATATCCTGAAATAATATGAACATCTCAAGGTTGGAATATACTCACACAGTGCAGCTGCTTATCAAAATGCAAGCAAATGATTAATCAAAGCAAAAAGAGCTGGGGGAGAGTGCAACAGGTCCTTTATCTTTTCAGGCACCTAATTCACTATTTCCCAGCCTTTACAAACCATGCTTGAACTGGTTCCTTGTAGGAATTATAATTTCTGCAAGAAATTGCTGGCATGAGGAGAATATTCTTTAATGACAGGGCTGATTTTGCAGGCTGCTGTCCAGCCTCTTTGTACAGAAATGATCTAAACAAGAGCTTGGGTGAAGTAAACATAGGAGAAAAAAATGCCAAGGAGCGAGGATTTCTTGACTGTAGTTATACCTCAATTGCAGATGTGTTGGAGTCAGTTAAAGCCTTCAGCATTTAACCCTTGTTTATCATTCCAGTTTTAAAATAATTAGTAAAAAAATAGGTTCCACCTGTTCAGAAAAATTTGGTCATCAAAATTAAGGTAAGACCAGCTGCTCCATCTGAGTCTCCCGGTCATATATAATTTAAAGAATTTTTCATTCCTGTAGTGCAAAAGGAAGACAAAATTTAACTATGGAGCTTGAATAGGTTGGTTAAATTGGTGACAAATTAATAAAGTGGAAGAATTATACAAGAGTTTTTATTTTTCTTGTAAGGTTTTCACCTTCTTATAATTGCAGTTCTTTAAGATCATACAACTTTCCAACAAGAATTTCCATTTCAGGATATTCCAGATAACTGATATCAGGAATCCTGGAGTGATGTGGTATGTACTTGACCTTTCATAGCCCTGCTTTTTGTTTTCATGGAAATTTCCATGGCTAGAAATGGGAAGAAAGGCAGGAGACTGGATATTACTGACAGTGGCATGACTGCATGCCCAGAGCTTCAACCTTGCCATCTTGTTCCACTGTGGCTGCTGAAAACTGCAGTCAGAGCACATTTCCCTAGGGAGGCAGTATATCATTGCTACACAGCCTTTAAATGCTTTACAGGGTATTAATTTCACAGATGGATCCATGAATGCTTTAATAGAAGTTTTTTTTTTTTTTAGGAGGACAGATTGGAAAAAAAAATAACAAAACAAAAAATGAAATATATATAGCAATGACTAACTGTCTACAAATAGTTGAAACATCTGACTGTTAAAGATGAAAAGGAATTGTTTAACAAATTGCAGGACTATATAAATCATCAGAATTTAGTGTGTATGAAACTGCTGAAGATAAAAAGGAAAGATGATCTTGTTTTGCATAGGCAATTAAATTCACAGCTTTGTCACAGAAAACTGGTATTTGTCGTTTGGAAACTCTCTTAATATTTTACCATGTGAGTTCTCCTTCCTACAATTAAATCAAAGACTTTCACTCCTCATTGCTTTTCTGTCCTGTCAACACATTCAAAAAGAGTTTGGGCCAAAATTGTTTCTTTCGATGCATTTAAATAATATAAGCAAATTATATACCAAATTGCTTTGGGGGCCTCTCAGCACTGCCCTAATTAAATAATTATACTTGCACAAAAAGTGCCTTATAAATGTTAAATGTCATATTCCACCTAGTCTAATTATATTATGTACCTAGTGCTATAATGTATAATAAATTACTGTTTTCAAAGGCTAATTCAACCCAAATATCAGCAGTCTCATTAAAGGCAAAGGCTACAATCTCAAAGAATCTTAGTGGTTTAGGAACTGCAGACATATTTCCAAAAAAAACCAAAAACCAAAAAACAAAACAATACAAAAAAAAAAAAAACCACCCCAAAACAAAAAAAACAAATCACCTAGAGACCCTTTGGGAATATCACTTTTAGTTAATTAAATAATCTATGAAATTTTTATAAAGTTTTGAAGGACTATTAAGGACTTCTAAAATGTTGAACCCAGAATTCTTATCTGTGAAAAATCTCCCAGGAAATCAATGGGAGTCACATTGCTATAAAGAATATTTAAATGATCTGGACAAAGCACTCAAAATTTGTCTCAAAGAAAATCCTGGAGTAATGAATACAGACCCTATGCTAGAAGAAGTATAGACCACTTTAAGCTAACAGGTCTTCTTTTGCTCTCTCTCTTCAGTAAGCCTTTTGAAGAGCATTATTTTTTTCCTAATGGCAAAACTAATAGAAGAAACCTTTCTTCAGTACAGCCTTGCATTCACTCTTTTAATACACTGGAGCGTAAAGCTCCTTTATTAATATACTCCACACTCACAGACATATCAAATAATATGTCAAAAGATAAGAAAAGAAAACAAAGAACTTTGGTGACATTTGTTGACATTTCCAACACAGAGGAAACAAACAAGTTACGTCGTGGCTGAATGTTAAAAAGGCCGTGGAGAGTGAGCTTCCCTCATCAATATGGCCCTTGGGGCATTTTTGACTCGGCCTGATATTGTGTTCCCTAGTAGGAGGCATTCCTGCAGCAGGGAAAGACAGGGAAGGCTCCTCTCAGCTCTCTGAAGACCTCAATAAAAAGGTCACCAGATCTTTTATTTTCATTTACATTTTTGAAATATCAAGGTCACTTTTAAAAGGGAATAATCAAGATGCTCAGCCTTGCCTCTAAATAAATCTTCAGCTCCAAACAGAAATGAAAATCAAAATACAAGTGGTTTCTTTCATTTTTATTTAAAATTTAAAAAGAGGTTGGAAGTTCTTTATTTTTCTTCTTCCCTTTTCTGAAATCATGTTAAAATCCCTTTAGAGTACAACCGAGAAACATCAAAAACCGTAATGTGGCCTGAGGGTGGCTTACTACAAAGCCATGTGCTAATAATACCTCACATTTATAGCTTTTTTCAGCCAGAACTGGATCCCCAGGCTGTGCAGATACTGTGTATGCAGGAATAATAATTTTGAGCTTCCTTGTTGACATGTGGCTCTCTCCATGAGGGCTCAACACCCAGCCCACAGTGCTCCACACTTTGGAGCTGGGGGGCACCCTGTGTTTTGGAAACTCTACGGAGAGCCTCAGTGGAGCAAAAAGCAAGCAGATGAGCTGGAGCTCATTAGAAAATAGAAGCTGTGAGACCAAGCCTTGCAGAAGGTGTGTTGGGCTCATGAAAGGAGCAGCCACATTGCTGCAGGAGGTGCCCCAGAGCCTTCTGGAGGCTGTGGCTAAAGCCAGGGATGTACAGCAGTTCCCTGCTGCCATCCTGACAGCACATTCCTGGTGTGGCATCCCTCTCCCTGCAAGGCTTCCTGTACCAGGAGAAGCTGCTCTCTGACTAGGTCTTGTCAATGGTCTCAAAACCACAGCGCCAGCCACACAGTCCATAAGGAAAATCAAAACTTCATCTTTCTTGTAACAAATCTCATGCTTCCATTATGTCAGCTTTGCAGAGCACCACCTCACCAGGTAGGAAATTTTGATATAATGAAATCTATTAATAAATCACCAAGATTACTCTGAATTCATGTTTATCACTTGCTAAGTTTTGAAGTTATATGAACCTAATGCATGGTGTCTGTTTCATTGTACTGGTGAGTGAAAAGGTGATAGACTAATTTATCTCAGATACAAGTAAAACACATTTTCTCTATGCATGGGAATCTGCCCTGGTACCCATGTCCAAATACTGAATTACTCCTCAGTGATGCATACCAGCATGACCAAATTAAAAGTCAACAGAGCAGGGCTCATTTACATCATTTAAATTTAATGTGTCTATTTCTAGATCTTTACAACAATGATAATAAAATAATGATTAATAATGATCCCAGCTCACATTATTGAGTGGTACTCATCATCAAATATCTCAAAGCATTTGTAAGCTATTTACACAGGGTGTGGCACCTACATTTATGTATACACATAGAAGAATCACATCAGTTAATTGAATTTTCTTTTGTATATCACATAGGTCCAAAATCAAATACTGACTTAATTCTGTCAGTTCTGCTCCCTAGACTGTCGTGTTATATCTTTTCCAGTATTCATCCATCATAACAATCTGTGGGTTTAAGTTCATAGAAGCATGTTCTTTTCCAGACTTTCTGCAAATAATATTATTACCAGTGGTACTGTTTTAATTAAATTGTTCCTCATGTAACACTCTTCTGTGGATTATGCCTATGTTTAATTTGCTCACTTTTAGATTCAGTAAACACTTTATACAGTCAGTAGCTTCATATTTTGGATATTGAAAAAAAAAAAAACCAACAGAATTTAAATTGCAGAGAAAGGTTGTCAATCATTCTTTCCTGTCATCTTCCAAGTAATCTGGAATGTTGGCACTCATCTGTGGCTCTAGTGGCATTTACATTTTTTATGAAGTAGCTCATTTGCTGAACAATACCCTTTCCCTTGCAGTTGTTCTATGGATTATGCCTAATTTTATGAATCCTGTCTGTGCTGGATTTCACAGACGTTTATTCCATTTTTTCTGCTCTTTTCTGTGTATGTGCATAACCTGAACCTACCAGTCCATTCCCACAACAGGTATAAATCCTGGCCTACAGACTCTGCACCTCATAATTCAGTCTGAAATTGAGCCTTATGCAAAGTACAAGAAAACTTTCACCTAATGAAGGCAGCCAACTTGCAGCTGAGTGATGTGGAGAAAATAGGGCAGGACTGTCACTCACCATTAATGCTATTTACCACCGTCTCTATCACTGCACAGCAGAAAACCCTGCAAAGCCTCTCTGCTAGGTGGGGCCAGCTCAGTCTGTAACTCTCTGTAAGCACTTGATGACAAAATGCACCCAAGAGACAAACTGCTGCCAGGTGTGGTTTCCACAGTTACTTTGATCAATTCTATTTGATATGGGCTTTCACATCCCTAAGCCACCAAGCATAAAAGCACATAATCTCGGATATGGGTTTATGGCTTTTAAAAGAAAGGAGGACAAGATAAATACAGAGGTGTGAGATGTAGCTGAGTTCTCTTGAGCCTGCAGTCACTGCAAGAGCTTTGCTGGATTATTTCAGGGCCTGACAGCTGCCTCTGACATAGACAGGGACACGTTTCAAGTAGTAATGGTGGGGACAAGGAGACAGAAAAACTCACTGTCTTCACCCCAGACAAACTGGATGCTCTCAGTGCTTGTCAGTATGCCAGAAGCAGCATTGCTCCCCAGTATTGCTGATTCTCACAGGGGGGCAGATACCAGTCCCAGAGCAGCATCTCACCATATCTGCCACCTCTCTCTAGTCCTAAACTCCAACATATAAGATATCTGTCTGAAACACATGGCCTCAGTTTCTTGTCTGTTTTTTCCTCCTGTGATGGACCTCCAGCTATGTCTCTTTTTGTCCCCTGGGTTCAGTATTTGGGTCAGTCCTTTTTAATATCTTTACAAATGATCACATGAGGATGTCAAGTGCCCCCTCTGTCAGTTTGTGGACAGCACCAGGCTGGGTGGCACTGCTGATGGAAAATTGGAAGTTTTGCAGAGGAAACCAGGCAGGCTGGATCAATGGAACAAGGCCAATTATATGAAGTTCAACAAAGCCAAGTGCTGGATCCTCCATGTAGGCCACAGCAACCCCATGTAATTCTACTGATTTGAGAAAGAATGGCTGGGAAGCTGCCCAGCAGAGAAGGATTTGGAGGTGCTGCTCAACAGCAGCTGAACATGAGTAAGTGTGGCCAAAAAGGCCAATGGCACCTGGCCTGTATCAGAAACAATGCAGCCAGCTGGAGCAGGGCAGTGCTCATCCCTCTGTACTCAGCACTGGAGAGAGCTGTGCTCAGTTTTGGATCCTTCACTACCAGGAGAACATTGAGGGCTTGGGGCATGTCCGGAGAAGGGCAACAGAGCTGGGGAAGTGTCTGGAGAACATGTCCTATGAGGAGAGGCTGGGACAGATGGGGTTGTTTAGCCTGGGGAAAAGGAGACTCAGAGAGGAGAATCTTATTGCTTCTGCCTGGACAGCCAGGTGGGGGTGGTCTCTTCTCCCAGATAGCAAGTGACAGGATAAGAAGAAATGGCTTCCAGTTGTGTCAGGGGAGTCTAGATTTCTATTAGGGGAACTTTCTTCACTGAAAATTTGTTCAAGCATTAGAAGGGGCTGCCCAAGGAAGTGGTAAGGTCACCATCTCTGGAGGTATTTAAAAGATATGTACATATGCAGCTTAGGGACCTGGCTTAGTACTGGACTCAGAAGTGCTGGGTTAACAGCTGGACATATTGGTCTAAAAGATCTTTTTCAACATAAATAATTCTACAATTGTATATGTCAATGGTATTTATTCTGACTGGCTGATGTATTGTGACTTCTCAAAAATTAATATTTGTGGTTTGGTTTCAGATTATTGAACATTGTGCCATTATTATTATTATTAATAATAATAATAATAATTTTTTTATTTTGTGAGTCCTCACCTTTTAAAAAGATTGTTTAGCCCTTTCCCTGCAGTTTTAAATAGCAAATAACAGTCTTAGGTGAAAAAAATATGATACTTTCAATAAAAATAATGATTTTTTAATCAGTTTTCAGAAGTTTCTTGAAAGTTCACAATGGTCTTTCATTACATTGTATTCCAAATCCAACTTCTTATTTACATATTCAGTTTTTACTTTTTTTGTACCCATCCTATTTGTCAAGTGCAGATATCAGGTGGCATTTCTAAGTCAGACAGAAGACCAGAACTCATGTTCAGAACTAAAGCATTCTATGGTCTTCCCCCCCTGCTCATTTACTGAAAGAAATTTTCCCTCTAGAAACAAAACTATTTATTTTAATCTTATTACTAGGTGAAATGCCAGTTGGCTCAAACTTGTACAACTCCATCTAACTCTTGGGGCTATTCTTAGGAAGTCAGGCTCAGTGTACAGTGACTCCAAGGTCACTCTTGGTGCTGGGGAAGGAGATGCACTTCTCCCCGTACCTCAAGACTGAATTATCAACTGACGGTGTTTATCTCCATCCTGTGACAACAAACATAGGCTCAAGTAACTACTATACTCTCAGTTCCCAGACAAGAATCCACACCTGTTTTATCCTAATAAAGTAAAAGGTAAACAGGCATTTATCCAACATACATTTTTCATTCTATTTTTACAGCAGCAACACTAATATTTGCCTTCTAAGTGCCTCATCTTCTGTATTAAAAGGTTGCATGTCCACATCCCAGTTTTAATTGGAGAGGCTGAAATAAATTTTATTTTGATGAGTTTATACTATTCTCCACAGCTTCACTAGAAGTGGATTTCTGCTTCAGGGAGCTTTGTGAACAGAGACAGCAGCTGCAGGACAATCTTGTAATATAAAATTGGGCTCTGTAGAACTTCCTTGTGTAGCTCCCTGAATATAACTGCCTGACCTTGAGAAAAGAAGCAGGAGGTGTATGTGTTTGACTTAAGTAATAACAGATAGGCTGGGGAGTGAATCCTTCAAAAGTCCACTAAAAAGCAAAAGATTCAACATAAAAGGTAAGTTCTGACCTTTATTTTTAAGCCTCCTTCAGTTACTAGGGAAAAGAACTGTGGCTTCTCTATAATGTTAGTCAACAGTACTGTCCACTTCTGGTGCAAAGTAATCCTCTATCCCTTACTGGGAGATAAAACAAGTAGAAAAAAGGCCAAATCCTTCCTAAATGACTCTGCTCTTCCCAAGAGGATGAGTAAATGTTAGCCAGCTGCCCTGAAGTAAAATCTTTACTCATTAAAATGGTACATTATCGCTTAGGTTGGTACGGGATGAGGCACAGAATTTGCTCCAGTAGCAAGGTTTTAATTTTTCAGCCAGATCCATTTGAGTAGCTCTGGAGGTCTCAAATTGCCTATTCTGCTGATCTGCAGGAAGTAATATGCCTGTGAAGGGATTTACTTGCAGAAACATTACTGGCAAGAAGCACCTTAGGTTTTCTGTAGTGACTATTTTGCTGTGAAAGATTGACAATCTAAATACTTCCTAAAAATTTTGTGAATTTTTGACTATGTGATCATTTTGTGTGTTTTCCAGTTTTAATCACACTGCAGAGTTTTGAGGCTGCACATACAGAAGCAGAGACTGCAGGTAAATTCTCTGACTTCTGTGGTCGAAATCTAGACATACAAAGGATTAAATATATTCTTTAATAGTTACTCACATGACAAAATAGGCAGGAGAGCTGTAATGACAACACTCAACCAAGAGTGAAAGAGATTTAATTTCTATTTTTTCCCTCCTGACACTACATTTCACAAGACTGTGCTCCTCTCCCAACACAGCTTTGTACAAACACAGCCTTATACAGCACACTCAAATTATGACAAGTGCAAAGTTGATTTCTGCCATAACCTTAAGCAAAAGTTTTTAAGACCCAAGCAGCCCTTCTGAGGAAACCAAAATCAGTCCTTTCTGTTTTCTGAAAAGAACTAAAAAGCCAGATCTCCCTACTCTGATTTTGCACTCACATCTGTCACTCTGCTTGATAACAAACGACAGATTGTCTCCTGCACGAGCATTGCCACCCAGACCTCAATTTGAGCATTTATGCCCCCAGGTAGTGCTCGATATGTTGCCCCTCAACAAGTTTAAGATCTCTTTGAGCTCCTTAGGGACAGTCTTAAAAACTAGGTTTGTCAGGTGAACACAACCATCATTTGCTATTTAAATTCACTGTAGTGCTGTCAACAATTTCTTGAAGTGATGACTGAACAGGTGGATTTATTTCAGAGTGGCTGACAGCCAGTGCTCTTTCTATGAGACCTTTATTTTAGAACTTGGCATTAGATCCTGCTTTTAAGTACTTAAGGGAAAAAAAAGAGGAAAATATAAATGTTCACTTATCCACTCTTTGTTTCCTGCCATCCCATTGGAGTGTCACCTGCAGCAATCAGGGAGAAAAAGAGGGCTATCAAGGTGGAAATTGATATATTACTTTTCTCTGAAACGAAGCTAAGTGCAACTGTTTTCTCTGAGTAGAAGAAAAGAGCAAGTGCTGTAATGTTTACAGGGTAAAATTTCCCCAATGAATTTGGTGCATTGGTGTGTGATGTGACAGTTGCCTGGTAGAAAACCGAAACAACCAATAAATAATCCAGTTAAGACTAGCCTGTTGTGTTACAGCTTTTGCCTGTTGTCTCATCAAATATGTCACTGCTGGAAGAGACTGAAATCCCCTCTGTGTTTCTGAAACATGATGTGCAACACTGCTGGTAGTGTAAAACAGGTTCTTCTCTTTCACCCTTCCCTCCTGTCACCCCAACTGTGCTACTGATGCAACCCACTGTGTCCTACAGTACTTGGTGCCTCTGCATTTAAAAGATCTCTGTGCATTCTATTTGGGATGGGTTCCCTCCACATACTTCTATTGTGCAGCATCAAAAGGTAAAATAATTTGGAGGCAGAGGATATATGTTATAATTACAGTAATTAAACACTCATAAGCTGCACCTGGTTATAAGCCGCACTTCCGGGTAGCCGGGAAGACCACGGAATGTGTCCATAAACAAGCTGCACCGGATGATAAGCTGCACCTTTTTTTTTTTTCCTTTCTTTTTTTTTTTTTTTTTTCTTTTCTTTTTTTTCTTTTCTTTATATTTTTTCAGCAAAGATCCAGCTCTGGCCAGTTCCGCCCCGCTTTGGGCCAGCCCGCCTCGCACTTCCGGGTTGGCATTTCTCCGGAATTTGCATCGGGTGAAAAGCCGCACTTCCAGGGTGAGCTTGAAAATTCAGTCAAAAAGGTGCGGCTTATAAGCATGAAATTACTGTTGAAATTATGAAGTAAAGTCCTCACCCTCTGCACACATCCATGTATAATTTTATGGTCTATAAGCCAAGTAAAGACTTAGAATTCTAGAATCTTGGAATGGTTTGGACTTGAAGGGACCTAAAATGTAACCTATTCCTACACCCCCTTGATAAATAGGGACATCTTCCACTGGACCACGTTGCTCAAAGCCCCATTCAAACCTTGAATATTTGGAGGGATGAGGCATCAGCCACCTATTTGGGAAACTGTTCCAATTTGTATTTCCTAGAGTTAGCTCGTAAACACCTTACAAGTGGTCCTTACCTCCAAGAAAAACAAAAAAACCAAAAATGACAATGTCTGCTGTAAATCCATCAATATAAAAGGAATATGACAGCTGTCTACTTGGATCTGAAGAGTAAATGTAAGTCAGCTTGCAATAAGAGATCCAACAGAGAAGGGAAAGGAATAAGGTAAGTAAGAAATTTCATGAAAACTCTAAAATGAAATAATGAATTCTGAAAATATTCTCAGGAGTAGGAAATATGCCTATTATACACACAAAAGAAAATAGGTTTCCACAGACCAGGCAGAAATATTCCAGATATAAAAAAGTGTGAGGAAAATTACTGACAACACATTTTTAAACCTGCAATGCCCAGCTGCTGAATTATGTTTTGGATACAAGAGCTCACACAAAGCATGTGTTGTGCTCACACACAAAATTTTGAAAATCAGTGTCTAGTAAAGTCATACATACCTACATCTTTTCTTACTTTTTTATTTGTCTTGGAAAAGGTGACATTTCTGGGCTTGATGGTTGCTCTCATGTGCCCTTTGTATCCCACATATATCTAGGGAAAGGCAGAAATAGGCTCAAGGCACTTGTAATCTGCTGTCTATTACTGGCATTTCCAGAAAAAACAAGAATTTCAGGAATTAGCATGATTGGTCTGCAGTCTGTTCATGGTACTGTGTTGTGTAGACATCTCATGAGTTGCATCATTTGAGTGAGATTAGGAGGCATGTCATGAGATGATCTGCAATTGAAAGTAGGAATCATTCTGGTGGACCTGATAGGAGACCAGTGGGATGTTTGGGCTGTGGGTCCTCCAGGAGACAGCAGCCACCACTGATGACAGTGCTCTCACATGGATGTTTTCACAGGCCCTAAGTCCAAGGATTCTCTTCATCATTCACAGACCTCCAGACAAATCTCCTTTATACCAATGAAAGTTGTCCATCCACACCAGTGGGTTTTGGAGCAGGCCTGGATTCAACTAATGCACTCAATGCATACAGGGAAATCAACACTAAAATGGACTACCATGAAGGCAGTCTTGATAGCAAACAAGGAAACTGGAAAAGACTTAAGTAAGCAGTCTCTTTCCCCTAGAAGTCCTCAGAGAGAAAAAGAACTTACTGCTGCTCTTTGTAAAGTACCTGCCTTTTGACTCCAGAGCCAGGGACTGCCAATCTGCTACTTTCAGCAGCACTACAATTCTCTTCAAGAAGCAAAAGAGCTGATGATAGCTTCATAGCTCAATTATATTTCATTAATGTCACATCATAAATGCTGAAAATCTGACCTGCAGCACTGTTACTCCTCATTGAAGGCATACCAGCATCGCTTCTCTGCCCATTCGTGATGTTCTTTCCTGTCCAGAGCTATAAACCCCAATACACATAAAATTCCAAACTCACCAGTCTTACAACTCTGAGAGGCAGTTTGCTCAGCATGCCATCTGGAAAAAAAACTTCTTTGCTGTTCTTCAAGACAGCCCACAGGAGCCACCCACTTGCAGTTACTGACCTTGAATTTGATCTGTATGGATATTGTCAATCCTTGTTAACATATTTCTGATGGGAGGTGGAGAAGATGCTTTTTCAAACTCTTCAAGAGAGCTCTTTCATTCACTCAAGCATGGGGTCTGAGCCTCATATGACTACAGCACTGTGCAAACAGACTAGCCAAAGCCTTTGGGAAGTGTTTTGACAAAATTTCTCATCAAGAGAATGCTTCAGCTGGTCCATCACAGCTGAAATCCCTAGTGGAAACACAGGGAAAATGTCAATAGTCAGATTTCTGACTTTCCAAGAGTCACCAGTTAGGTATGAGGGAAGAAAAGGAGAAACCCAGACCAGCCTTCTGCAAGAAAATCCCACTCTACAGACTTCCTGACCTCCTGTACCATTTGGATTTAGGCATTCAGAAGACACATTTCAAAACACTAGGAACTATTTCAGAATTAAATTCTAATTGGGATTCTTTCATTCATTCCTGCCTTTTTCCTTGACCTTAGGGAAATAATTTAATTCCCCTTGCATTGGTTTTCCCTAAAAATATAAGAGCAATGATTTTCTGTCGTACCAACCTCTAAGTGACAACATAATTTTTAACTGATTTGTGTTTGCCAAAAGCATTGAGACCTGTCAAGAAAAATGCCAACCCCTGCTAGTGTGCCGAGGGAGACATAAGAAAAATGTGGAAGTCACAGAAGCTTTCCCTTAGTGGAAAGTTCCTGGCTTTACACAAACAAATATTTTCCTGTCAGCATTTACCACCAACTATATGAATCATTTACATTGCATTTTCACGGTAAGCTCTTTAAAAATAAACTCAACATCACCAGTGAAAAGTGTTTTCATGGGATTTCAAAATGCCCAAGAGCATAGTCTGGTACACCAGATTCAGATACACCCTACTGCAGTGTGCAGAGATAATGGAAGAAGATTGACAAACAGGGAGGTAACAAACATATTTTATGCTGAATAGCAAAAAGAGTTGTTAAAAATTAATTTGAGTGTTACGACTAAGAGGTGCTCTAGGGAGAGAAGCTGCTTGTTCCTACTTTGGCCAATAGGAACATAAGAACAGGTACACTGGTTCACACCTGATGTTCATATAGTCCATCCTCTCGACAATGCTATTCACAATGCTTAGATAGCCATATATGACATTTCTCTCAAATGTCTCCCATTGTGTTAGATCTTGTTTACTGCATAATCTTCTCAGAAAAGGCGAAAACCCATGCTTTTGAAAATACTTGCAGACAGGTCTCTTGCTGAACCACCAAATCAGCTGCATTTACCATAACCATACACACACAAAATTGGAAGTCATCTATTTCAGAAAAAGTGAATACTATCGTCATCATCATCAATGTAATTTGAGTACAATGATTATGTTTTTTTGCCTTATGTGAAAATGCCTATTCTTACTGAAGAATGCTCAGTAGTCCTTGGCAGCATGATTTTTTGATAGTGTGAGTAGTGGTAAGCTCCAATGAGTTGGATTAACAAGATCCCACTCCAGAAAGAATGGGACTTTCGGTGGGGGCCCTTACTAAAACTGATAATATTCCTCAGTTTTCCTCTTCCTCTGACCTCTTCCTCCTGTCTTGTGCTTCAGATATGGCATTCCCATTAGAGTATTTGAGTCTCCAGACTCCTACTCCAAACAGATTTGGATCTTTATGCTGGTAGCACCTGTGGGGGTAGTTCAGCCAATGGGGCTCATGGTGTTTCACTTTGCTGCCAGCAGATGTGCAGTACAGCAGCATGATATAGGCTAGCAGTTACAGAGAAGTTAACCAGAATATCTCCCTGATTTCAAATACCCCTGGGCATAGATTTTAATTTTGTATTCTATAGAGATGCATAGGACCCATCTATCTATTCTCTGCCCACTTGTTTCCTCAGTACTGGTGTGATGTAGCTGTGTAATACTCACCTTAACAATTGATGGCTGACATATTAAATTAATTTCTCAAAGAGTTCCCTGAAGCCCACCAGTCCCCTCTAAAAGTTCAGCTTTGGCTCCAGAGGATACTAAATAACATTGTCCTTCACAGGGAATTTAGATAAGACCCAGGTTCAGGGTGTGGAGATGCTAGAAGTTTTGCAACCTTGTGCAAAGCAAAGAGAGCACAAAGACTTTCTCCATCCTTATTTATTCCTTAGCAATGTAGAATCTCTCAATATGTTTAGAGTTTGGTGTAGTCTTTGAGGTACACTACAGAACACAACTCCCTTGGAGGGGAACTGCTTTCACTTCAGGTTTCCTCTCAAACAGCAATAATTCCTCACCTAGGCAAACAAGTGGGGAAAATTAAAAAAGTTAAATATCAAGGCAAAGTGTTTTTCATTTCTAGAGGGACAGAAATAATGCATCTCAACCCCAAGAAAATATTTCCATCTCATTCACCCTTTACATGTTCCCATAATTAAAAAAAAATAATAATTTAGGTCTATGGAGATTATCCAAAACAGACATGAATAGCATTTGGTTAAGATTCAATAATCTTTCAGTTTTATCTTAAGGTGTAGCAGTTTCAGATGCCTAGAAATTGGCTGTATTTTATCCTAGAAAGACCAAAGAGGGTAAATTAATATGCTGCTCTTTCACAGAAGCTCTCCCAGTTACCTTATCTGGGTAAACTGACAGAGACTTCCAAGTTCTTGATGGTTTGGAGTTTCATTGCAGAAAATATGCCACAGTGATGGATACCATCAAGCTACAAAAAGTGTCATGCTTTAATGTGAGGTCATCACAGCTGTCATGAGATCTGGGCCTTTTCTCTTCTTTGCTATTCATCTGCCTGTTGTGCCTACCACTGCTCTGGACTGTGCTCTCTCCTCCCATCCTTCTTTTCCCTGTGTAAGCAGACGGAAAGCTCTGGAGCACAGGCTGTCTCTCTGCATGTGAACCAGAGCACAAGCAGCAGACCTCCAGTTACAATTGAGAGCTCTCAGTACTGCTGATAAGCAATACAGATTCAATTACACAGACCAGACACTTATTCTAATCTCAGTTACCCACCTGTGCAGATGGACAAGTGTTCAAAAGGAAACCCCCAGTGTCAGCCTGATAAAGTACAACAAATATTCTGTCCAACAATTACTTTGGAGAAAGTTTGTTGCCCATGCTGATTCTTCCAGAACTGTTTCCTTCCTTACACAGGTGATTTTTTTCCTTGTGAAAGAAAATCCCTCTGACATTATTTTCTTGCTTTTCTAATAGGCTTGTTCTGAAGGATCTCAGCACCAAATCCTTGTAAGCAAACTGAATGCGCAGAATAATCCAACTTCCATGCAAAGACAGACAAAGACAGTAGTATCTAACTCTCACTTCTGTGGTATTACAGAAAACTACAAGGCATAGCCAAGACAAGCTATGCTAGAGGAGACTGACTTGCAGCACTCTGAGGGTGGAGCATTTTTCTGGCTTATCTTGCTCTTGGCTTGAAACATCTGGTACCAATACAAAGAAATTGCATATTTTCTCCCTGCTAATTGTGAAGTACCTGACTGATTGCTTATGACTGGCAAGTGTCTGATAACAGGAAATGGTAGCATGGCAGTTCGATGGGTTAAGAAGGATGAGACATGAAAACCAATTATGGGATTCTTTATTTAAACATTTATGCATATTGACTGAGGAATGTCTAAGCACCAACTGTTATTGTCATTACTATCAGTGTTTTCATTACCATAGCTGTTCTGAGACCTAGGCACAAATCAGTTTCTCACTGGGAAAATGGAGTTCCATGAGACTTTTTCTCAGCTGCCTGAAATCTCTTTTTCACCATGGTGTTGCAGCTGTGCCATTATTCTCAGGGAGCCAGGAGCACAGCAGAGATGTTCTTTCGAAAACTCCATGTCAGCTCTATGGTCTCTGAGCCTCCACATGTAGGCACTAAGCAAGAAAAGCTCCAAGGCAGCCTGATGACAAGAATACGTGGCTTGACCATGCCATGGGTTGGTGTTTCTGGGATCCAAGGACTATTTAGTCCCTGTGGGGACCAAACCAGCTCTCAGCAATCTCTGAGCTGGAGATGGACAATGTGCTGTCCCCTATTACTTGCACCACTGGTGATGGCATCAGAAAGATGAACCAGGGACCAAAAAAAAGCATTTTACAAAGAACAGATAAGGTCTCAGAGGAAAGGTTTGTTCAAAACGAATGTCCTGTGTCTGGTGTTTATTGGAAAAAGTTTCAATATCAAGATGAAGAGCAAACAAAGTCATGGAAAGAAGCCGATGAAAGTAACTACTCTGACTTTCAAGCACCCATAATTGAACTGGAACAGGAAAGTGATATTGATTGAAAATCCAAAGTAGAGCAGAGTGGTACACTTTCAGACCCAGCAGACAGAAGGAAAAAAGTAAACAAGCAGTCTGCAAGGTACCATTTTTTTAGCAATGTGAATTAGATGTTAAAATGTCAATTCATTTTTCATAGCCCAAAATATTATTTATAGCACAGATAAAACCTTCTAATTTCCAATAAACCATTCTGAAATTAATATTTTGTACTAAATCCTGGTCAAGTTGCTCAAGCATATCATTGTATCTAAGTCATTAGGACTGTACAAATGAGTAATGGTAGCAGGAGCTGGCCATTTATTGGTATGACTTTGAAATGGCTGCCTTACTCAAGCATGTCTATAAAACACTTTTGCCACACTATCATGTATTCCATTTACTTCCCTTTTAAGAGAGAGGGGAAAAGGTTATTCTAGAAATACTTTAGAGTAATAAAATCTTTATTGCTACAATTTTTTTGTATCTCTTATACCAGTAAAGCCTGTTGATTTAGTTATGTCCACAGTTCTGGGAGTGATAGAAAGTCAGTGCTTATACATTTTGTACACCTCTAAATATTACTTTAGCTGGAGTGTCTACAACTGTGGGGTATGTATGCGCACAGTTTTATATAGTTTTATAGCTATTTTTATATAGCTAACAACTTGAACTGAATGAAACAACGCATGCTGGGTATATTATGGCCTCACAGTCCCTCCTTCCAGTGGGACACAGCAAGTGCTTGTGGGTATAATAGCTTGCAGGGCAACAAATCTAAGCAGGCATTGAATCAAAACCTGTTGCTGTAAATGAAAGACAGGAAAGATTGAGAAGGGGCATCTACCAGGAGCAGGAAACAATATAAACACAGACACACATACAAGTCTGGGTTTCTTTCAAATCTGCATGAGTAACACTGACACTTTCTAAGCATTATTAATATTTAAATATCTTATTGAATATTTGGGACAGCATCAGCTTGCATTCAATTCCAAACATGCACTATTGTGCAGTTTATCTATTTACTGTTCAATGAGTCAAATAAATATCTCTGCCATCCCAGCTTTTTATTCATTGGAACAATAATATGCAGTATTATGGAAGAAGCACTACATTTCTTCTGCCATTCTTTTCTTCCACTGCTGTTGGCACAGAGATGACTAAAGAAACCAAATCCCTCCCTCCAAAACCAAACCAAACCAAACCAAACCAAACCAAACCAAACCAAACCAAACCTAACTAACAAAACAAAAAAAAACCCAAAATCAATCAGAAATCTAACAAACAAACCACAACAAACAAAACTCCATCACCACTGTGCTCAGCAGTCGGAGCCACTATTATTATGAGAAGTGAGCAAATTCCTATCCTGTTTTGTTCATCAACAAATCTATCAGCTAAATGGTGATTGTGTTACTTTCCCTGGCAGTAACACAAGAGAAACAGGAATCTTGGTGCAATATTCTAAGTCTGAGGTTGCAGTGCTGGCATTTAGAAAAATCATTGTGCAACTTATAAATGGCACAAATTTGCTCAGGAAGTCACAGAGGGAAAAAATATGGAACATTACTCTGCCGTTTTGACAATTTCTTTTCTTCTGTAACTTCACTTTGAAAGAGAAGCCAACATCATTTGGAATAAGATATCTGCTTTCTCAGTCGACACCAGTCTGTTGAATAGCAGAATGATAAATATCTCAGTGTTTATTTAATTATTTAGGGCATAATATGCTATTTTATTTGACAATCTGTTTGCTCTGCGGATAAACTGTAATGCTGAGTAATTTTTCCTTGTGAAGGAACAAGATTATCTTCTCATTAAACAGCCTCATTGGCCCAAAAGGAACATCACTCTACAAATAGAAACTATTGCTATGAAAAGAATGAAGCGGAATTGCCTGGAACTCACAGAAAATTCAAGAGAGAACTCAGTCCCTGAAGTCAGTGAGAAGAGCAGCAGTGCTGCCTGTATGAGCAGAGGGAGTCAGGCTGCCATGTAGATACTGAATTGAAGATCAGCTTTCCCCTCTTGGCTGCTTGGTTTGGTTTGAACTTGTGGGATGGGGTCTGAAGTGGCAATGTCCACGGCACTTCTTCCTGCTGGGGAGTAAGTCAGGCTGACTAGGGCAGTGACAGATACTCCCTGGTTTTCCCTCAAAAATGAGGATCAAAGCCTAACCATAACAAGGGTGTTTACGGCTATGGGGAACCCTCTCACGTCCCTTCTAGGGAAGCTGGGTGCTTGATTACCACTCTAAAGTGCTTGATCACAAGCACACACAGCATGGAGAATAAACAAGAAGAACTAGAAATCTATGGGTGGTCACAAAGCCAAAATCCATCATGTGGGATGGTTCATGTGGATCCATCAAGGGATACACCCATGAGTGCTGAGGGAGCTGATAGATCTTGGTGCTAAGCCAGTCTCCATCATTGAAAAATCATGGAGAAAGGGAGAAACGCATGACTGGAGGAAGGCTGTTGTTAGTCCAGTCTTCAAAAAGGGCAAGAAGGAGGACCCCAAAAACTACTGGCCATTTTGAAGGCCATCACCAAGCTTGCAGAAGAAAAGATCATCAGAGTCCTCAGCACGAATTCACAGAGGGGAAATCTAGCTTGACTGATCTCATAGTCCTTGTGATGGCAGGGCAGGATGAGTTGATGAGGGGAGAGCAGAGGATGTTGTCTGCCTTGACTTCAGCAAGGCTTTTGTCACTGTCCCGTAACATCCTCCCAGATAAGCTCAGGAAATGGGGGTTAGATGAATGGACAGTGAGGTGGATCAAGAACTGGATAAAGAGCAGAGCTCGGAGGGTCATGATCAGGGGAGTAGAACCCAGTTGGAAAGCCTTTAGTAAGTGGCTTTCTCCAGGGATCAGTACTGGATCCAGACTTATTCTACTTGTTTACCAAGGATCTGGAGAAAGGGATAGAATATATCCTGAGCAAGTTACATTCCTGTGTAACCTGCTCTAGGTAACCTTGCCTCCGAAGGGGAGCAGGACTGGATGATCTCCAGAGGTCCCTTCCAACCCTAACAATTCTGTGATTGTGTGTGATTCTGTGGTTGGCTAAATTTGCCTACAGATCCAGGGTGACACTGGTTGAATTATCATAGTATCCCATGGGAGCAGAGTCAACAAGCCTGGGGCTTCTGTACCAGTTTGATCCAGAACCCTAGAGAGATATGGAAGGTTCATCTTTTCTAACTTGATTCCATCTCATGTGCGTCTTCAGATAGAAATGCTCCAGAGCTCATGGAATAAGTTATATAAGTGGGGACAGAAGACATTTCACGATGCTTTGATTTTGCTGCATTCTGCATGGGGATAATAGCAAGCTCTAAGCTATCAAACATTTCCATTTTAATATGGCCAAATGGTTTCACAGAGATCTGTCACCATCATTTTGCAGATGAAAAGGCACAGAGAAGCATTTTTCTTGAGGTTATATCAGAAAACAGTAACATATCTGAAACTAATACCTGGCTCCCCAACCTTCTACCCAATGCTCTAAACAACTGCTTTTCCCTAGAGATAAAAAAAACCATGGATAATAAACTTTTCCATACCATCATTGGCATAGTTTACATCACTCCATAAACAATAATGATAATGAGATCATATTAATAACTGACTGTTCTTGATAGCTTACAATTAACAGTGCCATGTCAAATGGCAAATTGAGTACAGGAGCTAATGGACGTATGAAAGTTAGACCTTGTATCCTGGCTTAGATGCAAGGATCAAAAGGAAGAGCCACCTCATCCATTTTCTGTCTCTGATAGTGGCCAAAATATTTATGGAGGAACACAGCAGACATTTAGAAACATTTCTCTAGAATATTCTCAGAAGATCCAAAAGCATGCAAATGAAGAACTTTCTGAGACAAAAGATGTGATTTTTATTTATGGACCAATGGCAAGGAGTGCCATAGATTACCCTACATAGGGTAAGAACCCACAAACTCTGTACTGCAGAGATTCAGTAAAATATCACAGGCCTTTTCTCCCATATGCCTTGCTTAGGAATGTGATTACTGTGATTGGATGATAGAGCATTTTTAAAGCAAATAACTCTTTGACATCTACAGCAGAACAATTCACTATCTCTGCCCATTTTACTTTCTGTCTTCTCTGCCTCTGCCACCATGGATTCTTTCTGGTGTCAAATTAGTTCCTGTCCACACTGCCATTGACATCAATTCATCAGACAAAGACTGGCATGGTACCACTGCCCTTCAATAAAACAAAATTTGAAGTGATGATCTACAGATGTAGTGTTCTGTGTCCAGTTGACAAGCCTGAAAGTGCAAATATTTCTGTGGAGAACTCTTAAAAATGGCCTGGTCTCTCTGCCCCAGCAGAAGCATACAGATTTCATTTGCCTTTTAAATAAAAAAAATTAGATCTTTAAAGTTTTAAAGTGAAATTTCAATAACATTTTCAAAAAACCAGTGTCTGGTGGGCCCACAGGGTCTTTTGAGCCCTTCAGCTGTGTTGGGACTGTGACACTGCATTGCCATTTGGAACCAAGCAGAATGCCAAGGTCAGGCTCGAGAATAAGGCTAACATAGTTTTTTGCATAGGCTTATGTGCCTGGGCAGATGAGAGTATTTGGCCAAAAACACCACTGTGCTAGCTCAGAGGCATTTCTCAGCCCTGAGTTAGTCTCATCATCTTTGTAGGGTGTTTCTCCAGACAGAGCAGCCATCCCAGGGCCTTTGATGTGTCAATTTATGTACCACGGCTTAGCTAAGCACCTGTCTATATTAAAAGCAAAACTTGCTTTTCAGGATCTTGTGGAGGTTTCCCAGGCCTCAGTTTGCCTGTCTGCACTGAAGTGCCAAAACAATGTGACGTGGTGTGCTTCATATGGAAAGGATTTCTAAGCATGCAATCCCATTGGTCATAATTAGCAATATAATGCCTAATAATCTTTAGTCAAAAGAGGTCTTCACTTACTTGATTCTCATCCAAAACCTGTTGATTAGCAATCCCCTGTAGCTGGGCCATAGCACTCTGCTGAAGCACTGAAGAGAAACTTGGCCTGAATGTAATCATTCGATTAGCATTCACCCAAGCAAAACATCCACTTCTGTGGAGATCAAGCATATTTCTACCTTTTCTGGCTTTTGACAAGAAGTAGATGTATGAAGCATGGGAAATGTATACAGTACAGAACGTTTTTTAGACTAAGTACATGGAAAAATGCATTTTGCCTAGACAAAAAATGACACTCCCTTGTACATCAGTAAGGTATCACTGAGCTGTTATCTGCTGTGCTCTCAGATGGGTGACAGATGATGCACACAGAGAAATGCAGAAAAGCAATGGAGGATGAAAAGCACTTAAAAATAACTACAGATATGTTTTCTAAAATTAATCACAGGATTATTGTTGCTGCAATTTTCTTGTTGCATTTTTTTCTTCGTGTAAAGGAAGCAGCCAGAAAGCTTAAGTTGTGTGTTTCTTTAAGAAAACATGAATCAACGAAACAGCTACCAATGTGTTGATTTTGTTCCTGTACTTTCTCTACTGAAACCCAGGGACCTTCTTGGAATGCATTGCCTAAATTAGTAGCAGCTACTCTCAGTAACCACAGATGCTCATAAACCCCTGGAAGATGACACACGTTTCAGGAGAGGCTGGATCAGCACACACATATAAAGGGCAAGTGACAGTGAAGTAATGTTTGCCAAGAGAAGAAAAAAAAATCCCTTTCAGTTTGTAAAGCACAGAAACGCTTCTTTCTGCTTCAGATCACATCAACAGCTTCTCTTTGATGGGTCTTGCTGTGACTATTGACCCCTGTAGACCTCTCTGAGTTGTATCAAACAAGATGTGTCTAATTTTCTGCTTCCTTCAACAGCTGTATTTCCTGACCAGCCTTAGAGTACCTTATCTTGATCTCTCACTACCTACTTTAGGCCAGCTTTTTATGATATGCAGGATAATAGTACTATTCCCACCTCCCAGATGATTATTGCCTTTCATTTATTACATATTAACATCTGCTGGGAGTATTCGGAGAGTTAGCAGTTGAACAAAAGTTTCCACCTTCTTCCACCTGTCTCAGGCTCTCACAACTTCTAGATCCCTATTTTACATCCCTTTAGAAATCTCTGAACCCATGAGACAAGGCTAAAAATGCACTCAAGCAACTCAATATGCAAGAAACTACTTCCCCTACCGACAGTATCTACTTCTCTGTGTATAAATTTTTGTTTCTTCCACCACTCCTATCTGATGGGTTAGGAGGGAATTTCCTACTGTTAATCTTCCTCAGATGACGTCTGTGAGGAAGCATAGCCCCTGAAGCTGCTGTGCAAGTAACTGATATGCTGTACTGTCAGCAGAATACAGGACAAGAGCTTTCTTGTTTGTCAGTTCTGAGTCCCTTCTGGCTACAAAAGGAGGTGACAGCAATAACTAGGAAAGCAAGGAAGATTAATGGTGTGTATAACACAGTAGAAATAAGAAATAATCATACTCTGCAGAAAGGAACTTTCCGGAGGGAATGGCTCAAGAGAGGAGGATGCAGGAGCCAGTCACATCTGTAACCAGTCATTTAGCCAGCACATGCAACTGCCTGATAAAGTCCATGCAGACCCCTGATAATAGTTATCTTCTGACTCAAATGCCACACAAAGCATGGAGTTCATGATCAATGTCTAGAGGCACAAGGTCCACGTTACCAAGCAGCACAACTTCTTTTGCAGATCTATATTTCTATTTTGATTCATTTCTATTTATTTTCTACAATTTATACATTAGTTATTGAAAGGAACAGGTACAATACACATTAATGAAGCATCTGTTAACTCTCCAATGTTCATTAAGATTCAGGTCAGTCCTAATGTACACAAACAGAGAAATTAATATTTAATTCATATTAACTCTTCCACAAATAAAATTCCTCACGGAGAAACTTTGTTGTCTAAGGTAAGATTCAGTTCACTAGCTCTTGTGGACTATGTGGATACTTTGCAGAATTTTATTGTCTACAGGTCTTCCTATCCTTTCCTTGCAGAGATAAACACATAACATGGACACAAGGGCATTAGGAAGGGAGGTCAGATGGCAAAGGCAATAAAGGAGAAATATGTGAAAAAAAACAGTCACTTCATTGTACCAGGTGCTAACAGGAAAACAACTTTATCAATGGGAGAAGAAGAGCTTCTAATTTAGTATACAACTGCATTAAGAGTTACTTATCTTTCCCAGTAACCTTCTGTGAAAAAGCATAAGTTTCAAAAAGACTCTATGTGGTTGCTTAGTGAGAGTTAAATAATGCTCTGGACACCTGAGTCCAAGATGGTGAATTACATGTCTGTGCCAATAAGCTCTTCGGTGCCGCTCAGCAGCTTTCCTAACAAGGATTTGTGTGAGTTGTTTTAACATTTTCTGGTCATTCAGCATGACATTTGGTGATTCAGTTCCTAGAAATGCTGACATCCTCTTTCTACAACTAAGAACAATGAATCTGTGCCTTGAAACAATAATTTTATATAAACTAAAGGGAAAAACTGAAAGCAAATTGTCCCAGAAGTTAAGAAATGCCTGTAACAAATAATTTTCATTGCCATAACTCATATCTTGAAGGGTAAAAGGAGAAAAAGGGAGGATGGCAATGTGGATTGGATGTGGGGCAAGTAGTCATGGCACTCAGTGGGAAGTGCAGGTTAGGTCCTTTTCTATACTTTTCACCTCCTACCCCTCCCTTTGGTAAAATCTAGTGATGCATCATGTAAGGTAGAAGACAGTAGAGCTCCAGAAAGGAGATAAAAGTTTGTCCTCAATACAGCTTTACTGGGCTATGTGAATAGCTGGTGAAGATGTAGTCCTGACATCTGAGAGATCAGGAAGCACACTTGCAACATCTTTTCAGCTCTATCACAGACCTGATGTTGAGAATGTGAAGAGGGGCAAACATGTGCTCTCAGTTCCTGTGAAAACACAACCACTCATGGAAGGTGTTGTCTCTATAGCCCTAGATAAAATTTGGTTGGTGGAGGAGATTTCAATGGATGGAAATTGATGAAATTTATTTTTCCCCCCCATAGACGTAAAATCAACGCTAAGGTTTGAAATACCCAGGGTCTATGGAATTATTACTATCAATTTCAAAGAGCCCAGCAGTTTCCCCCTCATTCCTGGCTTTGAAACAAGATGTTTGAAAATTTTAAAAAAGTCATCAGAAAATGTGCTAAAATTTCCAAGAACAGTAGCAAATTTTGCATATGTACATAGACGAAATATTGCACCTGTGTTCTTTATATTTGCTTACAACAAACCTTCTTAAAAATAAACTCTCAGTACAATTTTTTTTTTTTTTTGCTTTGAGTTAAATACTTATCATCTCAACACCTCATTGTGTTATTTTGCTTCTGGTGATATCTTTGATTAAATTCTTAGGTTAATTTATAGTAATGACACAGCAAACCTGGCAGTCATAATCCCTTGAGTAGTTCAACATGTTTATGAGGGTTGAAGGATGTTAAAAGTGGCAGTTTAAATGCTAAGCTAAGTAATCAGCTCATTAGGAATTTGCTCAGTGTGTTTGTCGTCTGCAGCTGCAGCGTGCAGAACCAGACTTGATAATTCACCAGACAGTTTAATGTACGAACAAGGTAAACTCCTCAAAGACTGATTGACAATCCCTGGAATTTTGTTAGCAGAGATAAGTGCATGTTCACACTTACACCCATGGATTCCAGCACAGCGGAGCTGTAAAACAAATGTATTTGGCAGTCAGGTCTGGTATGCACAACTCCACCTGCAAGATCCGGACCCGAGACAGCCTCAGCCAGCAAAACCAGGCTTCATGGAGTTGAGAAAAAATATGGAAAGCTGCATCCCAGCCATGGAAATCTTTTGAATGCTATGGGGACGGTGCCACACTTGTGTGTCATACTGTCAGACTGATGTACCCACGGCTCTATGGTGGCCTCTCTTTCTGTCTGGAGGAACTACATTCCACATTGCAGAAAAATCCTGTTGTCTTCTTGAAGTTGTTTCAGGTTTTTGAAACTAAACATCATTTTATGCTATCACATTCCTTTTCTACAGTAGCTTGAAGAATACCCATTTTGCAGCCTGAATATTGTTTGTTTTTCTGGCTTTTTCCCTATATACATAATTTTTCTTATTGACCCCTATCTTACTCTTCACAGAAAACTTTATGTCTGCTAATGTTAAAAACCAGCCACAGCCATCAATAATTTGACAAAGCTGAGAAACAAATTTCACTGAAACACCGATGCTAATATTTTTTCTGACTGAACTCATACCTCTAAATATTTCTAACTCCTGGGATGCATGGAATGTAGCAATTTAGGGATAGTTCAAATCCCTGGTTATGTGTCTGATCTGCAAATCTCCAGATGCACTATACATCGTCAATATGACAAATGCCCTTGCCTAGACAGCCAGAGAAATTTGCTTAGATTAGTTAGGGTTTGAAGAAAATGGCCAAAAAAGGCTGAATCACCCCAGACTCCACAGCTTCCTGAGCATCTGTCTCTTTCTTTCAGTAAAGGAAGATGCCTCTATCAAAGTAATGAATTATAGACTCTTCCTGTCAGTGCCTGAGATATCTGTGAGGATAAACCTGAAGCAGGACCTCCTCCTCCAGTACTCCATTAGCATTCACTCAGTTCCTTGCTAGCATCCTATTAAATGCAGAAGCAATTCATGAAACCCCGAATATTTCACTGATCAAAAATCTCCCGAGGCTCTGCTTCTGCAACAAAAATTTATGTAAGGAGAGAAAGGGGGGCAGAGGAGAGCCAGTACAGAAAAACCCTGCATCATGGCTTGGCATGATAAACTAACCAGCGAAGGAAGGGTGCACTGTGGGGAGAAGGAGGGGAGAAGTGATTATGTGGCAAAGAATAATCTCCCTCCCCAAAATGCCTCTGGGAAGGAGGAAGCCAGAAAACATGAGAATTCTGCCAGTATTCACAATGACCCTTCAGAGCACCATGGGGAGCCTACTGATGAAGAGCTGCTCTCTGATGCCTCCTGCCAACTCAGTATTTGCCAAATCCCATTTGCTTCTAATCACTTACAGACAGTTGCTTGGCCTGAATCTGCTCAGTCTTTTTCTGGTGTAAAGTTGGAGCTGGGCTGCAGAAGCTGTCTTGGCGCTGATGTATGTTAAAGAAGGAGTGTGTCTATCTTCATGATCCACAGAGAAATAAAAAACACTGACTGACCTGCCTAGGTGGCTGGCTTGGACAAGTCCTGGAGGAGAAGGTGGGTGGCAGGGTGGGCACGTGGACCTGCATGACATTGTTATAAGTGTTATCCTTGTAGAAAGAGAGAGTACACACTTGGGATGTTCCCAGTAGGTGCTCTGGGAAAAAATAGGTAATCAGAGACACAATTACTTTTCTGACAGCTCAGGGAAGAGAAACTGCTTACTGAAGGCTATATTGACATTCATCTTGCTCCAGTTTCTTCCATAATTCTGCCCCATGAACAGTTACCCTTTGTTATTAATCCACTGAATTTTGCAGCATACTACAAACAAGGTCTGGCTGCCTGTCAGAGGCAGCCCCAGTTTTCTGAAAGATGCTTTAGGACACAGCAAGCACAAAGAGAGAAGGATGTCCTTAGTAGGTGCTAGTCACACAAACAAAGCGCCAAGGAAAACTTAACCTGGATCTGAGCAAAGTGTGCCAATCTCTGTAAGACCAGCTATTCATCATCTCCACTTTCTTCAGCTGAGTTATGGCAATACCTGAGGAAAAGGAATTGCTTTCTGGCCCTCCCCTGCACACCTTCAGCAGCAGAAGCCATCAGCTGACACCCTGAAGCACAGTGGCTGATTGCATTTCGCATGCATAATGGTGGCTGTTATTATTGGCAAGAACAACAATTGTTGCAGTTCAACAAACTTGTCTTAATCATTTCTGGTTATGTAACACGCCATATACAAGTACTAATGCAATCAAGTGCACTCTACTGACTGCAGAAATACTGCCTGCAGACTCCTTTTACTCAATAAACTTGTAACTGGATCTAAAGATCTAGGTAAAAAGCACTTTGCAGAAAATGGGTGATTTTAAGGTATTGGTCCGATGCTGAGGTGTTTCATTGGTAAAATGATTATGGATTTAGACTGCAGTTTAAGAAAAGTAAAACAAAATTCCTCCTATGTCTCTGATCTCTTTTGCCACTGGGCCATCAGGATTACTTGCACTTATTTCTGTCTAAGTATTCTGAATTTTGCAACTTGTATGTAAAAGCAAATAAAGCCTATATGCAGCAATAATGTCATCTCTGGATAAAAAAAGAGGAAAAAAACCAGCAGATATGTGTGTAGATATGGAGATTTTGCTTCTCATTCTCATAAATTAATTATGCCAGTACTCCCTTTAGCACTGAAGAGAACAGCTACAGACTGCAGTACAGCTGTACTGCTGAATTCCCTCATCTTTCAACAGGGTAGATTCCTGTTGGCTACCTACTGAGAGAATCTTGTGGCCCTTGTTGCGTGATCATCCAAGTGAGTGTACAAGCCAAATCCTCTGCAGGTCTCTTTCCAGCAATATAACAGTATAAACAAATAGATCTGGCTGCCCAGGGACCTTTCTGGCACTCTTTAAAATCCTGAACTCTAGTAATCTCAGTGCTGCTGAACCAAATTTGCTCCATCTATAATGTTTTCGATTAGTGATTGATAGCAAACTAAAAATAAAAGTTACTTTTAAAATAGATATTCGTATATAGCCATACACATGCATCCAGTTTTCAGCTGGAATTAGATTGCTTCCTGGGGAACTGTTCTTCTATAGACTTAGAAATAGCACTAAAAGATACACTCTTTTGTCAGTGAACATGTCATTTCCTCTTAATGTGAAGCAGGAGAACAAAAAATTCACTCAGGGGGGAGACAAGTAGTTCCCAAAGTGTCTAACTTGGAACTGTCTGGAGGGCTTAACAGCCCTTAAACATTTTTCACATTTACAAATTATTGCAAGAAAACCCTTGAAACAAAGATATCATTAATTCCTGAAAAAGGCAAATATTACCTTGACTTTTTGGCAGGTCATGGGGCACAGTTCAGGTAAAGTTTACAGGAGCATGCCAATTGCCTGTTTTTTCTGCTAACCAGCCTTTGGACTAGAGGAGATTTGTTTTTCTTGATTCTTGGTTCTGACTATTCTCTGCATGAAACCACGCCGTTTAATTAAAGAAAAAAGGTATTTTTTAATGAATTCTTTGGTGACTTAGACTGAGGAAATAGATCCATGTGTCAGGAGGCACTTCAAGTGATTTGCAACCAAGATTTCAGATTGGAAAAAAAACTGTGCATATCCACACTGCTACCTTGAGCACAGCAGAGAATTTAACCTGTGTGATTACACGAGTCAAGTCTGGTTGGTTCCCTGCCAGCAACATGAGAGGCTTGCTCAGCCCCTCTAGCTAAGCTTTGGGACAACTACTGTCTTGCCACTGAGCAACTTTCTGCACTTTCTGTTTCAACAGCAGAAAAAAAATAAGCTGCCTTGCATTGAATACTGCAGCAAACTGAGCAAATGGGAGCAAAATCAGAGCTGCAACCAGCAAGAAGACCTTCTTGTCTTCTCCTTGCTCAAATAAATGTTTAATGCCCCGTGGACAACCTCAGGGGCTGAGCCATGCTTCTCCCTAAGCACAGGTGGGTACTGGAAGGAGCATCCAGACATCCACTGTGCTTTTATCAAGTTGTTTTACCTAAATATTGCAATGAATATTCCCAAGATTGCAAATTTTTTTAATGACAGGCGAATGAACAATTTTATTTCCTTCCTGCTGGGAACAAACAGCCAAATAAACTGTGGCTTTACAATACAAATACAGCTAAATAAATTACTGTAGGATAAGGAAGACATTCAATACAAAGAAGATCTTCAAAGGTGTTCAGCACCTTGACCTTAAAATGCTGGAATTTGAAAGTTAGAAGAGGCCATTACACTTCTGCCGTCTCAGCTTCTAGGGCTATTTTTATCCCTGTGCTGGGGTCTCATGGGTTTCTGTAATGGCATGTTATTGACAGGTACCAGAAACAAGAAAAATAAACATATCTTGCTCTGGGGGATGTGAAGGTGCAAGAAGAGGATTATGCACAAATAAGTCTTTGTCAATGTCTTGTGGGAGTCAGGATATGTGTAACTGGCTTTAGTTCCCTAAGAGGAAATAAAGTCTTGGCTTTCACAAGTTTGGGAATTATGAATCTATATGTTTCTATAGCAGGAAGTGCAGCACAGAAAATAGCAACATCCACAGAAATACAGAGCAGTCCCTCAACATTTAACCATGCATAGCAACAACACATCCCATTATGGCAGCCAATAAAGAGTACAGTACCCAGATGAATGGGGGATAATTCAGGATCTGTGTGTTAAATGTATTAACAGTACAGCCTAGACCACAGCCAGGATATTAAGGGTCAGAAAAGTTGATAATCATATGGATGAGCAACTCGGTGCAGGGTAGATCAGGTTTTGCCAGTGTCCTTATCACACCCATTCTGGGTCAAAAAAATTAGAATATGTAAAGAGAAAAATAGAGTCTTCTGAGCTGCCAGCACCTGAATTCTCCTGTTTAATAAATTCTCTTAGACCTGTTTTGGTTACAAAGCTGCAAGGATACATCAGACAAGTTAAGAAGAATTACATGAGTGACAGCTTATCTGAATGAATCAAAACCTCTTGACTGAAGAGATGTCTGGTTTGTGAAAGGTAAAATTTATCTTGCATTATCTTCAGCCAGCAGAAACAAAAAGAAAGAAGCAGATGCAAGTATAGAACTGTGAGAAGGGAGAAATAGTGGAAGTTACAGTAATTGAATCTAACTGCTTTAACAAAGTGCTGGACAAATGAGGTGGAAAACATCCCTTGTTCAAGCAAAGGAATGGTGGTCCTGTATTCTCCTGCAGTAGTGGGCAGAGTTAAGGGCCAGAACCATTTTCTCTGCAAAATTCATCCTGAAGATGTGTTCTCTGTGCTATGTGACGCCTCACTATTTATTTCAGGTTGCTGATGCCAGCATTGAGTGTTGGTCTGAACACACAGTGGTGCAGGTTAAGAATCCCTCGGAGTGATGATCCTGGTTTTTTCTGGTGACTGAGTCCATGACAAACCATCTGCATATCATAGGCCTCATTTTCCCCACCTGTGAAAAATTAGCAAACTCTTTCATTTGTCAAATTGTCAGTGTGAAAATCAGTCAATAAGAGACAGAGCAGAAAACCTTAGTCCTCAGATGAATAGTTTTTCACCTAGCTAATCTGTCCTGATTTTTTTTTCCTAAGAAGTATGCCTTTTATGAGACAGAAGACAGATAATAGCTAATCATGATGCTAGGAAGGATTCTGCATCCCTACCTTGTGAGCTCCATTCAAAAGAAAATGTGAAGATGGAAGAGAGTGCTGCCATCTGAGGTTTTGCCTGACATGGTTTGAAAATAAAATTCAATTCTGAGATGACAATCTGGTACGCTGCATGTTACCTTACAATACAAACATTGCAAAGAAGCCAAAACATTAAAAGTATTTACAGAGTTAAAGTAAAAGCAGTCATAATGACTAGAAATATTGAAACACAAGCAAAGTTGATCAACTAGAAATTTTGGTCCTTTGATATCTTTAAAATTAATTTGAAATGTCTTTTTACAAATTACCTCAAACTTGATTTTTCTATCATTTAAAAAAGAGACAAAACACTAACTGTTGGGATAACTTCTACAATTATATTTTTGCTTGACTGTGAGTGCTGTATGTGGCTGAGGTAGCAATTCAATTAGGAATCCATAAAGCATTGTTTCATTATTATAGTTCCTCTTATTGTGGCTCAAACTAAAAGCTTCCAGGAAGATCAAGATGTCAGTGCTAGGACCCATCCAAATATCTAATACACACCTCTACAGATGCTTCTAATCTAAATAGGAAAAACACTGGGAGGAAAACAGAAATATTAAACCCCAATTTGAATGAGAAATGCATGAAGCATGAAGGGGTAACAACATGCCAAGGCTACTCAAGAATCCAGTGGCGGAATCAGGGATCAGATTTTGACTCTCCAAGAGCATATTCAGTGGGAAAACGTCCTTGGCCTCTGGAGAGTTATGATATAAAGAAGTTATTCTGTGTGATCAAAAAGGGAAAACAGAGGCTGTGTCTGTATGCTACTCCAGATCCAGGATTAGTTCTTACAGTAATGAGATGGCTAAGTAATTCCACAGGATTTCACCAAGGTAATCAAGTCCAGACAGTGCATCTTACAGCCTTAAGACAGCGATGGAGCCAAAGCCTTTGCTGTTATCAATGCACATAGATAAACAGCAAGAAAGTAATTTGAAAAGTACCTTCTTCTTGGGGCTGCCACAATTTTTCCTGAAGCATGCCCTGGCCAGAAGTGCATTTCAGACAGCAGGGGCATTGAAATCCTTCCTGGTAGGAAGTTGCCAATGATGCTGGTGTGTGTATGCCCTTGGAGTGCCCAGGCTGTCAGCTGCACCAGCTGCTGCTTCATTCATTATACATGAGGAGTCACAGGCAGTGTGAAACACTGAAATTAATCCTGACAGAGTCATGAATAAAATGTAAATATATCTTGAGGAGGAAACATTTGCAAGGGAATTTAAAAAAAAAAAAAAAGAAAAGAAGGAGAAAGAGAGAGAGAGAAGAAAGAGAGAAAGAGAGAAAGAGAGAAAGAAAGAAAGAAAGAAAGAAAGAAAGAAAGAAAGAAAGAAAGAAAGAAAGACAAAGAGAAAAAGAGAAAAATAAAAAGAAAAAAAGAGAAAAAAAAGGAAAGAAAAAAGGGGGGAACTGATCAATTGTAGGATTGTAGAAAAATGAAGCAATACAGTCTGTAGGGTGAACACCTGGGTCTTGCCTCATTTCATGCCAAGAGGAAGCCAGCTCCAGGGCTATTAACATGCACCAAAGTGTGGCAGCTGCCTGAGAATATAAACACAAAAGCTCAAAAACCAAACCAAACCGAACAACAACCAAAAAACCAAACCAAATCAAACAGAGTGTCCATTCTCCCCAACCCACTTCCCACCCCAAAAAAAAAATAGACCAAACCAACCAAAAAAACCAAAACACTGTGTGTGACTAGGGAGTTTAAACCCAAATGAGCCCAAATAAGTTGTGGGACTTGCCTTGAGGGCCATAGAATAAGGCTTGCTTGTGGATTGGGCAGAAGAGCAAAAAGCTGGCATCCACTTGGCTTTTAGCCATATCTTCCTATTGTCTCAGTGCCTAGCTAAAAGGTGTTGCCAGCTTGGTTTGGAGCTTTAAGACAAGCTATCCCCTCTCTGTTTCTGGCTGCTACCTCCTTCAATAGGCAGTGACTGCATGAGCTTTCCTGGGTTGTTTGCCCAGTAAAACAGATCCATTAAATCACCTTTGGTAGAACCATGCCGTCCATGTGGGAGGCTGTTAGCTTCCTCAGAAGCCCAGACTACACTGCAAGTGTTTACATGACTGTTCACAGTCCCTGGTAGCCACCAAGTTTCTTCACCCCACCTGGCCCCAGATTATCTGGTCTCACAACCCATCAAATTATATTAATCTGCTTCACTGGGGAATGAAGAGGAATTATGTGATTCTGGATTCTTGATTAAAATGTTCTCTAGATGCAAAGTCTGACTATAGCACTGATCTTTCCCAGCCTTTTTAATCCCCTGTGGTTTGAAAACCACAGATCAGATACTGCTGTCATCTACACCCAGGCAATTCCAACCAACTTCATTCTCGGGCAGGACAAAAGTCTGCACATGCAGGGCTCGTTCTAACATCACCAAAATTTGTATATGTATGGACATGGAGGGCATGGGGGTGGCACAGAGCAGCCACTCACTGGCAGCAATAATGCCTATCCAGCACGGTGCAGGAGGGAGAAATGAAGAATCATTTTCCCAGTGGAAACTACAGTGATAATTTTAAGCAGGGAGAATGTAATTACCTGAAATGAAATCGTACATTATACCCATCACACCTTTCCACATAAAAATTTAAAGCATGATTTGCAACTGAAGAAGCTGAGGTGAATTTCTAAGATTTTTAATTTGATTCCTCCTTTTTAGCTCAGTGCTGCTGATGAGAGGCAGATTCACCTGCACGGAGAGGCATTGTCACCTTTTCCATGCTCTTACCTGGAGGAGGAAGTTGGGAGTTTTGTTGTGCCTTTTTCTGAAAGGACCTCAACTACAGATCTTCCATCACTAACATTTTACTGCTTTCACCCTATACAGCTATTTTATCTCTACTTTAGTGGATGCATATATGTAACTAAACCACAGTCCCTAGCTGTACGTGGTGCTGGATAGCTCAAAATCCCTAAGGCACTTATCCTTTTAATTAATCCCTCCTGAGACACAGTGACAAGTTTAAAGCCAAGAACTGAGGCTCAGAAAAACTCAGAGTAGGATTCATCTCATCTGACTTGAGAAGCCTGAAATGTGTGCACCTAAGCAAGGAAATTAGGTTTTTCTGTAAGAGACATTAGACAAAAAGAGGCTGAACTGTTCTCAGTGTATGGTTTAGGAGGGAATTGATCATTCCTTGGAAATGCCTTCTTGCTTTCTTTGTCTATAAGGAAAGATTAGATAAAAGCCCTGTTATTCATACCTGTACAGTCTAAAAAGAAATCGATAGTGGAACTGGGAGTTGAAAGCACATCTCCTAACTCATGCACAGATTTCTTGAGTGGAGAGCCAAGACTCTATTCCTGAAATAACAATAACAAAATCTTCAAAAATTTAGTCCTGCAAGTAAAATTGCCTTCAGACTTTTGCAGATGTTGTGTTCCATAAGTGAATGGGTAATTCTGTGTCATCTCCCACTGCATTTTCAAAGAAACAGTGGGACTTACAGTGTGTTACTAAGGCAGAGGAACATTGCCTCCAAGGCTTCAGTTGACAAAGTTTGCATATTAAAAAGATTCAGAAAACTTCCATCTGACTAAACATGGGAATTTAACTAGATTGATGAGTGCCTGAGGACTTCTGGGTCACTCTGGTAGTGCTTAACCTCATATGGCAGAGGGAATTATTTAATTTGTAATGCATATCTAATTATGAAATAAAACAACACAACAGCATAACAGTAACCAAAACGTTGGCATTATTTGACTGTGGCACCAATGGCTAAAGGAAAATTGCCTACACACCTTTCAGTATTGTCCTGGTTTGAGACAATTTAAAGGAGAATACTAGGCAATATTTTGGGATACCCATGGCAAGCATGGACAAGGAAAACTTAGTGGGGCTAACCTTCTGATACTTCCAACAAAGTAACTGAGAAGGAAACACCAGGCTCTTTATTGAGGAGTAGTATGGGACAACAACAAATAAAAAAGAAGTTTTCCATAAATAAATCAGGAGAGCTTCAAGCTGGATACAAGAGAAGACTTTTTTACAATGAGGACAGTCAAGGATTGAAGCAGTGTCTGTCTGTGGAATTTTTCAAGACCTGGCTAGGTAAAGCCCTGATTAAGCTGATGCAGTGACTCCATTTTAAGCAGGAGGTTGTTCTAAAAACCTCCTGAGTTCCAAGTTCCCTTCCAAAGCATACTATTTTATGATAAAAATATTGTTCATGGACTGCTTCCCATCCACTAACAAAGCATGCAAAGAGCAAATAAATGTAGTTCTTTGGAAACTTCATATGGAGTAGAATGGCTTTTTCAGTTCTCTGTGTGATGTGTGAAAGGACAATGGAGAGTAGAAATTCACATTATGTTTTGCAGTCTCTAGAACCTTGAGCAGCCCAAAAGTTTGTTCAGCCAGAGTAATGAAAAGTAGCTTGAGAAATCTTTGCAGCACATGGCTGTTGTTGAGGGTAGTGGCTGTGACTTTTTGTCCCCAGTGCCCCAAGCTGCAGACAGCACAGTTTATAACAGAAGGATCTGGCCCTAACTTTCCATAAAGAAAGCTAGCAGTGTACTATGAAACAGCTTAGTCACCTTTATAAAGTGTTTTAAATAAAAGCACTCTACTTCTCTCCATGGAACAATGCCCTATCTTGTAGTAAATCCTAAAAAAGCCATTAAAATAAAAAAGCAATGAATTCCCTGAACATCCAGAATTTTAATTATTTTGGATCTACACTGATATTGTGTGCTCCAAAAGTCACCCAAAGTTTCCTTTGGTGACTTCCAACTCACAGTGATCCCTGAAGGAAAGGAAGTAATCTTTAATTTTTCTTATGTGAATCACTTTGCTGTCATGGGAAATTACAGGAATAATTTGGCTGAAAAAGTGAAACAAGCTATGTCAGCAATTGAGAGGGAGTTGGATTTCTCAACCACAGTGTCACCGAGACTGAGTCCATGGGGTTTTTCACTCATGCCAAGCCCAAACAAGCACAGTCCCATACTATATCTGCAAAACAGCTGCAAAAAACTTTTGAATCTATTGCTTGTAGAGATGACTTTGCATTCCTACTCCTTCCAGTTTCATTACGTTTTTTTTTTCATTAAAGCTTTAATCACTTGACTGGCCAGCAGGACTTCTGCAGGAAGTACAGAAGGCCCACTCACATTCTTTGGGGCTTTTATTTTTACCTGCTGTAACTGCAAAAAAAATCTACATTGCACTCTTTCTCAAGTTGTGCCTCTCTGCTTATGAGAGGAGGAAAATTTGTCTGGCAGAGAAAACTCGGCAAACCTGAAGGACAAGTCATAAAGCCATTGAGATGGAAAATTAGAAAGCAGTATAAATAGCCTCTTTGGAAGAAAATAGTTTTTCCCTGCTATAGTGAGCATGAATAAACAATAAATGATTATGTCAATAAGGAAAACACTCGCTGGAGAAGGTCTTCCCTCTTCAATTACAAAGCTTCCATTCAGAGGCAGTGTTGCACAGGCAGAGAATTAACCTTGCTGGGCTCTTTGGATGTGTCAATCTACCAAGAGATATATTGCTACCTTCCTCCCACCCCTACAATTATGGACAAGGTATCTTGTCTAATGACAAATATTTGATCCTGACAGTAGTAGGAAAGGTGATCTTACTGTTTCAAGACCATATAAAAGAGACTTGGAAGAGCAGGAGCTCTGTGTTGTCAACTTCTAAGATCCATTGTGTCAGCCACGCTTGAAAACATGTCAGCTCTTCAAACCACATTTCTTAGGAACACCTGAAATTCTCAAAAAAACGGGTGAGTGACCTGCCCATCTTAGAAGAGGTTTGAGAGTTCATACTCAAGCAATGCCCAACTGAATCAGATCAACAGAAAAAAGAAGTTTTAGCCTCTGTCAAATTTCTTCATATTCCCAAATGGGAATGCTCTAAACCAGGACAAATATAAACTGGCAGAATTACTCTGGAATCATGCTTGTCACACTTGAAATGACTGCAACTTTCAGCTTTTGATTATCAGTAATAAAGATTTTTTTTCAAAAAAAATTGCACGGGAAATAAATCGCTTTATTGTCTAAAAAGATTGCATTTTGAATCTCCTTTTTTGAGAAAAAAAAAAAAAAAGAAGGAAAACTGAAACAATTGAAAATTCAGTGGATATTATCTGTACAAGAGAATATTGGGAACAAATATCTACAAAACAAAAGGACAAAAACAACCGAGCTGAGACATGAAGAACCTGGAAGCTGTTGTGAGGAGAGATTGGGAAGAAAAGAGTGAAGAAATAAGATTCAAGAAAACCTGTGGATGATGATGCGGTGAGCCAACAATATAACACCACATAAAATCTTAATTATTTGTTTTAGAAACCCTTGTAACCCAGCCAAATGCACAGCAGCATCCTCAGCAATGTGGGACACACATACACAGGAAGCAAACAAACAAATAACCCCCACATGCCGGGAAACATCTGCCCATAAATAAGCCTCTGGACTATGACTGATAAGCAACTCAGATTTGATGTCTCAAAATGGTGCATGCTGTTGAAGATTTGTGTGCAGTGCTCTTTGACCTCTGTTTATTAAAAGAAAATGATAGAATTTAGAAAGTTTTAAAAAGTAGTCAGGCTCATTTCAGTCTGTATTTCTGGACAATTAGACATTCTAGATCCCTTTACTGGGATATGTCATTATGTCATTAATTTTTTAGCTACATCAATGAGTTTCCTTTTTCAAAATGGCTCTGCTTTTAGTGAAGTCTAATGCTGTACTCAGGATTGATTCTATTTAACTTTGTGAAGGAAGTATAAATTCTTTTTGGCACTCTTCCCCCTCAGCTTCTACCACCTCACTAAAAAACTGAGAGAATTAGATACAATGCTCTTGCCAAGATTTAAGCTTAATGTGAAACAATTGTTGCTGGTGATGAATACAAGATTGACATTTTCTCTTTATGCCATCTGCAATCTATGCTAGGGTGGACACCTACTTTCTTTATCCATAGAACTTATTCTATGGATAATTTTTTGTTTTTTTTTATTTAAATGAAAGAAATCTGGAATTCATGTATCTCACAGTTCCACTTGAGCAATGATAGATACAATTTACTCAGTCTGAAATATCATCAGCTGAGGGTGAAAAGTGTTAATTAACTATTAATTCTGGGAGAGAAACCCTTTTGGATTCTTTAGAAGCCTTGAGTGGATGGCCACAGGTTAGCTCCCATAAAACAGAGTTCCTCATCACCATCATCACCATCATTGTCTGAAGTTTTTCAAAAGGAAGAATAAATACATGGAATATAAGATATTTCTGAGGATAATAATGAAAAATACAGCTTTTGAGAAAGAGCATGAGGTCAGGCTTAAGGCTGTAATGAAAAGAGGCAATTTTCTCTGCTCATTACATGTTTTTCATAAAAGGGGCTTTATTCTCCATTCCCATTTTTCTATTTATTTTTTCTCTCCACTTAGAATGATTCTGAGTATGGAAAGTGAAAATGCAAAACTTGATAATCCACAGGATTTTTTGGATCAGCGCAATGGCCTTTGCCACTGAATTTTTTCAGGGCTGAAATAGCCTGACTAGTCCTCTAGCTATTAACTCATCTCCCCACTCGTAGAGGTTTTCTGGGACCTCAGATCTCCATTCATCTCCTTCTACTCTGTTCTCAGAAAAAAAAAATTTCCTTAGAGAATTCAACTATGCAGTGCCTCATCTGCCTTCAGGAGACCAACTCGGTAGTCAGCAAAAATTTACCATGCAATTAAATAAGGCTGTAACTACTCTACAGCTCAAAGAGATATGGCTGTTCTCATGCAATTAAATAAACTGGGTTTAATTGAGCCAGACTGATTTATAGTCACAGAAAGAATGGGAAGAGGGTGTCCAGTTTCCTTTCCACCCGACCAGCACTGTCTGGAGTAGCTGGGACACTGAAAAAAAAAAGGACATGGGCTTTTATGTGGTTGTAGGTCTGACAAAGCTTATGTACCACTTATCCTGGACTGACAACGACTGTGTACTCAGGTTGATCAGCAAAGTCATCATAACAAATGTACAGCCACTAAACTCTCAAAGAAATCTCATACTTGGATGGTTTCAGTTGTATGCTATCCTCATCCAGATGAATTTTGAGGAACTGAATAACTAAACTGTTGGACATTGCCTTCAGCCACAAAAGATGAGCCTTACTGCCATGATGCCTACATCCTACCTAGGATGTAGGCTCACTCATCATGGCAGTAAGAAGATAACTTTTGGGCAAATTTTTGAATTTCAGCACTTATTCTTCCACTCTAATTGGGATCAGAGGTAAGAGTTTGTTACACTTGAGCTATTAACTTGGGTAACATACACCCATTCCTAAATGCAGCAGCTTGGATCATAAATAACATTATAAACTTGACAAGGACAGCCAAATATTGCACCTTTTTGCTTTGCAAATGGTGGGAAATTGAAGGCAGACGAATTACTTTAGTGGTTGTTATATATCCTTCCTTACTTTCTCTGTGTAAGGAGAGAGAACTGCTTGTTAAATCTGTGTATTTATTTATTAATAAAGCAACTTACACTAGCTTGAAATTGCTTCAGAGAAGTAGAGCTTAAGAGATACATTATTTTCTTTGATGTAATCAGAATTATGTTTTACATATTTATCAGAGACATTTTGCTGGAGCTGAAGTTCAGCATCTTTTTCTTCCTTCACTGCAACCCAGCAGATAACACAACGACCTCAGCTATAACAGACACATCTAGGGCAGCATCTTTCTTGCACTAAAACATGCTTATTAATACATATTTGAAGCTAAGGGACAGGAATGCTGTTTTGGGAGTGTTTTCTCTCATTAGGTGGGTTAGTCCCCCTGAAGGGCCAAGCAGATGAAATTGTGGTCCTCTTGCCTTTGTGAGGGCTCGGACACAGCTGGCAGGGGGAGAGCTGTGCACTATCAAGGATGCCTGTCTCATGCTCCAAGGCTTCCAAGTGGGAGTGTTAATTAAGGGAAATTCAGAGCTCAAAGTCCTTCCCCTGCATGAAGTTTGTGGGGAGTGGAGCAGTGAGGGAAGGGAGAGTGGGTATGCTGGTAAAACACAGATCCCCGACCTAGCCAGGGCTGTTCTTAGCAAGACAGCTGTCAGCAGGTCCATCTCTCTGGTACAAGGCAAGTTGCTGGCCTGAGGTACTGCTGAGGGCTGCTGCTCCCCCCCATTAGTAACCTGTCAGGTCACCCCCCGGCAGGAGGCTGTGTGGATTTTCAGCTGAATCAAGAGCTGTGTTCAAACCTGCTGCAAGTGGGCCAGTGAGAGGTTAGTCCCTCAAGGCAGGAAGCCATTGGGCTCTGCTGATCAGCTTCACATTGTTCACATGGGAAGCATAAAAAGCAGAGTTCAAAAGCCCCTAAATTATTTGGCTTATTGCAAGACATGGCATTTTCAGTACTGAGGATGCTTTGAAGTCCTCCTTTCAAAGCCTGCAATAGCTCATGCCTTAAGTCCAGAAGAGGCTGGGATGAAGGCATCCATAGTAGTGATCCCATGATGTACCTTAACTCAAAGGAAAAGGGAGAAAAAACAGGAATAAATCCTAACCTATATTGTTTCTACTTGGTTGCAGGTCTTACAGAACATTTGCTTGTTGCTGCCTTCTCAATGTGTAGATCCACGCACCTTTACTCAGAGAGCACAGAAACTCTGAGTACTAATGCTTAACTAATAGTTTATCATTATTAAGTAGTTCTCTGCAATGAGAACACAGATGAGATGATGCCGGCAGTTACACTGCTGTCACATATATACATCTATGAATATATACCTCTGACTTAGCTCAGGATATAGCTCATTGTATTCAAAAACACAAATAGAGATGGCATGCACAAATTAGTAAGTGATCCAGGCATTCCTTGGGGAATTTAATCTAAGTCTTATGCATCATATAACTGAGATGTGAAGCAGATGCCTAATAATAGATCTGTATTCTAATACCATCTGCTCAGACCAAATCCCCATAACAAACTGTGTCATGCATTTCTGCAGTTTCAGCCTTTCTGAGGCTTCTTCTCCAGGTTGAAAGAATAAATCCCTGTCATGTACACCCAAATCAAAGCATTAGGCCATTGGCCATCTGTTGTTTATTTGTGAGGTTATCTTATTTCTGCTGAGCCTCAGCATCCTGGCAGACAGTGTAAACTCAACTACATACCACTTCTCTCTCTTCTCACAGCAAGATATTAAAGATGTCCTGTTAAATCACTTCAGCCAAAAGATCTAAATGAAGAAGGGAAATCTCAACGGTGCTTTTACAATACCAAGTCAACAAGAAATTTCATTTCACTCAGACTAAAACAATTGATTAGTTTTAAAATACCCTTACTGAGGTATAATGACTGTGAAAGAAGCATTCCCTCAGTCCTTAAAACAGCAGACAGGCTCTTTCATATCCTGCACAAACAGTTCTGCAAACTGCTTAGAGATGTGTTTTCCTTTCTCCTGCTAATAAGAAGGCTTGATCACCGTGCTAACCCCTTACCTGTTTGGGAGAGGGTGAGCAGTTGTACAGATCAATGGTTTATCAAGATCTGTAGGTATTCATAATGTACACTGGAGAGCAAATACTCCCGACAGCTGGCTCTGAACAGCACATTGTACCTGCCTCTCACAACTGGCCAGCTAACCTCAACCATTAACACCATCCTCTGTATAGTGATAAAGTCGATGGTCCCACCTTTGGATTAGAAAATTATGCACCACAGGCATTCAAGCTGGTCCTTCTGTTAGCTGGAACAGGTAGGATGTTCCCTTGGTTTCTATGGAATCATTTGATGGCAAGAATCCCAAAAGCCCTAGGTCAGTTTGCTGACCAGCAACTAGGAAGCAACTGGGATTAATAGAAATCAGGTTCAGAAGATCATCTACATGATCACTGCATGGATTAAAAATGTTTATACTAGAAGTGATTTTTTTTTCTCTCTTTCTTTTTTTTTTTTTTTTAATTCCCAGAGATCAAAACAACTCTCTTTTTTCTTTCTACTTCTCATGCACCTAAATAAGCAGTACCACTCTAGCCACTATTAATAAAGCACTAGAAGATTTTCAGTGACAAGAACTCAAGGTAGATGGTAAGGCTTGGCCCTCACATTGTAACTCCTGAGCATTTCTTTGTTGACACTGCTGTTCGTGGAAAGGACTCCTCTGTGCTGTACGTTGACCAGTCCACCCCATAGAATAAGTGTCGTGGGGCTGATTTAAAGCATTGCAGACTTAGAGCATCTCCATTTCCTCTGCTTTCACTCCTCCCCTGCGCCCACATTAGCAGGTTTGAAGCATGGGGATGTGGAGGGTGCAAGCATGAGGGCAGCTGTTCTGAGCAGCACTGCTACAGCCCCAAGGTATGCAGCTATTGACAGCAACTCCTGCTTTCAGTATTTAAGCAAAATCATCACTGCCAAAAAGAGTTTTCCCTGCCAAATGGCTTCTGCTGCTACAAAATGCTAACCACCCACCAGGAAATCACTTCAACTGCTCTCCATAGCCCTCAGTGCAAGGTCTAACTTGTCAGGCATAGAACTGCTCTCTGCCAAGACTGCATATCTGTATCTAGTCTTTCCACGCCAGCCCTTTGAGGGATGCACCCCTTTCTTGGGTCCACTATTCCCATCCCTCTCTCTGAATCCATTGGATTAAATGCAAAGCATCATTTTCAAACACTTTTGACTCCAGAGTTATTTAGCATGTGTCTGACCATCTAGGGTGAAGGTTTTATTGATGACTGGCAGATAATTCACAGACATATCTGTGGTCTGTGGCTGTTACTCTAAACTTAGGTGAGCCTGTTTTGCAGTGCTAACCTGGCAAACTAATACTTGCCTGCTATTAGCAGAAGAATGGAGCTGTCCTATCAGGAGTAAAGTCTGTATGGTCAGTCATGGTTGCTATGAAAAGCAAAAGTGGAGTCTGGGAACAGGAAAGGCACTCACATTCATTCTATACCTGGAGCCTTTAATGGGTTGTTCCAAAGCTAGCAGCTCCTTTAGCAATGTGTGGCTATGAAATGGAAGTCCATGGTTAACCCACAAATAATTCATGGCAGTCTCCATAACCCTGGAGCTTGATTCCTGCTGCTCAGCAGCTCAGTGGATTGTCCCCCCTCCTCTCTTGGTTGCAGAGCTGCCACTCTCAGATACTGAATGTGGATTTGACCATATTATCAATACCCAGTAAGTATTATCCAAAAAGTAAATCGTTCATCAAGACAGTTAATCCCTAGAAAGAATTTTACCTTGGGCATCGTAACTAAGAGTAGAAAATCCTCATGACACAGGAAATTTTTCTCAAGAACCTGCAGAGAATCTATGTCACCCATTCCTTCTTGCCTTTTACTGCCCCGTATTCTAATAGTGTTGGATAATGAGGGTTGAAGGTTTGTGCAACTTTTGCAGCAGGGAACAAGGCAAGTCAGGAGCAGCTCTGACATGTTGCCAGGAGTGGCTGCAAGGCATGATCTTTGCTTGGGAGCATAGCGTTTGCATCTCGTGATGTGATACCAGTGTCACAATGCTGTGACACTGCAAATTGCTCTTCTCTCTTCACACACATTTTTATAATAGAGATGCTTTCACCTTTGCTGCCCGGTAAAAATGGATAGGAATAGCTCAGGTTGCAGAGAAAATGAAGGAAAAGAAGGAAAAGTGCTTCACTGTGGCTGGAGAAACTACTTAAAAATGAGTAAGTGCAAGAAACCCTGACATGGAGTCAAATGTCACTTCTGTAGAAGACTGCTGAGCATTTAGCATGGGGACTGTATAGAGAAAGTTGATACAGGACATAAGGCACAGTAAACATAAAACAATATACTGTAAGTCAAGATGTTATTTTGTATCCAAGTGACCAAATTTTTTTGCTTATTTGTATTTAGATTTTATCTGATAAAGGTTAATAAATCCAGTAACAAAAGCATCTGGGAAGATTTGGCAGTCAAGCAGCAATAAAGAAAAGGATATTTTTAAGACCTAATATTATTTTTTTACATCCAGGAACCAAATAAAGTAAATCGGGTTTGTGCTGAAACAACAGCAGAAGCAAAAGCTATGAAAAGAGGAAATAATCTCTAAAACTCTTTTGACTACGTGAAGCACAAACCTTTTCTCATTCACAAATATCATAGTAATTTTATTTTATAATTGCACTGTATTTCTTTTTTTTTCTTTTATAGGAAAACCGTCTGACTTTGAGGATGATATTAGATTCAATAATACAACAGGAATTCACCTATTTTCCTTGCAAATTTACTCAAGTAGCTTCTGGTTGAAATGATGCCACTTCCTGTCTGTTTTTTCTCCAGCAGAGGCAAACCATGTATATAATAAATACAAAGAAGATCATTTTGGAGCACATTGAATATACATCCTAATTCTGAGTATTGTCTCCTTAGTTATCCATATGCATACTAGACTTTTAGAGTTTTTCTATTTTTTCAGGATTGGGGTACATACCAAGAATTATAGCAGTACTTGCCTAAATTGGAATCCAGAGCTTTTGGTGGTAAACATTTTTGGAATATTCATCATAATTAAATCTCACTCATGTGAAACTCTAGTTGATTTTGCAGGATTAAATTCTCAGTGAACTTCAGAAACAGGTTAGCAATACTTTATATAAAGATGCTAGAACATTCTCCCAGTAGTCAGTGAAGTAATGTGAGATTGTGGCATTTTAACTGAAATTTTACAATGGGTTATCACTTGAGTTAAAAATTAAGGCAACTTTCCATCACTATTCTGACTGTGGATGAAAAAGTTGATACAGATAAGGAAACACTTTAGAATGGAAGGAACTTGGGAAAGCAAAACAAATGGCAAACTTCAGTCAGATGCATGGTCATTTTGTGTAACAGACTGCCATTCTCTTTTAAAACCTTCAAAGAGCTGTCAATCACCTGTACCGCAAACATTTTTAAAAGAATTTATGAATGTAATTGACATATCCTGCCATTCATCAAGAAAAACACTGCTGACCATAAACTGTCATTTGAGTTAATAATAATGCTAATAAGTGTGAACAGCTTCTTTCACTCTCCAGCCTTTTGATCTTATCAAATGCATGAACCTTGCAAAGTGCATCAGCCTCCAGGGAGTAAATGAATGAAAAGCCATTTTCTGCTGTAAACTGTACCACAGATGCAGCCCCAGGTCCTCAGTAACAAAGCCAAGAGGCTGGAGCTAAGTGAACCATTCTGCCACCACTCTGTTCAACACGATCTCCAGTAATTGTTACAGCACAAAGCTACTGGGAGAGTGTCTTGGCACAGATTACGGGTAAATGGAAGTTTTATCGAAACAGATGTCGAGTGTATTTACAAGGCACCGGTCCCCAGGTGTGCTACTCATCCTCTGAAAGGATATCTGAGCAAACCTGCAGGAAGGCAATCCCAGCTCATTCAGAGAGACTGCCTACCTTGGATAATTTTGCAGCAGGGTGGGTGGAAACAGGAAGTTTCCTCAGTGCACACACAGCCCTAGAAGCCTCAAAACAAGCACTACATGCTTTTGAGGATTGATTGATTTATTTTATTTTTTTCCTAAAATTCAAACATTCTCTCAAATATCTTTCTTGGCCTCTCTGTCATTCAGAATTGCATAAAAATAAATAAAAGGTATCTCCAAAATTTTTACACTATGGAATATGCCACAAAAAATGTTTTTTTCTGGTCAAAAAAGAGATCTCATAATTATGTTGTTATGCAAGTCAAGACATCCACATAGCATAATTCCCATTGAGAATGGAATAAACAAGAAAGCAGCACAAAAAAATGATGCACTATTAATTCATGAATACTGCATGCCGGATCTGTTATTTGCAGCAACTTGTTCACAGAGTTTTTTCATTTCTAACGAAAGTTTTCCCAATTTTAACGGCAGGTACGTATTTGTAGAGGCTAATCTTTCACTATTCCCCTGTTTCAAGTGATCAAAAGAGGAAATCAGGTGACCATTTGCACAAATGAACCCTTGCAAATACCAAGAGTGACCTTAGATAAAAGAGAAGATGAAAGTTGTTCCTTGATATTTTTTCAAGGAACACTTCTGGGGAGCACACCTCTTAAAAGACTGCCAGGATATTATAATGAACATGCCAGTGATGAAGTTTAGGCTGTGATTAAGTACACAGCAAGAGGACACTCTCTCTGCCATGTTAAAACACAAAATTCTGCTGTCCTTATGCAACCCACATCATAGGGCTAAACATAACTAAATTAATTTTAAATACCCCATATTTACAGCAAATATGGCTCAGAATATGCATGTAAACAAAATGGTTGATGATAACATTATTTTGGGGAAATCTTCCATATCTTACTAAGAGATTATGAAGGACTAAAAATCTAGCTTTGCACGTGTCTTCGACATAGTTCTGTGTTTTAACATTAAAAGTGCAGATCTATACTGCTCTTTTGCAATCCTATGCAGCAGAGAAGGGTGCTATGCCCTGTTTAAGTTATTTATATAGAGCCAATAAAGCTCCCCTTTGATTTCATATTCTGGGCTCAATCAAAATATCAAAATATCCCTTAACAAAATACTGCTGGGACATTGGCATTTTTAATAAGAAAACTTAAAAACTCAATTCAGTGGTCAGAGTGAAAATAACATCCTCACTGATTTCCCTCTGTTAGTTTGGTACCACATCTCTCAAGAATCAGATAGGAACCTTAATGGATTTCTTAGTGCCACAAAGAAGCCCATTAGGTATAAACAAAATGTACCTACTAATCTCTCCATAATCATGTTCAGAGATCTCTCTTTATGCATGACAAAATCTCTAGTGAAAGAAATTATATGTGATTTGCTTTTAAATCCATACCTGTCTGTTTAACAGCAAGGTGTCATTGTCCTTCAGAGCTCAGAATAGAAAGTGTTTATTCTAGCATGAGAACACAATATGAGCAACAGCACAATATGAGAAAGGATGGGCAAAGTAATTAATTGAATTTTTAATTTAAAAAACTAGTATTTGATATAGTGAAAAGCATACTAGACACAGTCCTGACCAGTGGTAGTTGTTTGTGGATTTGTTGCTTTTTTCCACCAAATAAGAGCAAGGGTCAAGAGGGCTTCGGAAAAGGGCTTTTTCTACATGATCAAAGCATTAGAAATACAAAAACTTCCTCACGGATTCCTGCTCAACACAGTTCCTCCTCCCACCCCATCTTTGCACTCTGTTTGCCTTCCTCAGCCTTTCTTTTGAGCTCTGAGCGCGTTTCCCAGCCTGTTTCTGTCAATCACTATTGTCAGAACAGCAGCTGCACGGAAGTGTCCACAGAATTATTTTATGCTGAAAAACCACCACTTAATGTATCTGAAATCTGCAGGAGCATTACTGCCAAGGAAATATTGCCTGTAACAATTGTCTGCCTGCCTACTATCCCACCTCCTAAGACAGGTGGTTTGGTGGGACACTGCTTAGCAAGAGACAGCAGACGCAGAAGCCTTCCCCTCAGTTGAAATGAACTCATTTTAGTTCAGATTTATTATTTGGGGTATTTATATTTTGGCATGGCACTTGACCTGCAAGTACGTCCATTGTCTTTTTTCTTAAGGAAAGGAAAGGTGTCCTAGGTTACAATGTAAAGATGTGCCCAAAGGTATGTATTCAATCACCATCTCCATGAACTGTTAAAAACAGGAGGGGCATTGTTTTCCTTGCCTCCTCCCCTGGACTATCTCCTGTTAATGGGCCATCAATGCCCTGCCCCATGAGTCATAGATAATTCCCTCCGGGAGACATTCCTGTTTAATGGGCCATCAAGGACCCATCGCATGACTGATAAAATAACATCATCCTATTGTAAGATGCTCTGCCCAGGGGGAGGAGCCAAGCATTCCCACCTGAATATAATGTGGGCCTGGGAGACAACTGGTAGCTCTTTTACCTACTGGTTTCCAGAAGACAGGAGCTACTGGATCTTTTCTACAGGATCACTACTTCAGCAAGACTACTTCATCTGGACTGCTGCCACCACCCTAGCTAGCAGGGTGTCAGGTTGTATTCTGACTCTGTCAGTGCTTTCTTTTTTTTTTGTACTACTGCATGTTTTTTTACTTTTTTTTTTTCTATTAAATTGTATTTCTGACTTGGAGTCTCACTAGTTTTGCTTTCAAATTGGTACAAAAGGTTAAGGAAATCACGAAGAATTAAGTAATAGTGGGACTAAAGGGAGAGTATAGAGTGCTTTTTAATGTTGGGACACCTGCCAACTGAGCCTATTCTGTGAGCTCATGGCACTGCTGGGGAGATGTTTTCTCCAAACAACACTCCTGATCAGAGACGTTCTCCCTCTGACTGCACACCTGTGATTCACCTTACTGAGAAGGAAACAGGAAACATCCCCTGCTTGGAGAGTTTAACTGCAATCAGTCAGGGACTATACTAAGGAGCAGAGCTGATGAAGGGAAGAGCTAATGATCACATAAGGCTTTAGTTACAGGTAAAATGGAGCAAAATCTTTCCTAAATTATCTTTGGCTGCAGACTCCTGTCAGCAATACTTTTCCTGGAGCAACTCCTTATGTCTTTTACATTGGGACAAAATCCAAACCTACAAATTGGGACTTGATAAATATCTCAAACTTGGCATCTTTAGCCATTCTGTCAAAAAATCTTGCAACAGAAAGTCGCAGCTGCCCACCTCAGATCTCCCTTCCCCTTTTAGTGATGCATTATAGGGACAGAGGTTTCCCCCTTTAGTGTTGTGTCGTTAGAAAAATGTAACTGTCCTGGGCTATTTTGAGTCTTCCATGCTAGACAATTTATGGGGAAGTACCAAGCCTTTCAAACAATACTGATGAGGTTGAACATGAGCCCAAAGCTCTAATTCTTGTTTACATACTGAAACAGAACAACTCAATGTGGCTTGAGAAATAGTGCTCAAGACTGATCTTTGGTAAATAAAGGTCCAAGCCTAGGAGAAAAACATTCAGTCTTTGAAAAACAACAAGGATTAATACTTCATATTCTGAATTAGAATCAAGTTAAATATGTCTTGATTGATTTATAGGATTTTATTGTTCTTTATATTTTTTAAATATTGACAAAAATAATGAATGGATTTGGTTGGAAGTATACAGCTGGACAAAAAAAGGATTATAAGGTACATCTCATTTCTGAGAAAAGCTGGTTGACTGGACATTTGGATTCATTTCTTTTCTGAGAGAATAGTCAAACCCTGGAATAGGCACCTTAGAGAGGTACAGTAATTTCACGAATATAAGCTGCACCTTTTTCATTGAAGAATCCAGTCTACCCCAGTAGTGCGGCTAATCATCAGATGCGGCTTATCTGTGGACAAATCCCAGTGAAATGTCAACCCGGAAGTGAGAGCCGGCCAGGGAGAGAGCTGCAGTGGAGCCGCTGCCAGGTGGGCGGTGAGCCGGAGCCACTGAAGAGCAGGGCCCGGCTTCGCCACCTTCGCATGAGTGAACTAGCCACCTTTACCCCCTACACTGCTGCGAGCGAGCCGGGGCTCCCACGCTCCCTTCGGCGGAGCGTGCGAAG
>VRYO01002297.1:16748286-16761856 GCA_009812075.1 Sialia sialis | reverse complement strand
ACCATTCTTAACAAAGTGTTTTAGTTTTTGGTCAGCCCTGAATTGGTCAGGCAGTTATACCAGGAGATCATTGTAAATCCCTTCCAAATGAAACAGTCTAGACTGTTCTAACTTTCCTACTATCAGAGTGCGCACACATCAACTGCAGTATCTTTTCCCCACTTCTGATTTCTCTAATGAGCAATGGAAAAAAAAAAAAAAAAAGACAAAATCATTCTGAACATTTAGCTGAGAAAGAAGAGATGTGATTTAACCTCACAAAATGGCACCACATGTGTAACTACTAACCATAAGAGTGCTGATCACTAGCATTAGAATTCATGTTGCTCTTTTCCTAAATAGACATTTACAGGCATTGTGCTAGCAGCTGAAGGGCGATCATTAGCAGCTCCTGAGACATGATTCACAGTCTTTTAAGTTTTCCCTTTTAGCACATTTTAATTTTTTTTTTCTTTGCAGCTTGCTGAGAAACACATGAATGTCAGAGCCAGAATACAGATATCTGTAAAATGAGAGCACAGGTCATGGTCTACCTTGCCCACAACCTGGCACAAAGCCCTGAGCACAGTGATGGAGTCCTATTATTCTTACTGATATCATGTTATACAGCCTAAAGTGAAAGAATAATCCCCACCTAAAATCATTCACAAGTTCTTGATACTGGTCTTGATACCAATCCGTGGAATTTCCAGCCATCAGCAGCAAGCACTGAAAAAACAACCTAATGACATAAATATCTGGAGAAATTAAATACAGCCACTTAGTCTAAGAAGAGATCAAGTGGAAGGCTTTCTACTGCTTTTCCTTTCTGCCTGCTTTTTGACAAAAGGCAGTGCAGATTCACCAAATCCGCCTCTGTTTTTAGAAGCACATTCACACTGCAGCAGAAGTCTGTAGCATTACTAACTTCATTACAGTGATCCCAATTAAACCCATTTAAGCACTTCTAGAAATGAATAAATATGTCCCGTAAATTTGCATGAAGGTACCATTTTACTGCTTGCAAAATGGATGTTCAGGTAGAAGAGATTATTATTAGATGACAACTTTGTTTACAAGTGAAAAAGGGGACTCTATTCACATAGCAGAAACTGAAGGTAAAGAGTAATCCTTTCACCTCCAGCTCCCCTTTGAAGGTGCCATAAGAGAAAAAGAGTCACTTTGCTGGTGGATGTCTGTTTCTACTTCTCAGTTCCCAGGGTGTGAAACTTTCCTGGGTTCTGCTTGTTGCTTCAGTGATTTGAGTGTAAGAGCATTACAGGGCAATGCTGAGAAATGCTTGAGAGAAAAAGAGAGCTGCTACCCAGATGGACATTGTCACATCTGCTGGCTTTCTTGCCTCAAAATTCTCAAGTTCAACAATTTCTATCTCCTTCTGGATTCTACCAAAAGCCCAAAAATCAAATGTGAGAGACACAGTGAAACCACTTATTGAAAATAAAGAAATAAACTATTTTTTGCAGAATTTCTACCCATCTTCTCCTCCACTGATACCAGGTCTGCTCCTCCTATCTGCTTGGTGTAGTTGTTTTTAGTATCAGGATACATTTGATGGTGTTGAGAGCTGAAACATCCTTATCTGAAATGCTTCTGATCTTGAGAATTAAAATATTGGGAAATTCATGTGTACATAACAAGGGAGTAGTTTTTTGACACCCACATTTACTATCGATGTTAAAAACTAAGGAAGTTGATGAGCAGAGATAAACAAATATTCTTTTACTAAAACACTGAAGTTGTGGATTTATTTCAGGGTCTGCTTTTTTAGATGCTTTAGAAAGGTCAAGCCAGGAAGATTTAACACTGTGAGGCAATCCAAGAAAATGATACCATCCCAATACAAAAGCTTCCATAAGTTTTCAGAATCCACTCCTACTAAAAACATTATTTATCTGGTCAGGGAAATTCCTTTTCCTAAAGTTTTGTAACCTGCCAGGACTTTGCAGTGAATAATTTATTTTTTGGAAACTGTCATGACCCTAAAGTTGAAAAGTTTAGAGGAAACCTTAGCAAGGGACAACTGCAATGATTAAACTACTAAAGTAGAATATGTTTTCATTCAAAAGTTATTGCTCTGAATTATTAATTATGAGGAACTTCTAAAACAATGGCTTAATGAGATAAAAAAGAGAGTATTTCAACTGCAGTCATCTCTAGGCAGAAGGATGTGGAAGAAACAGGAGTCTCCTGATGATGGACCAGATGATGGAGAACCTTCTTGGTGTAAGAATTGTAAACTTGAGACACATGGGCATTGACTGAGCAAAACTTGCATAATATAGCATAAATTTTAGAATTTAGGAAACTTCTAAAGAAGTCTAGGACTATTAAGTTTCCAAAATAGAACACTCTGAAAGTGAGAAAGAGAAAAAAAAGAACTCTATCTCAGCCCAAACCAGGGCACCAAATAAGTAAAGGTGTAAAGGTTAGGATTTATTTTTTTTTCCCTCAAGAAATTTGCCAGCTCTCCTATCAAATCAGGAAAATGTCTTACAGATTCAAATAATCAGGGTAGATCCTTATGTATTAAAAAAACATGGTACCACCTGACACTTCTGATACAATTCGCAGTGTAGTTCTCTACATGACACACCTGTCAGTTTGATTTCTCCAGTTAAGGGATGGGAAGAAATCCTCAGAAGCATCTGACATTTCTGATATTTATCTAAATTGAAAATCAAAATGCTTTGAGATTCACAAGCTGCTCACCCTAATCAATTTTTCCTTTGCCAAGCCATTAACCACATGGAACAGCCCATGAGCCAGAAGGAAAGAGCACACAGACACATCACAGTGTTCCTAGGATTTGAACAAATTCTCCTCTGTGGTTTGGCCACAGAGATTTTTTCTTTTTCCCATTGCTATGCATAGAAGTGAAAACTGGCTGAAATAGCATTTTAGGAGCTAGAGTCAGGATTCCTAGCTTCTTTCCTTGGATTGGCCAGGCCACATGACCTAGAACAAAACACAGGCATCACTTTTCCCCAAGATTTTTGTCTGGATGTAGATGCTGATGTTGACACTTATTGGAGTGTCACAGAAATCCTGAGGATTTTCAGCTCTCACTGAAATCAGTGACAGTATCCTGATATTTGTAACTCAAAAACACAGATCCTTTCTAATTTATCTGAACTTCACAAAAATAAAGTCACTGAAATTCCTTCAATTTTTAAAATATACAGTAATTTCACACTGATAAGCCACATCTATTTCACTGAAGAATCAAGCCAATCCCGGAAGTGCAGCTAATCACCAGGTGCGGCTTATTTATGGACAAATTCTGGCGAAATGCCAACCCGGAAGTGTGAGCCAGCAGGGGAGGGAGCTGCTGCAGAGCCACTGCCGGGAGGGCAGCGAGCCAGAGCCACTGGTGAGCAAGCAGCAAGCCGTTGCCGGCTTCACATGGCCAACCCACCGAGCTGGCTTCATGTGGCCAGCCCGGCTTTGCTGCCTTCGCGCAGCCAGCCCACCGAGCTGGCTTTGCTGGGAAGCCACCACTGCTGCCAAGCAGGCAGGGAGCCATGGCAGCCAGCACCGGGGGCAGGAGTGCCGGGGCCCAGGGCATGGGGAGGGCGCCTGGGGCTGCGTTTAAAGGCTTCGCCGGTCTGTGAAAACTATTTGCACATTGAGCACCTGACACCAAACCCCAAGCTCGCGCAATTCTGTAACTAACATGTTACTTTGTTGCACATGGATCCCTGCTTTAAAAAAAAAAAAAAATAGTGTGGCTTATCACCCAGTGCGTCTTATTAATGGACAAATTCCATTGCTTTTCCGGCTACCCGGAAGTGTGGCTTATAACCAGGTGTGGCTTATGAGTGTGAAGTTACTGTATATACCTTTGCCTTTATGGAATTACATCTAATGAGCAAAAATTGGTAAATTCTCCTTTCTCTGCTCACACTGTGCTGTGAATTTACTCATATTCAGTGCACAGATGGAAGAAGCTAGAGGACATTCTAGGCTTCTTCATTGGTTTTCCTGCTTTTCCAAGAGCCAAGGGTTCTACCAGAGCCCTGCCTCTGGCACCACACAGCTCCTGCTCTCTGGATCTAGTAAGAAGCTGCTGAAAGCCTCTCTGCAAAGTGAGAAAGCTGTTTTTATACTGACACTGGATTAGCCTGAGATGAACCACTGAGGACAGGACAGCAATAGGATAAAGCTCTTACGTCTGTGACTCTGGATTAGGTCTGGTAGGAGAGTGCAAACCAGGGAAAGGAACAGAAAAGGTGAGCATAAACCCCCATGCCTCATGTAGAACGCTCTGCCACCCCTGCAGACAAATGCCAGCATAGGTGACACTGCAGGTGCTGCTTGGGTGAAGGAACTGGCTGGATGAGCAGCTGCTTTGTGTGCAGGTACAGTAATAAAACTAGCAGCAAGAAGGCATTGTCAAAAATCACAACCTGTAACTGAGGGAAAAAACCATCTAATGGGTTATCTCATTCAAACTTTATTAGTGACATGACTTTGTCCATGGTACATATGAAAAGGTACTACTGCTACACTGGCTGGCCTCATTTAATCCTTTCCCCATGCCTGAACACAAATACAGATACAGATTTTTAGCCTGAGGGCTGCTTAGCGACTGAATGCCATCTGCTGCTGAGTTCTTGTTGCCATTCCTTTTGTTCTTAGAGAAAATTCAGTTTATTTACCTGTGAGTAATGCAATCATTCCAAGCCCACGCTGGCAAATCCTCACTATCCTATCTGTAGCTTACAGAAGGCTCTGATAGACAAGGTCAATATATAGATTTATAGGATTATGGCAATCTAGCTTGATCTGCTTTATAAATTGAGTCTATAGGTCCGAATGTCCCTATTTCAGCTTAGGAAATCTTCATGCATCACACTGTGTGAAGACACAAGCGTTTGAAAGCCCACAGAGACATGATGTGATGCTGCATAGTGCTGGGGTGTGAAGAATTCTTGAAAAAGTAATGGAGACAGAGAGGAAATTAAATGAAAAAGCAAAACATCTGTGTTCTGATGGCACACTAACATCTACCTTAAGATCAGACCCCATTATTCTGATTAGCGTTTGGGCTCTTCAACCAAGTAGCACCTCCTGATGTCATCCACCTTCTCTCAGTGCTATAACATAAGGGTTTCAGTCATAAACTATTTTCTATGTTAACTTTCCTGTGTTTCTCACTTGTTTGCTATCTTTTATTCTCCCTTTTTTCAATCAGTTCCTCCAATGCACTTTCAAGATACAGGGAAACAAAATAAAAATCTGTCTGTGGGAATGGGGTGGATATTTTCATGTTTGGATCCCATCTGCTGCACCCAGCTAGAAGAGAAGTGATTGCTGTATTTGCTTACACGTGTGTGGAAAACTGATGCATGCATTCCATCATAGGCAGAGGTTGAAGTGAATATTTTAACAGACAGCCAGGGGATTTTAATAGCAACTGGGAGCTTCTTAGGGTATATTCAGGACTGATATCTCAGCATACATGATGAGAAATAAAAACATGGTCTCTTAGAAGAAGGTGAGAGCTCCCAAAACAAAGGCATCCAGATCTCTAATCATGCCCAAGATTCTTGGTCAACAGGCCAATATACATTTGGTCAACACTTAGAATGTTTCAGAAATTGGCATATAGTATGGTGTTTGCGGGGAGGGGGTGTCCTTTGGAGAGTAAAGTTGTTTATTGGGAATTTTTTAATGGATTTTATTGTCTTTTGGTTTGCTTTTTGTTGATTTGGGGTTTGGTTTTGTTTCATTTGTCTTTTCTTGCTTTTCCTTATTTTTACTCCCCAAAATACTCCAACTAGATATGCCTTGCAAGCACTGTGAGGCTAGTTCTGTATAAGTGGTCTCTCATTTCCGGGTCTTCCTAAACCAAAGAGCAGAAAGAAGTGTCTGCTTTTTCAGAGGGTGTTGTCTTTGAAACCATCCCCGACTGGACTACCTTCTTGCACATCCAGATGTTTCTGTCTCCCCCACTATTAAGGAGTATATTAGTGTTAGAGCATTGTTTTCCAACTGTATCCCCTTTGAAGGGGTGATTTACGTGCCAGCTTTCCCTAATGGATCCTTCTATCATTGCAGACAGCTGTGAAAGTTTAGAGCTTTAGTTTTTGGGATGCTATCAAGTCTTCTGTCCAACCCTATTGAGCAACACAGTGAGCAATCCCACTTTTCAGCTCCTGCTCCCTGATAATTGAGAGCCACCACTGCCTAAATATTTTCAGGGTGTATTTTATACATATCACCAGCTGGAGATCTTAGCTGCTGCAAGAAGCATGATACTAGCTTTAATGAGAGGTTGACCTGATATAATCCATTATATAGTTTAAAAATTCTATCCTCCTCATGATATTAAATGTCTTAATATAAAAATGAATAACAGGAAAAAAATTATATAATTTGCATTTAATATATAATACAGGATAATTTAAAATATAAAAATGCCCTGTGGTTAGATATAATGAAATACAATATATTGATATTTAGTATGTAAGTTATTATATAAAATTTGTTCATTTTTTAAATTATCAATAAAATAATAAATTTCTGCCCTATATGCAGCCACTTGTTCCATATTATTTACTTAGCTATTTGCTTTGAATGACAAGGCCCAATCCAGAATCCTTCTTCTGGACACAAATATTTATTTGTGCCTGAGTTTTCATTGAGTTTTTGTTTTCATTTTGTGTTACTTTCATTATAACAGCTTCATAATTGATACTAGTTATAATTGCTTAAAAATTCTGTGTTCCTCATTTTTCTGAGGAGTCTGCAGAAAATCCACCATTCATGCCAATTGTAAAAGCTGCATATTAGTGTTGTCAGAGGGAACTAAAACCAGAGCCTCTCAGAGAAAAATTGTGTCCACAGCTTATGTACCAGTCTACCCAAAACACAGCTGCATTGTATAAACAGCAATCCATTCACACCCCTGGGAAAATCAGATCACAAATAAAACTACCACAACAGACCAAAATCTACATCTGAATGACATACTTCCCAGTGAAACAAATAATAACAATCATCATCACCACCATTATTATTAACAGGCATTGCCTGGAAAATTCTTTGCAAACTGAGGCAAGTGTTTCTCTATTAGCTCACTCCTGAAAATGGTCCTGGCAAAATCCCCTTGACAATCCTAATGTGCATAAGACATTGATGGAAAATACTGAGTTATGAGCTCTTGCATGCTGAACCAGCTGTCTGGAAAATGTGTCTTGGGGACAGTAACAATTTGAAATGCACTGAGAGATACTTTATCATAAATTTCCTGCCTGCAGAATCATTCCACACGTCAAAGAAGGACATAAAAGTGAAGTACAGGGATGGACAACAGAGCAGCCAGTAGCTGAGCCAAAGAGGGAGCAGCAATTCCTTTAGCCTCACTGCAGGGATCAGTGGAAAAAAATGGCAAACTAGCTCCATGTAGCCCAAATACTCTTCTGACCAAGGGTAATGGTTATTTTGGAACAGTGGACTTTTTCTTGACAAGGATGTGGCAAATTCTTACCTTCAGATGGGGTCACTAAGTGTAAAAACAAGGCAAGTCCATGTGTTAAATTTGAACCAAGTACAAACTAAGAACATAGAGAAGGCAAAATCCACAGCAAACCACTGTGTTTGGCATAAAGCATGGTAGCACTCAGGGTCTGGAAGCAGGGATGGAAAATCCAGTTAGAAAATTAACTGGAAAGAGGGTTTAAAAGCCAGAAGTATGGAAATTCCAGTAAAAGTGGGGGAAATAAAATTAGAAGGGCTGGAAGAAGGCCAATCATGATTTCAGAAACAAAAAGCTGAGCAGGGGTTTGGAGGTCAGGACCAGGAGTAAAGTTATGCAGTAGGAGATGGACACTATGAACTGGCACAGGGCAGCCACAAATATTGATAATATGATTATGCTATAAAAATTGTGCCATGATAAAGCTCTCAGAGAGGGAATCTGGACTGGAAAGCAGCAAATAAGATCTACATCAGTGGCTGTACAAGAAAAGACATCATGTGAGGCTCCCCTGCCCACTGCTCAGACCCAGGGCCAGCCCTGCACAGGACTGACTGCAGTCAAGGCAGTCACAAACACTTGAATGACAAGGTAGGGCTGTATTAAAATGAAGGCAATCAAATCGTGACTTTCCCAATTGTTATGCCTGGTAATACCATGGTGACACCTCATCATGCAAATAAAAAAGATTTGGATAATCAGTGTTCAGCCCATCCGTAATTTGATGAGATTGTGAGTAGGAATGTCTCTAAAAGGTGTGGGTGCTCTGTTCATGAAAGCAGGCAAATCTCAGATTTTTTCTCCCAAAATCTTCAAAATACAAAAAGCAAATCAGAATACTGTAAAATGACAAAAGGGTTCTTAATGTTTTTAACTTTTCTTGTCTTTACCTAGATTGTGAAAATTGAAATGAGTTTTTTTTCTCTCTTAATATGGAATAAGAATTCAGACAGGCAAATAAAAGGACAGACTTTTTCAAGAAAAAATTTAAAAAAACACATCAAGTAAACATGTCAATAAAACGCCTGAGTCCAGATTTAAATTACCTAGAAATTTCTGAGTGCTTCAGTCTGGGTCTCTGTCTTCTGCAGCTCTCTAAATTTCAGAGGAATTGCTTGGCAGGGATTTAACTCAAGGAACTGTAATTTGAATGAATCTAGTGCACAATAGGTTTTCGATGTTTTGAAAATTACCTTAGAACATTTAGAATACTATTATAAACTTATATCAAGGCAGAAGAGAGGAGACAGTACACTGGTTCCCGAAACCAAAAAAACCCCAACTTTGTAAAAGAGTCTAAAAACACTCTGGTGGGGCATGAAATCTGAACTCGTATTTGTGGCCAGGAAAACACAGCCTTCCCTCTGCTACCTCTTCTGTCAGCAGCTTGCACCACAATTGTTTTTGTCACTGAACCCTGTGAAACCTCAGACTGAAGGGAATAGGAAATTTGATGGGTCAGACAGTCACGTGGATTTATCCTTTTTAAGCATGTTTTAATTTCAAGTAGTATTTAACACGCTTTGCTTTTAAAATAGATGCCTCAGGAGCCTCTTGCAATGACTTTCTGAAGTTTACTCTTTAGGTGTTCATGCTGGATGTCATGGTGAAAAACATTGTAAAGAAGGGGCTCCCATAGTGAGCCGTAAGAGATGAATGGTCTCAGTCACTGCCCATGACACACTACAACTGGTGACTGTAATCCCAACATTCTTGACCAAATGTTATCAGGTTCATTGGTGCCTCTTCTCCTACAACCCATTTCTTTTGAAGAATAAAAGGAAATGGGATCTTTAATCAAAGAGAACATTTTTGGGGAATTTTTGGGGTTTTTTTCTCCAAAGTATCTTTTCCTTATGAATTTTTTTATTAAGAAGAAGAGCACAATGCTTGTTTTTTTTAAAGTTATGAGTAGCAAATACCTTTACTATTTTTCACGGGCAAGTACCTTCATGTCTTTTCAGGCAATACAAGTCCTCCCTTATGAGTTGCATTCACCACCTGGCTCTTTGCCCTTTGTCAAGGACATCAGTGATGAACTATAACATGTCTGCAAGACAAGGACTTGAAGTTGGAAGGTGAGTTTGACAAAGGGTGTTAGAAGTGCAGAACACATTGGCAGCACAAACAATCCAAGCATCTTTGGAGAGACACAGAGGAAGAATTGAAAAATTAAATATCTGGGTTTCAGATAAAGTTTTATGGCTAAAACTTGTTTACAGCTCAAAAAGATTTTATACTTTCCAAAAAGAGAAAACTGACTTTTTTTTTTTTTTTAACAAGATCTCACAATTACCTTCTGCTTGCTCTGGGGAAACTTAGGCAAGTATAATGCTTGCCTACTGGCATGTTACCCAGATTCACTGTCAGCATAGAAAGGGAATTAGTGAGCCTGACTGCCAGTGAAGTATTACAATAAAAGCTCTAGTGCAGATATGGCCTGAAAAACACAAAGTGATTTATGGGTGTGTAAATTATTTCTCCTGCTGAAATGGAATAAGATATACTAATATAAGCACTTTTATTCTAGCAATAACTGTATTCACACTACAGGGGTTTTGCCAATTTAATGATATCAGCATAGCTAAAAAGCAAAACTTCTGCCTGTCAAAAAGACATAGTCCACATATATAAGGTAACACTGTTTTCTACAGAAAATGGGAGGAAATACCCATTTTTTTCTTGTGAAAAACTCACTAATTAATAGAGGTAGTTTCTCCTCCATTGCTGCAATGACTTCATTCCTGGACTATAAGTTCAAGTAATGTCACACCAAACTTTTACTGACAATACCGAAGCTAATAAATCTAATATTACAACGTTTACCTAGACTGTGGGTGCAGTTTTAAATGAAGTAATTGGTAATTAATGTATGTGCTTGAAATGTTCTTGGAATTCCATTCTCTTTGGCTCTTGCCTCTTAACATGACTACTATCACTCGAAAACTGAGATTGTTTGGCAAAAAATGTAAATACACACTACAAATTATTTTTGTAGGTAGCATCATGACAATGGAGTTTGTACAGTGCCCAAGACATTGGTCATCTCTACACAAGGAGAGACAACAAACTCGATCATCTTCCAAGCAAGGATATTGTTCCTGTTGACAACACTCCTTCACCAAGTTATAATTTTCCTTGTGCCAGGGGATTCGTGTAAATGTTTTTCGTGATATACATTATGTCACAGATTAATACTGCATTTGAGACTGAGGGCTTTGCAAGGCTTTTAGAGGACTTGTGAACACTATGTTTCCACTATGTTTCCAGGATTTCCAACACTGTGCTTCTTGTGACATGCCATAAGACAGCTTGGACTTTTACAACAGAGCCTGAGCAGACTGAAATTCTGTAGGTTAGCAAGACTCAAAAAGACTGCTGAGTATAAGGGCTGCTTTGGGTCATAACCCCTTTTTATAGATCTTCCAGATTTATTCTTATCCTGCTGTAAACAGATCTCAAACCTTCTAGAAAATTTCCATTCTGCCTTAGACTGAAGACCTTCTACAACCTCTGACCTGTAGGTGGTCATGTTTGATAAAACCACCCAATTTATTTTGAGGGGATTGATTGGTTGGTTACCTCCTTCAATAAATTTGATAGGTTTCCATGAGTTTAGCGAGAGAGATTTTTTTTTATTTTTGGCATAACACTCACCATACCTTTTTCTCGCTTCATCTCTAACCCAGCATGAGCTGATGGGAAGAAAGTTCATGGCAAGGTGAAATATTTCAGCATTATTGCAAAAGGCCCAAAATACAGGCATATGTGAGCTCCTGAGCAGTCCAGGATTCAGCAATAGAGAACCATTCCCCACAACATATCCATTCTCATGTTTACCAGGTTTTTATAAGATAAAGTCTTTCATTTGTATCGGGATGACATTGAACCACTAGGGTCTGGTGTTGTGAAGCACCAAGGACACATTGATTTGAGGTGGAACTTTAAAATAGCTGGCAAAGTCTGAGTGCTGAATGACAATTACTGTGTGGAGGTACAGCGCTATTGGCAGCATAATGTTTTAGAGGCAACAGTAATTCAGAATTCGCAGTGTCTGTTCTTGTGGAATGTACTAGTCCCAAGGTACTACTGCATAACCATGGTGCCTTGGCCAACAGCCCCCTTGCCAATAAAACAGCTTTTATACATCCCCTGTATATATATATGAGCCACTATAGAGTACATCAGAGCACTTACTTTTGCTAGCACAGTCCCTGCAGGATTCTGCTTTCTCCCAGCTTGCTTCAAAGTAAAAGCAGTCTCAGAGAAAATGATAGAGACACACTAGAGAAAATCTTGGCATATCCTGCAACAAGGTGAGCCTTCATCCTGTCCTTCTCTGGGACAGAACCTGCTGATTTGAAAAGGGCTTTGGGGAGTTCCTTCTGACAGAAGATTGTGGGGTAAAAACCTAATCTATTTCTTTCTGTAATTTAGCTTATTAAATTATCTTCTTCCAAATGCTGAGGGTGTTCTCGAAAAGCATGCTCCTGCACAGCAACTTAAATACAGTTAAAAAAATGTAAAACTTAAGAAAGCTATAACAATTTAGGCTCAAACCTTAGGTGCTACATGAAGGATAAAACAGCTTTTGTGGTGCTTTTTGGTTTCCATTGATGAAAAAATAGTGCTACTAGTTTCAAACTCCTCCTTTCATCAGATATCATGAAAGACTTCAAATCAAGGTTTTTAATGCAGAGTTCTTCTCAGTGTCATATTCAGTTGGCATGTTTACTGCAGTGCTAGAAATACTGATTTACCTGGCTTAAGTGCCTTTGGAAACTTAGCAGGTCAAGTGCAAATGGTGGGCAACAAAGGGGAAAACAAAGTATCTGTTTAAATCAAAGAAGAATCTTCCAGTTGCATGCCGCAGTAAAAACAAATAATTTATAACTCTAATGGCTCCCAGAGCCCTTCTCTCCTTTTGGTAGTCTATATTTACTGACATCTTTTATGTAGTTTAGGCTCAAAAACCTTCCACAAAGCTTGTCTTGAGTGATAAATCTCCTTGAGAGAAACCAAGTATCTTTAACTGAGTAATTTAAAATATATTATCAGCATTATTCACTGCACTAATGCAGAGCTGTGAGATCTGTATAGTTATTTTTCTGCATTCTCAGCAGCAATCAGCTTCTGTTGTAGCTTGGACACAGAGATTTCCCCCCACATAATTTTATTTGGGGAATGCCAAGCCATCAGGTTTATATCAGTACTGACTTGTTAAAATAAGTCCATCACATTGCAGATATGACACATCTGAACTAGAAAAATACTTGGATACTGCTGTCACAAACAGTAGTTTTTTTCAGCTTGGTTATCATATCACATAAGTGTAAATCTTGGATAATGTTTGGAGAACTCTTTCCAGACAGAGTTATAAACAAACCAAACTCCTAAATTTGAAGCTTAGCAATAGCCAGTCATCCCTCTCCCCTGGAAAACACTAATTCATCATCATTGCAGACAGTCTGCCCATGAAGTGATCTATAATAAATATCACCCATTGCTGTTTCCATCACAGTAATAAAGGTCCCACTTTGCTACACATTGTGTAAAGGATGACATCAGCAGTACCCCTATTTTCAGGCAAAAGTTGATCTACTCACACAGCTACAGTAATTTCACACTGATAAGCCGCACCTATTTCACTGAAGAATTGAGCCATCCCAGAAGTGCGGCTAATCACTAGGTATGGCTTATTTATGGACAAATTCAGGCAAAATGCCAGCTCGGAAGTGTGAGCCAGCTGGGGAGGGAGCTGCCGAGAATCCACCTGCTGGCTTTGTGCGAAGCCGAGCCCGCTGAGCAGCTGCTTGCCAGCTTTCGCGTGGCCAGCCTGCTGAGCAGCTGTTTTTGAGCACTGCAGGGAGCCACTGTTGCTGCTGATCAGGTGGGGAGCCGCAGCAACCAGCGCCGAGGGTGGGAGTGCTGGGCCCTGCAGCACGGGGAGGGCGCCTGGGGCTGTGTTTAAAGGCTTCGCCAGTCTGTGAAAAATGTTTGCAAATTGAGCATCTGATAACAAATGCCTCGATCGTGCGATTCTGTTACTAACTTGTTGCACATGGATCCTCGCTTTTAAAAAAAAATAGT
>VRYO01002297.1:16721754-16747286 GCA_009812075.1 Sialia sialis | reverse complement strand
ACTACTGGGGTAGGCTGGATTCTTTAATTAAAAAAGGTGCGGCTTATATTCGTGAAATTACTGTAACCAGGTGCAGCTTATGAGTGTAAAATTACTGTAAATTCCCCTAGGAGTCACACTGCTAGCTCAGCAGCCTGCTCATCAAGTCTTCTCACTGAAGTTTAAAAAAGACAGAAAGCCTGGAGAGATCCAGCATCAAGCCTTTGTACTTAGGCAGTGCTAACAAGGCTGGCCCAATCCAACATTTTTCATTATTTTTAGGAAATCCTATGGACCACATAACTGACTCCACTATAATAGGATTGGAAAACCCTAAGGCAGATGACCCTCAGTATCTGTAATGCCAGCTCTCATGCTCCCTCCCTCTGCAGTGTTGGCATCTTCAAAGTGCTTGCCACCAGCATTTGAGCAGGAGAGAGTGCAGGAAGATTTTACATACATGCAGGAATGCATTTGTTATATCCACATTACTTGCCCTCGTACTGCCAAAGAAATTCTCAAATGATTCAATTTGGACATTTGAAAGAAAGAAAGGCATTTTTTTAAAAAGCTGAGTAGTTCTCTGAGTGGTATGAATGTACCTGTGGTGGGACAATCCGTGTGATAAAAGGTTTAATCACAGAGGCCAGGCATTCACAGTTGGATTTCAATTAGTGTGTGTTATTTATACCTTTTAATTCCTTGCTTCCAGCCATATGCACTGACTACTTGGTCATTGATGTAATAAAAGAAGGTGCACAAGAAAAGGGATATGGATGAGAACAAGCTGGTTATTACCCAAGGTTACTCATTGCTTAGTGCCACAATAGTCTCCATTAACTCAAGGTCACTCCTCCCTCTTCATCCAGTCCCTTCCACTTCACTTCTGTAAGCACCTGACAATGTAATAACACCTCATTTGTGAACACTGACAAGCATATGGTGTTAAAACTTCACTAAGGTTGAGAAACTTGTTTTACAGCTGTTATTGCATGTATGAAGCTGGCACCTGGGGCTTGCAGCCAGGCATGAGGATGTGCTCAGGGACAGCAGGAATGAAGGTGCCTCCTCCAGCTGCTGGGTGAGCCACCAGTGGGGAAGGTTTTTGGTCAAAGAGGAATCAGACAAAAAGAAGAACTAGGAATTCCTGAGAATGCTGGAGAAGGCAAAAATAGCCTTCACCTGATGTTAGGTTAGCACAGTTCGGATCCTTATGCTTGTTATGCTCCTGATCATCATCAATATATCAGCATTTCCTGGATTCAAAGATGATTTGGATAGTTGCAGCATAAAGTAGCCCTGATTTTTAGAGGTCAGAATTACACTGTGGGTCCATATTTCCTGCTGCACTCAGAGCCTCATGTCCTCACTCAGATACAAAACTGGCATCATATTTAGTTTAGGAGAAATTAATTTAATCTCTGCCCAAAATGGTGGTGTAGTATTGGGACTATAATTTTAACAAAGGGATCCCTGAATTTCATTCCAAAAAAAGCCTCTGAAAGTTGTGGAATTTTATTTCAGGAAGTCTAAAATAAGGTCTACAGGGGCTTGAATGTCAAAAGTACATGCACACGGAATAAGGAATTGAGCCAACAGAAAACCAGAAAATGGTTATTATGCCAAGATGCTATATTATTTGCTTTTTGGGTTTTTTTTAGGTTTGCTTGTTTTGTTTGGTTTTTTGTTTGTTTGGGTTTTTGTGGGGGTTTTTTGGGTTTTGTTTTGGGGTTTTTTTTGTGGGCTTTTTGTGGGTTTTTTGTTTTATTTTTTGGGGTTTTTTTGGGGTTTTTTTGTTGTTGTTGCTGTTGTTGTTGTTGTGTTTTTGGGGGGGAAGTGTGAGCTGTGGAAAATGGGAATAAACCCTCAAAATTATAAAGGTTGAAATTAATTTCTTTTAATGGCAAATTAGATTTGTAACACAGTCTGTTTTTTCCTGGGACTGGGAGAAGAATAAGTAGTTTGATGTCTATTTGTAAGAATGGAATACAGTCCAGAAAGAGTTCAGGTTTTAGATGAAAGCATGCCAGCAAATAGGCTGATCAGACAACACTAAAAATTAAAAGATGCAGATTATGGTGGGGTTCAGCACACCTGTTGTCAGCTGGACCAGGTGCTTACAAGGACTACAATACATATGCGCAAAGCAGTGTGTGTTAAAAGGGTAAAACAGCAAGGTGACAGCGCCAAGCTGATAATCACAGTTTTGGAAGTAGCAACTAAGACACTGTTCTCAAGCTCATCCTTTGTGTGTCATGTTTTGTGATGTGACACAACATAAGAAGTGACTCAGGTCAAGAGATTATCCAGAGAAACACAGCATCTTAAACAGATTACCTAGTCAATCCAATGATTTTTCAGCTAAAACCATGTCTACATAACAGGGAAGATTTTCAGCCACCAAAGCTCAGAACCCCAAGGAAGATTTGGACTCACACGTGTAAGATCATGTACAAGATAATAAAGTGTCTTTAAGTCTTTCTGCATGGAAGTGCAGGTAGCAAATAAATCATGGCAAGACTTGAGGTCAAACCGATTTGGGGAGAAAATACAAAATCATATACTTGAATCATCCCCATCAGGAAAAGAACTTTATACATCCTCAGAGCTGAGAGCTTATTTCATTACAAAATTCCCTCATTTGAAACCTAAAAGGAAAAATGAATATTTTCCCTCTTTTGAATTTTACAAGTAAAGCACAAATCTAACTTGGTATTTGGTTTTCAAATTAGATAAAATTAGATTTTATTTACCTTGAGACTTCCACTAGAAGCCAGTATATTATGAAAAATGTTAAGGATCGGTCCAGTTGTTCTTATATTTGATATTCTGTTTGAAAGCTGTTTCTCCCAAGAGTTGTAATGTATGTGATATATAATAAATATATAATAAATATATTCCAAAACTGTTGGACAAGGCCATACTATACCCCCAAAGCTTTATTACTGCAAAATATGACTGAGTATTCCTGAGGAAACATCAGTCTGGTGGCCTCTGACCAGAAATTTCTATTCTCTATATTTCACCAATTTCTTGGTGAAATTGCTTCTATTTGCACTTCAGAGTGTGGAATGATCCTTGTCCTTAAATAGGTTTATGCAATGCAGCAAGTGAGATAGTGAATCACCGTGCAAATACAACTAGGGATTTTAAATCAAGTCCACTCCCATGTGGCAGCAGGACACATATTCCTGTCTGAACAGACACTGGCGTTTCAGCTTCTGCCTCTCCTTTTCTTGACACCACCAGTGCAAATTAATGCAAAAGGGCTGTTGTCAAATCAACATGATAGCCTTTTAAAATCTGATTTGAGATTGATTAATGATGAAAAGTAAAATAGTAGATGATTAAAGCCTGCTCCCATAGAGAGAAACGTGCAAGTAAGTATTTACTGACTTCTAACCTGACCATACATATACATATGTATAAATGCAATTACTTTTTTTTCCTATGCAAATATATTTAATTGGCTTAGACATGTTTTCCTTTCTGTAACACACCATAAAAAACATGCAGTTAGAAATCCTCATGAACTTTTGAGACTTAAGATAATGAAAAACTAAAGAATACATATTTGTCTTCATTTCAAGAAGTTTAATGATACCCCACAGACAGTGGTCTGTTTCTGAACACTCATTACAATATAAATCTATTTTCCATTTTAAAAGTTCAAATTTAAGCTTTAAAAACTCAACTTTTGTTTGTCTAATAGTCAAATACTCTGGCTTTGATGCCTTTCTTCAAACTCTTCAAATTAGCAATTATATCCTTTACTCTTTAATACTATACACATTTATTTTGTCATGAATCCTTATTGAGGTGTCTTTAACTGAAATGGTAAGACAGGAACACAAAAATTATGCAGTCTATTTTTCCATTTTCTGTTCATACTCATCCCCAAGTAATGAAACTGAGAACCAAAAATTCAGCAAAGATAATCCTAAATCTCGGGAAGTAATAGGACCAAGTATGGAGACATGCTAAACCCACTTTGCCTGAGAACAGTGATAGTTTAAATGAATTTCCCTCTCTGTCTGCAGTTTTTAGGAGCACACAGGTAAAGAAAATGTTTACTTCTCTGTATCACACTCCTAGTGTTTTCTCTAAGGTGACTTCCAAGAAGTAGAATGCAAGATGCAGAAGTGGTTCCCAAGGTTATGAGGCTCCCATTCTCTTCTCATACGGTAAAAGAGTTGATATCACATATTTCACCTTCCTATTGTGCTCATTTCCCACATATTTATGGACTATGCCAGAGGGAAGGAGAAAAAAAATCCACTTAAATTCTATTTTCTTATCATGGCATCATGTTAAACTTTACCTCAGCTCAGTATTCTCTCTTTTTTCCTAATGATGTTCCTGATTGCTACAGACTTCAAGCTGATCAGAGAACCAGCAGAGATGAAGAATGACATTTCCTTGCCCTGCTCTTGCATGTAGAGACTTCTGCTTCCCTCCTCTCCTCTGCCCCAACCCCCACTCAAAAAAGACAAAAATCACCCACATTTCCCATATTCAAAAATGAGCTCATTAGAAAACATGCCAGCCTGAGTAAGGGAGCACTTGAGGTAAGGGAATGCCATATACACCATATGGTACACATCTTGTTGCAGCAGTTTCCAAGCGTACAGTACAGATTGTACAATCGTCTTCATGAAGCTCAGCCAGAAAAGTACATTTCTTTTTATTTAACAGCCAATGCTGTTTCTGCCAAGAAGAAACTGTTTCTTTGGCTTTGGAAACTAAAAACATTCCTGAAATCGTTATGAGGTGAGATGAAAACAGGATTAAAGGAAAATAAGTGGCACATATTTCCAGGAGCAATTTCCAATAAAATTTGTACCAACTGCCCTGGGAAGGAGATGGATAGGGACAGAAATCATGTTCTCTCCACATCTGCATTACACATTGCTTTAGAAACTTGTGTGCGCAGAAACTGGGCAAAGATTGCTGAATGTATAGAGGTAGAACTGTTAACTAGATCTTAATGTCAGAAGGAAAAGTCCATGGATTTATGGATCTTTTCAAAAATAGGCATGAGAGAGAAGTCCTGTGGACTTTGTTGCTCACTGAACAGCATTCAGTTAATCACCTGAGGAGCAGAGAGAAATACAATCATCCCTAACTATTCTTTTAAGATGCTTGTGCATTGCATAATTAGAGTGGTATGTTTGCCACCTCTCCTAAAAATCCTGTGTCCTTTACTGTCAACAGCAGGCATGAGAATATGTTTCTTTATGTAGGGTTAGTTGACGGAATATCACGCTCCTATATAAAAAAAAAAATAAATGTAAGTTACATTGGACTGAAACCTTTGACACTTTTTTACAAGTACTGAATTATCCCAGCCACCAACACCTCCTATTACCACTTATAACAGTGTCAATTACCCCAAAACAGATTAAATTATGCCTTATGTTTTCTCTTTCTGAAAATAAACTTAGGAAAAAAAAAATGGTGTCTCTTACAGATTGACCAAACCATCAGGTCTTTCTGAAGTACTTGCACATTCATGCTGAGAATTCTGCTGGTAAGGTTGTACATTACCACTTGAACGCTTGAAATATGCAGTGGCTGAGAACTGAATGTTCAGTCTGAGAACCAAACAGGTGCCCTTGTCCTACCCCTCACTGAAGCAGCCAGAGATTTACTTTTATTCGATTCCTGCTGATGTTTTAAATTTCAGAACTTTAAAAAATGAATTGCAATCTGTAGTGGAGGGCTGGATCTTAGATCACAGAGATAAAAGACAGAAGAAACCATCTTTATGACAAGTGCAAATAAAGTGTCCTAATAAGAGATTAGTCAGCTATTAAGCTGCTCTCACTTCATGTCACTCAAAATACCCCATTATTAATGTTAACACCTTACAAGAAATCAAGAATTTTATGGTTGTTAAGTAGTCAGCACATCCACTGTTTTCACATAAAATGGAGACTGATCAGTGTTTTCTAAATTCAAGTTTCAGGTACAATATTTTTGTCTCTTACTTTTAGCGTATTCCTGCTTTGGTTTTCATTGCTCTACAGGTTGATTACTTTTTGTTTATAAAGACATTTACATAATGTTTTTAACTAGATCATAGTCATCTGAGCAAACAGCAAGTAGGAAGGTTATTAAATGATAAAGCTCCAATTTCTGTAACTTTCAATTACTGCAACAAGATTACGTGAGTGCCATGGGGAAAACAAAATGCAACATTTAAGAAATGCTGTGTAGAACATTTGAACATCTCTGGGAAACATATCAACTTTCTCTGGATATTCCAGAGCCCTGGCAACCTTCTTTTACCTTAGAAATTTCAGTGGACACACTGAGGTTGCTTCAGAGGACGCTTTCCCAGGAAACAGAAGCAGGTCTTAATAAGACATGTCAGATTTACACTAAGGTATACTAACACATTTAAAATTAGAAACACAGTGGAGACAGGGAGAATCAGCTAGGAAGAACATTTAGTTTCAAGAATTTGTGACCTAATGGAATCCACAGGAGGAGGCCACCAAAAGAGGGAAGTTGAAAGTGATGCTGCAATGTCAGCTTGATGTGCGGTTCAAATTCTAGGAGGATGGGAAGAGACAAGTTGGGATTGGGGTACATTAGTCCTATATTTGGCACAACTATCATCAAAGGACCAAAGCATGTACTAGAAAAATGACAGCAAAAGAGGACAGGCTTTACTGTCAGAGCTCTTCCTGCTGCCAATCCACTTGGGTATTTATGTTGGGCATCTTAGTGTTTTTTCATCAGATACTCAAATTCTGAAAATTCCTCACTAGGAGAAACCAAATCAAAGACAATCCTTTTCAGTCCCTGCACTGAGCCTGCCACCCTCCCCTGCTGACAGCAACAATAGTGTTTGATGTGGGAACTTTCGAAACATTGCCTCCCAGTAGCCAGAATATGCCAGCCCCTGACATCAGCTGCCTCACTGCCACACATATCAGCAGACTCTCAAGGAACTTCTCTTACCTTGAGTGGTAATGGCTCCACTGATGCATCTAATTTGCAACAAAATTCTGTTATTTAAGACCAGGTTAAAAAAACTAAACCAAAAACCACAAAAAAAGGGAAAGAAAACTCCTAAACACTCCCTTAAAAAGCCAAACAAAAAAAACCCGAATCCCTCCAAACCAAACCAAAAACCAATCAACAAAACTCTACACAGTAAGCAGAAAATTATTCATTGTAAAGAGATGGCCTAGCCTGTTTTAAAGAAAGTGGTTTAAGCAACCATACTCTGGAAACCAAGAAAGTTACTGCTAGTAAGGACAGATAAAGAACTCAGTAAGAGTTCTGATTAAACTCCAAGTGGCCATAGCAATAACACTTTCATATTTTTATTCAATGAAGATTATTAAAAAAAAAAAAAAGAAAGAAAGGAGAAATAAGCATTAACACAGCTACCTATCATTAATATAAATGCCTGCTAAAAGGACTCTTGTCACATTTCAATGTAATGTCTTTCCAGAAGAGTGGCACCTATCACCACCGGGCTGAAAACTCAACAAACAGAACTCAACTAAATAACTGAATGGGCACAGCCTTAATCTGTTTCGTGGTATGGAGGAATCTTTTCCATAGTGAAAGCATCAGTGACTACACCCAGATAATACATAGAAGAAGCATAATGACATTAGCATGGGGAGGAGTGGAGTAGAGGAATAAAAGGTAAAGAAAAAATAAAGAAAGCAACACCCCTGATTATGTTAAGGTGATGAACACTGGATGTTTCCTCTTTTCTTACAGCTTCTTTTGATGTTCTGCATGATATAAACTAATAGAAACCCTTTTCTCAGTTTCTATTCCTCACGTGTCTGGGCTGACACTCTCTCTGCAGCCCCCAGGACCATGACAGAGGCCTCCAGGTGCAACAAGGGACCACACTGCCCAGTGATCCACTCCTGGGCCTGGAGCAAATGCCTATCGATGCCAAGAGCTGTCAGGGAGCCTGGGTTCTTGATGTTTAGCATTACAGTGTTGCTCTGTACAACAGCTGCATTACAAAAAAAGGAAGAGGACTCAACATCCAAGAAGTGCCTTACAGACCTACATCCATGTGCAGATCATTGGTGTTCACACCCAGAGCAGTGAAGGCTTTAGGACTTTTCTGGACAGATCTTCCTGGGTCAGTCTCTGGCATTCTGCTGCACTGCATTTCCAGGGGTTTTTTTTGTGACAATCTCTCGTTTCCCAATATTTCAGGGGTTCCATCCTGTCTCCCTATCCCATTCCTGAAGGTTTGCCCTATCATTCTGTGTCATCCTTTTCTTTCCCTTTCATCACTTACTCCGTCTGGGAAGAAATCACGTAAAAGTGAAGAGGGACAAGAGCTGTGACAATAGAATCACAGAGCAGTTGAGAGTGGAAGGAACTCTGGAAGTCATCTTGTCCATCCCCCTGCTCAGGCAGGACCACCCAGAGCCAGCTGCTCAGGACCATGTGCAGGTGGGTTTTGAACACCTGCAAGGATGGACCACACCACATCCTCTCTGGATGGCCTGTTTCTGTGCTTGGTTACACTAAGAGTAAAAAAGTGTTTCCAGATGCTCTGATACAGCCTCTTCTGTTTCTGTCTGCCACCTCTTGCCCTGTCCCTGGCACCACTGAAAAGAGCCTGGCCTTGCTTTAAAGGAAGCCAGAACCAGGTATAATTATCTTGCTGCTCAATTGATAAACAATTAGAAGCATGATTGAAGTTGAGATCATACTGAACAGAGGTATGAGATCATGTTCTCTGCCCTTTTCTTGTTTTGTTTGTTTTTTAAATTCAGGAGGGTTCTACTGCATGGTACAGTGTTAGCAGGATGGGAGTATTCATGAGCTTGGATGATTAATGCAAAGAAAAACTGTCCAGTTTTAAATAGAACCCTTGTAAATAAACTATAGTGTTTGTGGGCTACCAACTGGAACTCAGGAAAGAAATCTGAGATAGTAAATTTTTTTGTTTCAGTCCATTTAAACTTCTAGAAAAACTACCACCAGTAATGTTTATGATCACCACTATTTTGGATAAAGCAGCTGCACATACATCTATGTGTGTACACACACAGCAGCAGTAACTGTGAGTGAAGGATGCTATCATACTTCTGGGACTTGCTTCTCTGCAATTTACTTAGGGTTTTTTGCCAGCAATGAAAAAATAAAAGTTATTCCCCCAACAACTCAGGAGTCTAATAAATTTCCTTGAAATTTCTCAAAAAAAAACCAAACTGAAGACCTCAATGTTAGAGACCACAGGGTTAGCGTCAGAGAATATCTAAGGAAAGCCATTTGACCTCTGCCTTCATGCCAAGTTGTCTGGAGAAAAGCCAGTCTAGCAGATGTGGGGAAAGACTGCATGTTATAGAAACCTTCTTGTTTGGGACCTAGCACATCCCACTCCTTTAACAAATGCTAATGGTCATGCACTGTACAGCTCATTTTGGGTACATTAACAGCTCTTAAAATCAGGAGGCTTCACCCAGAGACATTCACATGGAGCTCTTTTGAGGAGATTCTCCCACAACATCATAGAAGAGATACCAGTCAGAGGCATGGCAGGATGCAAAGCTTACACACCTCACAATGAGAAGGAAAACCACCCACTGAAATCCATCCCCAGCAGCCAGGGCTCAGCCAGCATGTGGGTGGCAGGCAGCCAGGCTGGCCTGAGAGCTGGCTGGCTCAGCAGCTGCACGTCACCCACAGGATCCACGCCACTTTCTTTGGCAGCAGACACAGAGCCAACAAAATAATCATATGCCTCACTTAGAGCTGTCTGTTAAGAGCCACAACATTGAATGTGGAAAGCGGGCCAAACTTTTTCCAAGTTTTCCATGGGACTAGTACTTCCTCTGATTTGTGCACTGCTGTTTGGACAGCTGTGAAAAAGCTGTTCTGCTCAAGAAGGGAGGTGCTCCCACACCACTCCAAAATCTAGAGACTGCAGGAATTTGCCTGCTGTCATCATTCCCTTCATGCGGTGCTCCTGTAGAGGGGGAGTTGTGTTATGGAATCACTGGTGTCTATTTCTGCACTCTATTTAACACAGTGTTAGGTCCACCCTCATTCTTTTGGGGACGAAAAAGCTCCACTGCGTGTAGAATTGGCACTGTTCGTGCTGTGTGTGTAGAACCCATGTCTTCCCCACATGCAGAGCTTTCTGTGCTGCCCATTCAGAAAGTGCATAGACAGAAGAAAGTTGAGGTAGAGAAAGGTAAAGACATCATCGGTTCTTGGATGTTTTGGGAACATAGAAAATATGGATGCTTTCACAGGGGCTGAATGCTGCATGAGGAAAAAACCCACTCATTCTTCTGTGAAGCGATGAGGGAAACCTAATCATTTTTTACAGTGCATCCATAACTCTCAGAAACTGCAGAGCTATGTAAGTAGGGTAGATGAATCCAGATACAGTGACAGATGAGGCCACCTCAAAGCTTTTCAGGAATGCAGTGAGAATGTAACTTTTCCAAGGATGAAATCTCAAGCTCTAACAGGGATACATAACTCCATCTATGGAAAGAAACAAGATAAAGATAACAGACAGAAAAAAGGAAGGGATCATGAGAGTAGAATTTACTGTTTCCAAGGGAGAAGGATGGTTGCTCTATTTCTGTAGCATAAGCACTTTCAGAGGCTGTTTTCCAGGCTCCTAAGCACAGTCGAAGCAGCACAAAGAATCACAAGCTGGTCTTTTGCCCCACAGTCACTTTGCTGGCGAATGCCCACTTTGCCTGAGCCTAAAATCAGCCTTGAGAATTTTGTTGGCTAGCCACCACCAAAACCCACAGCGTGAAATAATAGCACATGAGCATAAACAGGTGCTACGTTGCTAAGCAGAGGAACAATGTCCAGAAACCTGGGGTTAGTCTCAGTTCTTTGCAAACAAACCAAATTAAGTTCTGGCTAATCAAGTGCCACTGAGAAGTAGGAGGGACCCGTTAAGGACCAAGGTTGGCACTCAACCATCATGCAGCCTCACACTATGTGTCCCTAGAGGATGCTAGGAGCAAGGAGCTCCTGTCTTGCTAAGACACTTCCTGTAGAAACTAGTAAGTTCACAAGGCCCAGAAAGCAACTCTATACTTCAGCCAAGCAATAAAAAATATGCTAACTCCAGCTGCAACATTAGTGTTTGTAAGCACATTCCTGCCAACAGGTAGTCCGCACTAAAATGTGCCAACAAATTCCTTGTGCTCAGCCAGAAGTGACAAGATGCAGATAATCAAGGCAAATCAGGACCATTAAAAACAAGCACATCCATCTGTCAAATAACAATAAAAGTCATAGTAGCTAGAAGTTTGCACAGCATTTGCTTTATTTAGTAGCAAAATGGTTTTCGCAACAGGAGCAGAATAAGATAGTACTTTTTGTGAGGTTTTTTGTTTGTTTGTTTGGAATTTTTTCTTCTTCTTTCTCCCTCACCACCTTGAGATGATCTAAGTAGTCAAAACTGATTACCCCCATTCACACCTTCATTTCCACAAACATCATACATCTTCGGGCTAATTAGACAAACTTGTGTGTTTCAAATTGAAAAAAAAAAAAATCCAATACATTTCCTCATCCATCTCCCTCTGCTCATCAGACAGGGCATGTAGAAATTTCATATTGTAATATCAATTGACTAAACAAACCCAGATAAGTCTTGAAAAATCTTCTAATGTTAAAGAAACAGAACTCTTGAAGAAGATTCCAAAATTAATTCTTAATGTTTGAGGTGAACAAAACATAATGCCACAAAATTTTTTGTTTGTTCCAAGTAGTATTGCAATGCTACAGAAAGTCCCAATGATATGATTACTCTCCCAAATAAGCATTTCTCTTTTATAAGAATATATCATTTCAGGTCGTGTCTACAATGCAAGAGAACTTGAGACTTCAGATTTGTCAAAAACAGAACTTCTGATAGCATTGTTTTGGTTTTAGTTATGGAAAGAAAAGACTCAATCTTTGTATAGAGACATGGAAGTGACAGTCAATGATCTGAAGTGTGACTACACAGATACAGATGTGTGGATAATAGGTTCTTGATAGTTAAATTTGTTTCCCCCAAAAGTATTTCTGACTTGGAATGAGATTTTTGAAGCTGAAATAGTTTTTTTAGGGACAGGGATTTCAATGAAAAGAACAGTAAAAGAAGGCAGCTTTGAATATTTCATTAAATGCAATATGATTTTTTTTTCTTCATAATGGATGGGTTTAAATGTCTTTGCAAACATTACAGTTTTTAAAGGGACAGGTGTTGCTTCAAGTAGAACATACTGAGACCTTCTCTGACATTTCAGTGTGACAGCTTCCAGCAATTTCATGCCATCCAGATAAGGTAAATTCCCTCTTCACAACTGTACAGGCTATTTGTTCTTATTGGGAGAGGCTAGTGATAAGACAGAGCAGCAATTCTCTACACTTATTCTGTTGAAAGTCACAGAGAGGGGAACAAAACCCCAGCCCAGAGCTCTTTAGTTACCTGCAAGTTCAGTCATTTACCCAAGGCAGGAGTCCTGGCCTCTGCTCTTCCTAACTCAAAGAAAACAAGAAAAAGAACAGCACTAGAAAAGCAGCTCTTGCTGGTCATGCCCACTCACTTGCTCTCACCAGCCTGGACATCTGAATGCTTTTAATGGTCCATGTGCAGGGAAAAAAGCCATAAGCAAACTTCAGAGCAGCCAGGAGATGACAGATTACTTGTCTGAAGACAGGAAACAGGATTCCACGTTCCTGCTTTACCTCAAGAGGAACGAGGCTTTCCATAGCATTCCAACTGAACACCCAAGTTTCGTTATCACACATCTCCTCATGGAAGCAAGAGGAAGATTTCTGAAACCACAGAATTGCTCTGCAGGGCAAGAAGCTATCTAGCCCAATAATACTACTGCTGCCTTAACTCTGATGGTCCCCTTTAAAGATAATACTCTTTTTCCTTTCTGACAGAAGTCATTCCTCGACCTGCAATGAAATCACTCTGTAGAGGTTTACCTAGCAGAAAACTCCCTTTCCATGGGTTCTGACTCGCTTCTGTAATCAGTGTTCACAACCTCAGGGAAACATACATATCAGAAACACCTCAGAAAACACTTATCGCCTCCTCGCCTTCCGAACAGGAGATGAGGGCACAATGTACGATTTAGCTCAAATTATCTGCTCTAGTGAGATTCGGGAATTGCTGTCAGCAAGTGGATACCTGCTGGGACTTGGGGAAAGGAAAGACTTATTCAACCATTGTTGAGTCATAACTGAAGGTTTAGGTTTACTGGAATTAAGTTTAACAGGAGACTTAGGACATTTTATCTGTCCTCTAAGCCTGTGCTCTTTTCCTCGTTCCTTTGTGAAATCAAACCAATGTGTTACATGGTTTACCAAGACAAAAAAAAAAAAGAATGTGTCACTACCAAATTAGGAGAGAATGAATTATCTTCCTCAAAGCAGAAACTGGAGAAATAATTAACCCAAAAAACCCAAACCCATAACCGAAAATATACAGATGTTTCACTTCAAGTCTTTGTTGCTTTATCACAATTGTCAATGCAAATGAAGATGTTTATAAATAATTATTATAAAAGCATGACATGCAGCACTATTGCCATGGGACTGGCTCTTTTCGTCTCCCTGGTCTTCATCACAAAAACATGAATACAGGTGGCAAAAACAGATGCAGAATTTACCTGTCTTTGTCACAGTTATTTCTGGTTACAAATAATGCAGTTCCAACCACTGCAAGAAATCCTTTGTCGCACATTGTACAGAGTTTAAATCCCTTCTCAGCCACAAGAACAGGACTTGTGTCTGTCTTGTGCTTGTCATGTAGTCACTTATAAAGGATTTACTCTTTGTTTACCATGGTATAGGCATGGCAGTATAAGACAGTGTAAAGGAAACATGCTACAGGAAACAGAGGTACCTGCTGGAATGCAGTACATCAAGGAGGGCTCAGGTCTCAATAAACTGCAGACAACTGAAAGAGCAAGGCACCCATTGCAAGGGAGGCAGCAGCATGTGCATTGGTGAGGGCACCTCCCCAGATCTTTCCTACCCCATGGGTCAGTGGTTACAATGGTCACCTGTGCTCATGTTCCTGAGATGCTGAGTGAAGGAGAGATCCTGGCTGTGCGCTCACCTCACTTCCCTCCTCTGCTGGTTGTGGAGACACTGATCTCCTGCAATGAGAGAGTTGTTCCTGCTTTGGGAAAGCTCTGATTCCCTGCCTCTGCAGCCAGCAGCTGAGATTGGGTATTCACCTGCAACATGGCTTGAATCTTCCCCAGATCCAATGGTTCCACAGGTAATAAGTTTTTCTTTTCACTATGAACTAACATGTAACTGCAGGCTTCTTGTTTAACAGAAAGTCAGAAACATAAGAATTACCTGCAATCTTAGGGGAAATGTGACTCTTGATTCCTTGCAGTACAATTCGCAATAATGCTACACAGATCTGCTATTCAATGTATGGATCTCAGCTCAGTTTCAAAGTCATGGTGACTTTCTGTGCCATGATTCTGTAAACAAACTGCAGTTGCCTATTCACCAGGCTTTGCAGTTTCATAACATAGCAGTGATAGTTCTACACGGTCACCTTGTCTCTTCTGGGTAGAGAAAATGAGACAAAGTCTGTAGTCTGTGAAAGAAAGGTCCACATTTCTAAATTTTCATTGCACACAGAAACAAAACAAACAAACCCACAAAAAACCAAAAACCAAACAACAAAAAAAACCACAAAACAAAACAAGGGTTCTATTACTCTAAATTTTCTGCAACTGCTTTGTATGGCTAGACTTCTTGCTACCCACATTAGCATCTCACTTTCTGGCCCCTGTACAAACATTTCACAGAAGTGGTAAGAAATTACTTTCTCACATTTCCAGTAGGAGCAGGAACAGATTTCAAACTTGAAAATTATCTTGCTGGTCAAGTATCCAATGTTTCAACTGATGTGTGGAAAACTATCCAATTCACTTGGTTGGCTTTCAAAAAACCTTTATACCTTCCTCCAAATGTTGCAGTCACAGCTGGATTTCCTACTTATTTATCTTAGTAACTGTTGAACTGAATGAGATCCCCTTCAAATAGCAGAAAATACTGACTGAAATAGGGGAAGAAAACTAGGTAAAATGCAGTTATTGCCATAACAAAAGAAGTTGACTAAAATGGTACCAGAGTAAAGGGTTTCTTTCAGAAAAAATAAATCAAGACTCATAAGTGAAAGTGATTACATTTTCAGTAGAGCTTAGAAGACTGCCTAGCACAATAATTTAAGAATTTTTACTGCTAGTTTGGTTCACTGCTTGGCTATAAATCCTGTTTAAACAATCCAAGAAGGATTGCTGCAGACTCAGAAGTACAAGGAGCTCCAAAACAAGACATCTTCAAACACAGTTAGCTTCAGTGCCTTCAGTGCCTGCCACCCCTGGAAGCTTAATCCACAAGGGACATTTCAGAAAGGCTCTTTATGTCTTAACCTATTAGTTTCCTAGAGGTTTACTAGAAAGGTGCAAGGTCAGCTGGCACCTAAATATCTATTAATTACCAATGTTAGATTTACTGAATTTCAGGAGCTCTCTTGCATGGAAGCCTGGCATGTGTCATTATTGAAATTCAGTTGTGGTCTAGGTTGAAATCTAAACCAAGAGAGTTAAACGCACAAATTGAAAAATCAATCAATCTCAGCTGGATAATTTGCAACAGATGCTTTACACCGATCTTTTGCTACGGGTGGCATTCCCAACATATGCTCTAAGAATGTAGGAGGTTAAAAGAGGTGGAGAAAAACCATACAGATTTGTATTAACTTATAATAAGTCAAGGAATTATATATTAATTTACCATAAAAATAGCAGAAACCAGTGATATGCTAGAATTTAGTCTCTTTTGTTCTAAGTTCACCTGTTAAAAATAAATTGAGAAAAAAGAAACAAACAAAGATTCCAAATACCTCCTTATGCTCATTGTCTCTATAAATAATAGTGGTAACAAAAACACAAAAGCTTAAGAAATGCCAAGCAAATAATTTCCTAAATTAGCATTTAGAGAGTTCAAGGAACAAAATCAAATAAAGAAGGGTATCGTCACAGCACAGATGGATACAATGTGAAATACATGATGTCTTAGAGAGTTAATTAGTTAGTCACTGGTCCATTTCTGTTCTGTGGTACAAAAACAGTCACAGGGTCAAGTTGATTCACAATGAAAAAAGCAAGTAATTTAAAGGGAAATGGCCGTAGTGTAGAGCTACACAGTGCCTGAGCTGTAGGTTTCAGATGCAATTGATATGGAATTATTTTTCTCAAGTGAAACCAATGGGGCAAAAAAAAAGTAAGGATGCAAAGTTAAAATATTGATGAAGAGCTATTGCACACTGAATGACCCTTTTGCTTTTCACCCACAACGAAAACCATGGCTTTCATCTACTACAGCTGAGCACTGCTGCATCATGAAAGTGCATTTCTCCTCACCAGTCCTAAGGACTGCATCTGGAAAACACCTATAGAGCCATCTCACCCCAGATGGTGGTTTAGGTTTAAGGAAAAGCCACAATTAGTGCACATGTTGGCAGGTGTCATTCACTGGGCATCTCGTGTGCCTGATCCCCCCACAACACAGGAGCAAAGAGCTGGGACCTGTGCTGCGGCACAGGCTTACTCCTCTGTGAGCTCAGGTGGAGTTTATTCCTAAATATACATCTATGGACAAAGGGCAAAGAAGACAAGCAGGAGCAAAAATCCACATCAGATAACATCAATTTAAGAGAAAATGATTTTCACTGATTTCAATGAGAGCAGAATTTGGCAGTTGGGAAAATGTCTGAATATCCCACACCCAAAGTGTTTTTTCCAAAATGAAAAAAAAATATTGTTAAGAACCAGCTATTGCAGCCCTGAGCATTTAGCAGCCAAATTTTCTAAGTTACTTTATGCTCATAAATCTTACTGTGGGATCATTAGGGGAAAAAAAAAGCAAACAAAAAACAACCCACAAAACACCAGAGCACTTAGCACCCTATCTGCATTCAGTATGCTGAGCACATTTGAAAAATCTGACCTTAATTTATACTCTCTAATAGACTCAAAATGTATTTTTTGAAGGAAATGTGCTTGATGTTATTTTAGTGACAAAAGAACAGGGGAGAAAAGTGTAATTCACAGTCATTTGAAACTGGGTATCTATATGCCAAAGTACACCAGATTATTCTTCCCTGTTATTCATCACTTTGTCTCAGGCTGTCTTGTGCCAGATACATCAAAAATGTGATTTTTGTTTTGTTTTGTTTTGTTAGAATCTCTATATAAGAGAGAGAACAAAATTAAATTGTTAAAATACATACGATATTCTTCATTCAGGGCTATAAAAGACCTTAGAGCCTCAAATTAGTCAGGATGGAAGAAGAAAAAATACTTTTAAATTTGGAAAATTATGCGCAGGTTAGAAAGATGTGACTTTGGTGGTTGAGAAAAATCTGTTCAGATTTTTAAATTGAGAAGAGCTCAATTTAAACAAATTATCTTCAACGTTTTCTCCTATATTCCTTACATGAAACCTTATGCCTAGGCAAGAATGAAAGTATTTTAATTTGTGTTTCTACCTGTTCTGTTGCTAGCTTTTATTTCATCTTTCTTGTCTTGATTGGCAGGATTAGGCAAATGATTCCCTCTCTCTGCAGGAATCCATTCCATGTCATGGTTTTCCTAAATAAACAGGTAAACTGATGCTCAAGTCTGGCTGTCAAAATACTTAGGCAACAATTTTTAAAAGTATACTTTAAATGCCATAATGAAAAAAAAACCCAAACAACAAAACACCCCACAAAAACTAAGAGGCTAAAAACCCAAAGAACAAACTCCACAAAATACTGCATGGCCTTGTTTTGAGAAACTGTCTTGATTTGGTTTGAAATACACAAAGAGTAAATAATACCAAATGGTCCTTTATGCAGCTGCACAGGAACACATGGGAGCACAGGGCTACTGGAATCACGTGGTTAGAAGAGAAGTTGTAGGTTTTTTTTAAAGATGGTCTACCATGGTTTAGAAACTGGAGAAGGGAGCCTAAAAAAAGCAGTGCTATGAAAGGTAGATCATGCCACACTAAGCTGTCTCATCTGGTGTTCAGAGTGACGACTTCTGAATGGTTATGGTTAACAAGACTTAATATTACCTATTGTTTCTTCACTGCCACCCTACAAGACCCTTAAGCTCTACAAAAGAAAAGTGGTTTTATTTGAAACCTTTCCCCATTGAGATGTGCAAGCAAGAGCAGAGAATTCAGACATTTGTGTTTTCCCACAGAGGGGAAACAGAGTCCATCTGCCACAAATCTTTACTGGTGTGTCTTTCTGGCCTGAGTGCAGCCCTGCCAGAAGGGACCACTGCAGCTTATTACCTCGTCATGATTTGCAAAATTTACTATCAGTAAAAGTTTAAGTACTTCATTTTGGTCTACCAAGAAGCAAATGTGTCTTCCATGTACATCCACTTATAGATGAAACACATATATATATAAAATGTATTTGTAGATGGATAGAGATAGATATAGATAGAGACAGAGATAGAGATAGAGACAGAGACAGAGATAGAGATAGAGACAGATAGAGATAGATAGAGATAGATAGAGATAGATAGAGATAGATAGAGATAGATAGAGATGATAGAGATAGAGACAAAATCTTTGCTGGGAAGTATCAGCACAAAGCCAGATATGGCACAATTGCCCTTCTTTCAATCTCCTGGTCATGCAAAATGAACAGATATAGTGAATAACAGCCAAAAAAAGAATTGAGATGAATTAAACTACATGGATTCAGGTGATACAAAATGAGGCTGTTAACGGCATCCCTCTGAAGGAAGCTGTCACTGGAAGGAGAGGTCCTGCTTGGCCGTGGATATCATTATCTTGACAAATGGGGTGAATGATTTCACTTAAGGAGAAAGGAGGGTAGATACTTTTAAAATTACAGCAGTAATTGTAAAGCTGAATGGCAGTTAAAGGCTTCGTCCTCATTTGCAGTACATAATTGAGGCACTATCATTACCTCATTACCCAAGCACACTACTGTAAGCTTTGAAAATGGCCTCTAAAGGGCCACTGACACCGCTTGAAGAGTTTTGAGAAAACATTATATTTAGGGACAAATATAATTATTCACCCTGTATTTTCTTACTCAGATGAAAGGGCCACAATGCAAGCCACAGGCAGCAGACAGCAGGAGCAGCCTGAATGAAAATGCACAAAGTGACAGCCATGACAACACCATGAAAATTTGGTCCTGGTTATTTAATGATGCAACTCTTCACTCTCCAGGACCATGTCCCAAGCGGAACCAAAAGACATTATCATATATCTGTGCTGCACTGACCCTAACCCTATTGCAGGCTTTGGGATTCACTTGGTAACAGGTTATATTGTCTCTTCCTCATCTGCAATATTGTTTATGCCATTTTTTGGGTTTCAGTCAGCTCTTGCAATTTTCCACAGTCTATGTTGTCAAAATTCATACAAAATTGAAAACAGGAACCATAGCAGTCTGAGGAAAAACTGATCCTGGAAGCACAAGTATGAGTTTTGTGTGCTTCTATCAGTGCCACTCCAGAACATGTTTTCTTTGCTTTATATGAACAGGCTTACAACAACTTGGAACTGCCTGTTGCAGAGACAGCCTCCTCCCCTTCCTCTTCAGGTGTCTCCTGATTCCCATGCTGTCCATCTGGAATATCTCCTCCTGGCCAGGTGCAGTCACAAAATGATGCTTCTCAGCCCACTTAATTGTCCTCAAGTGACAGATGGCATTTGACTATAGCTGGTAAGCCATAAGTACATAAAGCAGATGAGCAGTTAATTAGCAATGCTAGTGTTTCTGTGCAAATATCTACAGAAACTACACATCAAAAGATGGCCTTATCAAGCCAGTTAGTCCATCTCCTCACTTCTAACACATTTCTTATCTCATGAGTACATTAAAAGTTTTGAGTTACCCTGTGCCCAACATGCTACTTTTAAAATCTCAAAGTTTCTATCAACTTTCCTTAGGAGACTATTTCAGTCTAATGAATCTTGCTGTCAATAAATCTTTTCTTTCTGTTCAGCCTAAAGATAGTTCTTGAAATATTGAGCAGGAAAGAAGAAAAAAAAAAGGGAAAAAATCTGATAACTCTGTAGAATAATTTCTAAAAACGGTACTGTGCCTTCATGTTTCCTAGGACACATTAGCACTTCTGTAAATGGTTGTACTCACTTGGGAGTAAGTTGCATTTAATCCTGCTACATTACACAAATCTAGATATTCCAGTCATTACATCTTAACTAAAAAAAAAAAAAAGAAAGAGAGGGTAGACTTGAATGAGGTAGTCCAAAGAAGAAAGGCAATGCAGTCATAATTTCTTATATTGCAGGTCAAAACCCACTGGTCAATGCCTATGAGTCTACCCAAGAACAGAGTCTCACAAATTCTTTTATTTATTATTCAAAACAGACGGAACAGACTGGAGAATTTTAGCTAAACAATCCCCTTCTGGGACCCAATTATTTCATAAAATAGCTCAGGGTTTCCTTAGGTTTACAGAGTACCTTGGCAACACCTGAATAAAGGTTTTAAAAATTTAAGATATTTCTTCTGTATACCAGCCTCCTGATGCTCTGATGTGCTGATTCTTGAGAATTATATTTGCAGTTTATCACTAAGGAAGTTTAACAAAATAATACACACCAGTCTAGAAAGAAATGAGCTCTTCTGACAACAGTTATCTTGTTGATAGTTCTTTCGTCTCATGGCCCCCATCCTAGTTTGTCTTGGTTTAGAGGCTTTCTTCTATTCTTGTCTGTCTGAAAACTCTCCTCTAAAGGATTCTCCACCAGCACAAGCAAAAAAATTCCTTGGTAATGCAAGGCAGGTGCCAGGGAAAAATTCCACCCATATGAAATCCATGTCAGATACTAAATGCACACCAAAAATCCGAAATCAAATCAATAAAAGTCATGGAAACCATACCTGTATATCAGTCAGATATTTACTTGAAAGAGTTTCCACACCTTCTAATTTGTTACAGGGATTGAGGGCTATATACAAGAGCTCAGACTCCTACTCCAACAGAAACTACAGCCTTCCAAGAGATCTCTTGTCTATACACTTAGATGCTATCATTTTTAAACTTCTAGAAGAGCAAATTCAGAAGAAAGAAAGAATAATAATCCTCCTCCTTTTTTCCAGCCCATAATGCCTACTAAACTTTTTTCTCAACAACTAGATGAATACCTACCTGTTCCAGCTGCCAGACCTCAGCAGCAACTTCCTCGTGTTCACACCAACACAGCCAGCCACTGCAACTACTGAAGAAGCCCGAAGTGCAGAAAGAACAATTTTCACCTAACTAGGAGTGAAACACTATGAAAGCTATCTGAAATTTTTGAGTCAGAGACTATGATTATGTCAACATAGTTTCAGAATCCAGGGTGCTAATAACTTAGTCAATTCAGCAGTGAATCTTTATCTCTGTACCTGGTAGAAGATCACTGTTTCTGCCCACATGTGCAAGAATTGAGTAATTTGCACCTCTTTGCATCCTGCTGGTGCACAGCTGTGGGCTCAGCCAAACATGGCATCCTTCTGTGCCATGAGCAATATAGGAATCAGTACCTTGAGTCAAATCAGTCTGAACAAACCTGAATCATGTCACATCTATGGTACATCCAGCCCACTAACTTGTCTCTGCTAGTAGCTAATAGGGAAAACAGTCATAAAACTTAAAAGTAATCCAAGCCTTTGGTGATAATTTCCCAGAATACTCGCTTGCTCTCAGCTTCTTAGCTGCTTGTGGTGCAGGGTGCAGCTAATATTGTTAGCTGGAGATAATGTCTTTGCATGTAAAAAAAATCATGTTTTCCTCTTTTTCAGTTCTCCAAATGGTCTATAAATAAAAGCAAGAAAATAGAAATCCCTGAATCCTGCAAAAAGGGGTTTCACAGCTTTTCGTTATCCCAAGAAAAGAAATGCTTCATTATTTTTTTCATGACCTGTCACTTGCTGGTTTATTCTGTTGTCCTCTAAGACTTGTATTGGAAGAGACAGGAACAAAAATATTTTTCATGGTCTTAGACATCTTTATAATATCAAGCTAGAGCAAATACCTTCCAAGCTGCAGTATCCAATCATTCTTTGTTTAAAAGCTTATCCATCCATCCGCCCATCCATCCATGCTCTCCTTCTCTGCATTTTTTTCAGCTCCTCTTCTAGGACCAGAACTGTGCAACATCATTGATGAGAGCACTGAAGCCTCTTCACAGCTGAAGCTGCACCCAAATGGGCTCTTGTAGACAGAGAATTGTACTGGTGGCTCTCTGGTAGCATCTATTTACCACCAAAGGCAGCAGCCAATTCCCTGTCACTGGATCACCATCTGCAGTACCTACAGAGCACGACCACTTTGTGCCAAACACAAAAGCTCACACAGCACTTCACAGTAGTCTTACAGGGCCTAGACCGCTAAACTGTAATTTCTCAAGCTAGAAAGCACAGGAAGACACCTCATCAAATAAGGAGATGTTCGTGGCATCAGCTAAAATCTCTTCCTTCTGCTATTCTGCTTCATTATACAGTAAAATAAATAAAATCATGAATGAATCATCGCCTAAAAAGTCTCAGGAAATCACAAATCACATGTTTATTGATGACACAGTGAGTAAACCATCTATATTTAATAACTATGGCTCTTCTCACTTCTCATGGATTATGTGTGCTAATCACACTGGTGGTTTTTGAATATTTATTGTTGTTTTTGTCTCTGCTGTAGTCATATTTTAGAAGCTTTCACATCAAGATGAACAAGTAAACATGATGCTGCAGAATGCATTATGGGGGAAATTAGAGTGGGACATTAAAACTGAGTTTTTAACAGCCAGTGCATCTTCATTCAATTGAATGTCATGGGAGACGAAGCATGTCCAAGTAATTATGGGAATTATCAGTGCAGCTAACAGACACAGAAAGGCATCATCCTGTTTTGGGCAACCAAGGCTTGGACAGCTGAGACTGGATTGTAGTCTATAGTAGGAGGGACAATTTGCAATCCAGACACCAAGTGTGAAATGGGCGATCAACAGCTGCAGTGCAGAACTCTGTTGGGTGTGATGGCTTTTTTTCATTTTTTTGTCACTGTAGGCTTAAATGCTGTGCTGTAAAAGCAGTAAGAAAAGCTTTGATCAAGGGACTTAGGATTTTTTTTTCTGACTTTACAGAAGTAACTATAAATCTTCTAAAGTATAAATTCTACTTTTTTTTTTTTTTCTTAAAATATGGACTATTTATGAGCAGTGTGTTTTTTTCCTCTGTAAATAACTAGATCAATGATCTTAGGTCACCTAAGCTTTGTGATTTTGCTAGATTGACCATTTTCTCTACCAGGGGCTCAGGTTATGTTACCTGCACAAGGAGGAGAGAGAGGTGAGAAGTTTTTGTCTCTTCATCTGAAAACTAAAGGAAGAAGTCATCCATGAGCTGATGTAAATTAAATCCTTTAGAACTTCAGCTGAAATAAGGAGCCCTAAAAATTATGAGGCCAAATAAATCTTAGGTGTAGCATAATAAAAGCAGAAAAATTGTGTATGTAATATGAATAAAAGGTTTCAGTCCAGCACTGGAGTAAAATAATTATATCATTTGAATTTCTCCTACTGTGAATTTCATCAGTAATTCGGTATGCCAATTCATGATAATAAGTAAAATATACATGAGGAAGAGTGGGTTTGCCTGGATGTATGCTTGGATGATTTCTAGTATCCCAAGCAAGATGGAAAGCTTAGTATAGCTATTTCTGCTTGGGTTTCTTTGGTTGGTTGGCTTTTTGTTCTGTTTTTTGTTTTGTTTTTGGTTTTTTTTCTTAATTCCAGCTGCTGGCATATCCATATCCCTCCCAAATGACTGTTAAATAAACATAGAAAAAATAAGTAGGAAGATAATGCATGTGATGACTATTTTCTTCAACTCTATTAGAGCATGTAAAAATTGTGCAAAAGGGTTCAGTGGCTCCTACTTTAGCTAAGGCGTGCTATTTGAGTACTATTTTCATAATAACCTTGCTGAAATGCAAAGCCTAAATGAAGCTCTCCAGTGAGCTTACTGGTGTAGACACAGCTCGCTCTGTTGCTGTTGCAGCACAGCTCCAGGATTTGATCTATTTTCCATTCCTCTGGAATGGAAAACCATTCTAGGTCACCATAGCCTCAGCAGGATGACAAAACTCAGTCTGATGGCTGACCTGACCAACAGCTCTGCTGCAGGCACTGCACATAGCCATAGAGCAGTCTAAACCAAAACCCATGTGCCAATTTTCTCCATTAAGGAATAGTGACATCACCCCAATTTACATGGAAAACACCAAGGATAGATTCATTTGCTCAGAGTCCTGAGTGGAAAATGTGCTAAAAGCAAAGGGAGTGTTTACTACAGCATCAGCTTGCCAACATACAGTCCCCAACAGCTCTGCACTCCAAGAAGATTTTGATATAAACTGTCTCATTCCCCTTTGTCATGGCTAAGGAAGATGAATCACATGTTAATGACAGCACCTAACACATTTAAAAGTGGAGTAGGTGCAGGCTCATTTTACAAGTAAGAGAACATGAACCACAGACCACCCAACAGTATTTTTAGTATGAAGGGTGTCTTCATACTAAAGGCATGAGCTGCTGCAGGTGACTCCTCTTCCACAGGAAACTTTCTTACATTTCTCAGCTGCTTTCTTTTACTTTTCAGCTATCACAAAGCATTGGCAGTGAACTCCTTAGTTCATTGATGATAATTTGTGTCTCCTCTCAGCCCCCTTTGCTCTGCACAGAAAATAATTCAGAGGTTAATTTGGAATTGTGACGGTCTGCTTTGCCTTGGTACAAGCCTCCCATTCAAATACCACATGTTCCTTGCCATTTTACCTTCATATAACCTGTCCTGCGAACCTTAAATTCAGCATTTTTACAGCTGTTTTATTTGGAGAGGCCTTTGAACTATCTGCTCCCTTTGTACATAATCATTCACAAAGAACAGATCTATCAGGACAAGAAAACAAAAAAATGAGAAAGGAAAAAAGAAAAAATTCCAAGAAGGGGGGTTACTGCTGTATGGCTATCACTCAATGTTAAGAATTATTGTTTAGAAATTGTTTAAAATTATTGTTTAGAAGAATTATGTTAAGAAAGCATAATTTTATCAAAAATTAAGATAAAAATTTGACTCATTTAGATTAGACTGTCTCATTAAAATTTGAAGAATATCTGCTTTGCAGAAAATATAAGAAGTTCTTTTCTGTAAAAATAGCACAAAATGCCACATTAAAGCTTTAAACATGATAAAAAGTTCAATTTCATTTGGAAACAAATCTCATAAACATTCCAACCAAAAATATTTTAAAAGACAGAACATATTGTTGAGTAATGCATACCCTCCCTCCCACAACAGACTCAGAAAGCTAATTTGGACAAAATCTATTCCCTAATGATAAAAGTTCATAGAATCATAGAATGGTTTAGGTTGGAAGGGACCTTAGAGATCAGCTAGCTCTAAGCCCCCTGCCATGGACAGAGAGAGTTCCACTAGA
>VRYO01002297.1:16659960-16720574 GCA_009812075.1 Sialia sialis | reverse complement strand
CTCTCATCCACCAGTAACTCCAAGTTCCTTCTTGGCAGGGCTCTGAATCCCTCCATCCCCCAGCGTCTGTTGATACCAGGGTTGCTCCATCCAGGTGCAACACCTTGTACTTGGTCCTGTTAAACCTCATGAGACTCCTGTGGGCCCACTTCTCAAGCTTGTCCACATCCCAGGCTGACTGGAAACTCTTCACCAGCTCTCACTGGGTTGTGTGTCTCCTTTTGTTGACACAGCTACTCCCCTGAATAGATCCTTTGTCTTCACTGGTCTATAAACACTTCATAAATGTCAGTACTGCTAGGTCTCTGACATATGTTACCATTATCTCCCATCACACAGGCAGAAGTGAAAAGCAAAGTTTATGCCTATGGCCAAGAATGCATCAAAATTATACATATATGTTTAATTATTTTGAAAATGGAATTAAAAGGGATCAAAAAGAATCAAAAATACATTTTTTTAACTGACTTGCCTTTTTTTATTCAAACAGGGAAAAGATCCTTTGTTTCAGTTGGACTAATTTCACCTTTCCAAAAACATTTAGTGAATCTGAAGTAGAAACATAATTATCCAAGCATTTAATTTCAAATTACCATTTCCATTTTAGAAGTGACACAGTGTACAAAAGGGGAAAACCTTTCCAAAAGAAACAAATTGAAAGTTATTTTTCCCTTTTTCTTTGCAGTCAACTGTGGGCTTTTGCAAACCTTAGTAAGTCCTGAACAGCCTGTTTCTTGCAAGCGTACACAAGGTTTTTAAGAACAAAGCCTGATTTGAAAGGTTATGCTTCCTTCCTCATTTTTTTCCTGCAAATAAATGAAAATATTTTAATACACATGTATGTCAAAGGAGCTGGTACTGCCATTCCTTTCTCCTGTGTGATGCCAGGATCTATTGGATATCAATTTTAAAATGCACTTACTGTGATAGAATCTATATTTTATTTTTTTTTAATTTTTAATGGTGGTTAGAAGTATCAATTTCAAGAAAATATTTGTTATTATTTAATTATTACTTTATTTTTTGACTCATCCCAAGGTACTGCTGCTTTACTGAATGACTAAAACACCTGAAAGCATGGACATTTGAATATCACACAGGTCAAACAATCTCAGAAAAATTAATGGAAATCCCAGTGAACAATATCAGTTAATCCCACCCAAACTTAACATTTATCAACAGAATTATAAGGAATCAACTTCCTCCTAAGTATCAATTTACAAAGGCCTACCAGTAAGCTCAAATATCATTTTCTTGTGTGACGTAAATATGATTTTACTACTTGGTGCCCTATAAGCATTCAGCAATATCTGTTATTCTATGACATGATCTAACAAAAAGAACTATGTGTTGGCAAGGTAAATTTTTTTTCTTGTTCCTGGTAATACTAGAGAAATAAAAACAAACACATTTTTTTCAAGAAAAGGATGCAACAATAGAAGGAGTACAAAATATGTTACAAAAGAAATGTATAGCTACAGGAGAGATTGTTTTGAAACAAAGTGGAAATTATTTTGAGAATGACAATATAAGATCCCATATTGTTTCCAAACAGTTCTCAGATAATGCTTTGTTTAAATGTTGGTAAGGCTTTGAAAATTTAATCAGGTGTGGAAAGAATGGAAGCAAAGGTCCAAAACTGTGTTCTTTTGTTCTTAAATGTTTTCGTCGCTCTATGACTAAAGTCTCTGCAAACATGGTATAATGAGCTTGGGGCAGGAACACACCCCAGCTTCCCGTCTTGAAATACTGTGACTGAAGAAGCATTTTTCTGGAAACAGACCTGATTTTCTGCAGAAATGAAATCTCAAAGTGCAATTTGCCTTTTACCAGAGCTAGCAAGACAAGACATATTTAGGAAGAACAGCTGGCTGCAGAGTTAATTTTTGCTTTTCATGTACTTGTCAATATAAAGAAAAGAGAGGAGTGATTGTAGAAATGTGAGGAATGATTGTGAGAAAATTACATCATGTACTAGGCTTTTTATTTAGGATTTCCTAAAAAATACTTGATTTCTATAACAGGGCTTTTGTGGAATACTGTAGGTTTAACATATGTATTAAGCTCATCACCATTTCATGACAAAACAACATCTGCTATTAAAAAAAAAAAAAAAAGTTGTAAACAATTCCTTAAAGTGAAGATGATTAGACTAACATAAAATAAGCAAAAAAAACTCACTCTGTAAGAAATGGAAAGAGAAAGCACAGCCTAACAAAGACTTTGTTCTCAGGTCTTTCTCCACTGTGTGGTGAGATGAGGGTGGAAGGACAGGTATATCTGCATGCAAAGTCTACCCCAACTAGGTCTCAGTTTCAGTTAGGTCACTACATGATGTCTCTGATTTAATGCTAACTCCAGCACCACGGGAGTAGCAGGATATGTCAAATGAGAGGACAAGATCAATGAGCTGTGCTGGAAAGAGCTGCAGCAGCTGTTACTTGGCCCGAGGGCATTATTTATTTTTAAATGCAAATCCCATAGTAGAGATAGAATGTGGCATAACTTTGATTTTTCCATTCTGCAGTAGGACACTGACAGAGGATAGAAGTCACCAGTGCACAGAAATTCACCATGTCCTATCTCAGTCTTCCTGCAGGAGGATGAATTTCTTCCTTTCCTGAAATGTAATGAGGTTTTGTGAGACACAGACCCTCAAGGTCATCACAGATCTTTGTTTTGCTGCCCATAGCATTAGATAAATTAAAAATTTTAAGAAGTAAATAAAAACACTAAGATGATCATAAAATGCAGCCATTAGACACCCAGCGCAGAAAGGAAAGATTTCAGCCCATCAGTTGCACTCTCTCTGGTAAAGATATCATAAGAAGAGGGATCTTGTACATTTTAGAAGATCTCTCAAACTAACTTGAAAGCTTTTTGCTAGGTTCTACTAGGAATTGAGTAGTTATAAGTATAGCTGATGATAAGAAACTCTTTGTGTTTACTTCTGAGGAAAAATAAAAATAGCTGCTTCACTCAACTCACTGACAACAGAAACAAATGCACAAAGGGCTTGAGTACATTTTCTCATGTTCACCAAAAGGCTAAAACATCCAACCAAATGTGAAAAATAAATCAACCTGGAGTGTCTGAGAGAGGTACCAGCTATGTACAGTGTGACCAAAGACCCTCATCAAAAGTCTGTCTTTAGCCCAGCCTGGTACTCTTGCTCAGTGGCAAAAAGGGCCATGCAAATAACTGAAGAGACAGAAACACCTTCTTAGCTTTACCACAGCTGATTTTACCTTCTGTCTTCCCCCTCATTCTACCCAAATTTCTGCAATTTTTCTCCCGATGTTATTCTCTTTGCTCTCAGGGTATTTGCTCTCATGAATATCCATCAGGATGTGTTTCAGCTTCTCTGCCCTGACTCTGTCAGTGACCAATTCTCTCCAGTTCACATGAAGATGCTGTTACCCACCTCTGGATCTGAGAGAAAACATTATTAATTCATGCCCCTGAAACTTCTCCCATCAGCCAGAGACCCACTGGGTCCAGTCAGGGTAGGCTGATGGGAGACCATGGACAGGTGAAAGCTCATCCTCTGTGACACTCCTGGCCACACTGCATAACTGTGAAGTTCATGAACAACCTTCCCCCTCATCTCAAGAAGGTTTCACTTCCAAAATGCATCTGTGGAGCCGTGAACAGAAAGAAGATGTAGCTGTGCTAATAAGGAAAGGTCACGCTGTCCTTCCAAAGTGGGCGGCAGCCAAAGCATTCATGGCTCAGTGGGCTGCTTGGTCATGTGAAATGGGATTAGTGAATAGTCACATATCTCACAGAGGAATTTGTCAATTTTCAGGGATAATTACAAGATATTTTGATTATAGGCAGCTTTCAAAAAAAAAAAAAAACCTCAAACCAACCAAAAAAACCCTAAACAAACAAAAAACAAAAACAAACAAACCCAAACCAGAAAAAAAAACCCCCAAAAACCCTTGATTCTCTTTTCCATGAGAGTTCCTGGAAACAAGCACATTTTCCCATTTTTCTACTGAACATTTCCAGAGGAGATAAGTTATCTGACCTGACAACAGGGAGAAAGTACAGTCAATAGTTTGGAGAACACGTAATCAATGTTGTACCCTTATTTAAAAACCAATATACAGTAAATATCTGCCAGCAGCAGTGATAATATTCACTTACACTGAAGATAACTCATATAAAATGCTAACTACTCTTCAGTTTAGGAAACCAACAAAATGGTCTCAGTCCAGATAATTTATTTTCTATCAATAAAGTTTGGCCTTTTTCTTTCTTAGTTCAGTGTACTTGTTTCACACCCAAACCATGCAGAGCTTTCTGAGTATCACACGTGTTTATCAACTCACAGGAACAGTAACAAAGGGAAGGAGATCAAATGTCAACTGAAATGATTGGGAAGGTTTGATATTTATCTCTAAGGAGACAGACATTTGTTGTTGGCTACTTTTGAACCAGACAGGGAATGCTGAACAAGCCATGACAGGCACTTTTTTCTTTCGATTTTTGCTTTTGCCATTTGACTGCTCATTGTTTTCATTCTGTACTGAAAGGGCAGATAGATTTTTTAAAGTCTGTTAACTGAGGGATCTAATATAAACCCTGGTACAGCCATTTTTTCCTTTCTAGCACCCATACAGGTGCTGCTCTCTTGCTGATATCACAGCCTATCCATCCTGCCACTGCAGCAGAGGATGTGGTGTGTATCCTCTTTTCCTTTCCTGTTCTTAGTTTTTGTCTGCAACAAAAGGAGGATTACTCATTCTAACAGACGTGTATACTGAAGCTTTTCTGAGGAGCTTAGACATGACAAAGGAATAGCTAAGGGCTCTTGGTAACTGTTGCCATTTTGAGCCCCCTTACTCCTCAGACTGTTGAAGCAAATTGCTCCTCTAAAGGCTGAGGAGGAAAAATGCCTTACTTTTTCATCAATTTCCTCCAACCTCAATCATGCCTGGTCACCACAATCCACGTGACTTGATTAGATTTAGGTTTTTCATAGTCTTTATTTCTCCCAGCCAAGTCAGCTCAAACTCTATAGTTCCAACTGGACAACTGCAGCAATTTCTGCTCTACCTCTTCTGGCTTCAGGAAGAGTCACACCAGTGATTTTCTGCACCAGCGCCACACACGTGTTTCCCAGGATTTTCAGTGCAACGTTAGCTCTATTAAAATAGACAAGATGCTTTCAGCATCATGTACTTTCTGTTGATTTTATCCTTAATCCAGCTTCTGTTCTGCTCAGAACCTGCCTTGCTATGCACTGGGATGCACCAGCTCTACCTCCCACCTTCTGACCAACCGTTGTCCAGGACCATGGATTTACTGCTATTCCAGGACCCTCTCCTCATCTCACCTCTTTCCATAACCCACAGTGGCAGCAGATCTGCCAGAGGATTAGAGACCTGTTCCTTCCTGAGGTGTGATTAGCAGAAGCCTCCTAAATGCTCCATTATATTATAATGCTGCTTATATTATTGCTGCAGCTATCCCCTCCTACCTGCTGTTTTACAGCTGCCATATCTTCTCAATGCATAAATTTTCCATAGCTGGAGAAATGATTTCAAGAGCAACCTCTCAGAGGCCTTGATACCTCATATCACTTGTTGCCAAGATACCCCTAGAATAATCCCTTTTGGTGAAATAAATTGGTTTCCAGGGAAGGCTTGGCAGGCAAAAGTTTTCAGGTCCCTTGAGTCAGAATGACGATGTCTGCAGTTTCATTGTCCCAAACTGAAGGTATGCAAGTCTTCTAATGAGCCAGAAATGTTTAATTCCAGTTCAACTCATAGATTTGCTTGTCCTTTAGCAAAATGGAATTTTATGATCAAGTTTCATTTGAATTCTTTTCAGTTTTCATACAAAATGCATGAACTGGAAGGAAATAAAAAAAATTATCTTCCAGAAATATAAGATAAGGTATTCTAGAAATTTTGTCCCTACAGTTTTTTAGTCAGGAAATTCTTAGACTGACCATTTCCCAATCATGTTGCTGTCTGTTAAAAAATATTTTTTCCTGAAAAAAAACCAAAAACATTTATACTGGAAAACTCCCACTCAGCCCTGCCTTCTATGTAGGTCAATAGTGATTCTGCATGGGAGCAGACCCTGACAGCACATCTTTTCCTTTCTCCCATGTTTTCAGATGAGCTTTTTTTTTTTTTTAACTGAGAAGATGTTTTCTGACTTTTACTGCTGCTGCTCATTTTATATGCTGAAATTGGTATCCTGGATTTGCCACCAAAGTTTTTCCATAAAGATGAGGATATCATCAGAGACCCATATCATGGGTAAGATAAAGAAAATGACAGGAAGAGAGAAAAATCAGCAACAATATTATGTAAATATTCTGAAGTAAAGTGGCAATTGCTGATCCAAGTGATGCAGAAATACCTCTAAATGACAAGATCTTTTCCCAGTTTTTCCATGTCACATCCCTGTGAGCCTTCTAATGACATATTTACATGTGTTAATTTCATGCCAAGGTTTTTCATTGGCCCATGCAGGAGGTAGTTTGAGTTCCTAGAATATAAAGCGTCATTTACAGGCTTTCCTCTCTCTTTGCCTTCTGGGTGGAGCTGGGTTGGGCTGAGAGTAACAGCTGGTCCTTCACTGCAGCACTGCATCACACTGATTTGTGGGGTTTGTTATTATTCCAGTGCGCTCAGGTGAAACCTTGTCTTTTGTCACAAGTTTCAGTTGATAACCAGGAGCTGTCCAGCCCCTTGCAGGCACATGTGGCCTCTGGACACGGACAGAGTAAATCCCAGCCCCTTGGTGAGATCCTTATTCTGTATGGTAAAAACAAAGTGGAAAAGGGGAATACAATGTATTTGGTGTTGGGTGGTAAATTCCAGAGTCACCTGGACTGGTTTGAAGGAGCCACAGATGTCTTCCTTCAAAAAGAGTGTTACTGCCTTTCAGTTCAGCACCTGGAAGATAATTAGCCTCTCCACAAAAACAAACCCATGACAGCACACTTGGACAAACATGAAGAAAGTAAGGCTGAGTGCCCAGGCCAGAAAAAAAGATACTGAGCACACAGCTGGAACAAATTACCCCTCTTCTCCCACAGGTGCTCTTTGGACGTCAAGGCAGAAATGCATTAACAAGGCAAAATGGGATTTGGGAGTGAGCAGGCACTGTCATCATCCCCTCCCTCACCTCTGTGAGGGTGGGTAGCAAATGCAGCCTCAAGGGCTTTCAGTCCACAGCCCCTCAGCAGGGAGTTAAGTCACTTGAAGAATATTTCCGCCTACTGCCAGTTAAACCTTGATAATTTTGAATCAGCCTCCGTTTTGCTTTTTTGCCCACAAGTACAAAAAAAAAAGAAGTGGGGGAGGGGGCGGATCAGATTGGTCTCTAATCATTACATTGCAAACTTGAATCACTGGCCAGATTCCTCAGCAAAGAGGGGAGCAGAAGCACTCTGACTGGGATTGCTGGGAGCTGCCAGCTCAGGTCCACCCGAGCAGCAGACGAGTGGAGACTAGGGGGCAAGGCTGCACATGCTATTTGTACTTCCCATCGAGGAAAATGGTCAGTAATGGCCAAATTGTAAATTTAAACAAGAAGCACTGAAGCTATGAAGTGCAGCATGGGGAAGAGAGGACAGCAGCAAACAGGGGCTCTGAGGCTGGGTCAGATTTCTTACCCCTTATGGTGCACCAAGGGAAGCCAGCTTGCCTGTGTGCCAGTGCCCTACACAGCCAGATACTGAGGCACACCTGCTCCAGAGACACCCTAAAGAAACCAGAGCTGTGCTGGGAAGAGCAGATCAGACACTATCTCTGACCCAAGAAGTGATTCATATCTTTGGTGGGTTTCATGGGTTGAAATATCTTGGTTCAGCATGAATTTTTACTGTCTCCTGGCATTGCTTATTTTTTGCATCCCCTCTCTCCCCGACAATTGGAAGCATTTTCAGGGGAGGTCTGGAGCTCTTGTTCGTGCTGCTGTGGAACGGCAGCTCCGAGCAGAGCGCACAGGAGAAGCACTCTGTTGTGCTCAAGTGGTGATCTGTGGGCAATGCAAACTCACCACTGACACAGAGCTAGCTGTAAACAAGGAGACTGCAACCAGCCTGGAACACAGCAAGAGTGGAAGTAATTATTTGTCTCTCTTCTTTCTCATCACAAGCCTAAATTTGCCTTAGTACAGCCTCTGTACACAGCAAGGTCCAATAAGAAACTGATCCCCTGCATGGGAATATTTCCTCTTTCTGGAGGAACAGAAAATCCCCTTGACAATTGTGTTGCTGGACTTACCCATGCTGAATATTGTATTATAAAGTTAAGAGATGTCAGTTTAATTAACTGTGACTTTATAGACTGAAGTGACACTTACTGTTTCCCTCTCTCTTCTCATCAAAAGAGTTTTTCTGTCATAGTAATCCCAAAGATGGAATAGATAAACCTTATTCCTCTTAATATCTCCATGGCACTGCCTCAAAAATACTAGATCAGGCAGTCTGAAAGAAAAAAATATTCTTGCTTTAAACCAATATTATTAGTCTCTTCTGTGTAGTAGGAGTTAGCCAGTTTCAGAACCCTTCCTTACATACACTACCTCAACTGACCATTTTACATTTCCAGTTACTAATCTACCATGCTGAGACTTGTTGACTTCACTGCCAATTTCTTTTACCCCAATAGTTCCCTTTTATTCAGTCATGCACTTGCTTTGTGTCCCAAACCTGTGCATATGTCCACACAAATAAGAGAGAAACTCAGTTTCCATTTTGCTATATCTTGTACTGGGCTGCCACTTAGATGCTTCCCCCACCCCAATTCTCAGTAGATTTAGTCTTGCTGAGAGCATATATGCCTGCTGACGTCAGACAGACATGACATAGCAATACCTGTTTGTGAACCCCATCCCCCACATGCCCACCTTGCCAGCTCTGGACACCCATCCCCAGTGGCATCGCCCTGCCAAGAGCAGCAGCCTCTGTCTGTGACAGAGGTGGGTGCCACTGCCCCTCCACATCCCTCACTCCCTTCCCTTCTCTAGCTGTTCCCACACCTTTTGTTTCTTCAAATTACATTTGCCAAGGTTCTCACACTTTTACCCTCTGGTTTTATACACAGCTGAGTTGATCTGTCCAGCAAAGTTCTTCCTAAGCTTTGTAGGACTTGCTAATTCCTCAGAAAGCTGAAATTGCTTTCACAGCTTTACTCTATTCCTCAATTCTTCCTTTATTAGAAACCAAATTATTATCCTTTCTTTTTAGCATCTTTCCATCACTGTTTAAGAATTATCATAAAAATTCCTATCGACTCTTAAAAAAGCTGGCTTTGAGGTGCCTTTTCATACCATGAGAGGCAGAAACCAAACTGAGATCAATTACTCTACATGAAAAATCCCATCTAAGCTATAATGAAAATAGGAGATAAAGTTATACATTTCTCCAATGCTTTAAGATGCACGACTGAGGCATTTTTTGCCATCAGAGGCAGCTGTCTATAAAATGTTTTGGGTGCACATCTATATATAGTTTGTGTTATAACTACACAGTATATACATACATAGGAAAAAAACCTTGCACTTACCTTTGAGAAGTAACATTTATCCCAGGCTTGGTAAAATAGTCTCAGACAGGCACTTAGACCTTCTTTCTATTCCATGCATCCTTTTTTTCAAAAGAAAAAAGAATCAGAAAAATCCCAGTTGATCTCTAGCACACCAAAATGCAGACAAGATTGTTTGTCAGATGCAGCCTGATTCGGTGAAGTCCAAGTGTGTCAATCCCTGAGACTCCTTGTTCAGTAATATCCAAGCACAAAAAAAGGAAAGAAAAAAAAAAAAAAGAAAGATAATTTTAAAAAGTGAATAACTTGTTCTTTTCCTGTATGATTTAAAAAACCCAGTCTTGGAGGACTAAGCAGCCTGCAGGTTTTTTGAGCATTTTGATCCTAGTGCATCCCAAGGTAACACATGCATTTCAGTATTGCAAGTCTTCAAGTTCATACAAGCAAGCCCGGGTTCTGTGTGTGTTGGGGTGGGGGGCTGAGCCGGACTGCGGGGGGAAGAGAGGCAGGGAGATACAGACACACACAGCCACGCAGAGATGGAAGAAGGAAAAACAGCAAAGTGGAGTGATCTCACAAAGTGCTCTAGATGGCAGAGCCTGCACGGCTTGTAAGACAAGCAATGTGCACACACCAGGAAAAAAAAATAAAAAAGGGAAAAAAAAAGATAGAGAGCAAAAAGCCCGAGAGAACTAGCAGGCAGCTTCAGGAATTTCTTCTTACCTCCTCTGACGATGCAACATACAGCAAATGCTTTGTACTGCATAGGAATCCCTGCAGGCACGACTCAGTCAGACCCCTCACCTCTGAAATAAACAAACGTGTAGCACGGGAAAGAGAAGAAAACCAGAAACCAGATGAAACAAGGGCACAAAAAGAAGCTAATAAACAAGTTAGATTGCCAGGGAGGAGTCCTAGGTGGGCAGGAGGCAAACAGTTGGTATCGCAAGAGGCATCCAAACTCCTGGTCCTAGCAGAGATTGGCTCTGTAATTATGTGGCAAAGCACTGCCCTCTAAGCCACTACATAATAATAGAAACCTAAGCTGTGTAGACACAGCCTGACATGCTAAATCCTCAGGAGCTACACTCAACATTTGTCAGTAGAAAGCCTGTCAGTCCTCTGGGGGCGGAGGAAGAGGAGGGAAGAGAGAAGAGGAGAGAAATTTTACTGCAAAATGCATAAGCTGCAGTTGCAAAGAGCTCTCAGGTGGTGCCAATGCTTGAAATGTTACAGTGGAAGTCATATCTATCTGTATCAATGTAGGAAAAGATAGATAAAAACCATATGTGGTGCTTAGGGACACAATTTAGTGGTGGATTTGGCAGTGCAGTGTTAACAGTTGGGTTTGATGATCTTGAAAGTCTTTTCTGAAAGAAAACCATCCTATGATTCTAATAGCACTGTCAGCTTCATTCATTCTATTTAACACTGGAAACAATTTTCCCTTGCTGTGTTGTAGAGACTTAAATGACAAAGAGAAGAACATGTACAGGGGTTGCCCATGTTAAATAGTACTATTTCTAATGCTGATGGCAAGAAGGTAAGAGTAGTTCTCTCTTTGCACTGAACAATATTGCAATGTCTAAATAAAACTTGAACTGAGGTAAACGAACTCATGAAAATTGATCAACCTTTCCAATTTACCAGTGGATTCCTCTCTCCAGCCCTCCTGACACAGAGACACTCATTTTCTTATGCCTCTCTTGGTTGAAGAGGCTGCTAGACAGAGCCAGGGAAGAGATGAGCACTGACTATAAAAGAGGAGCTAAAAAATCTCTCTTGCTCAACTTACTACACACCAATATTAATACATCAATAGAAAGAACAACTAATAATGCACGTGGAAGGAATAGAAAAAACAAAAACACCAAAAACACTCACAAAAACAAACCAAGAAAGTAGTATCATTTTGCAGTGGAAATTTACCTGAAAATTGTGGCCCTGGGTCACACCTATGGTCCATTTAATCCACTGTCCTGTCTCTGGACAGGGATCAGCACTACACACCTCTGAGGAATCGGAATGAGTTTGTGCAGCCTGTGCTAGACAGCCAGGGCTAACCTGTTCATGGGCAAAGCTTTTCCTTAATCCCTGTTCTTTAAAGATTAGTTAATGCACTGAGGCATAAGCAGTGGAACAGTCTGCTTCTGCACATCTAGATTAAATATGTAAGGTCTGAATTCTGAGGTCCTTTGTATTTGGTGTAATGTGCACCTCTTTTAAGGCACTCAAGATCTAAAGAGTAAAATCTTCTGATGCTTTGTAAACATCCCAGTGTGACAAAAGGCCAAGAGTTCAGGAAGAGCTGTAGTATTTCAGTCTGAAGGGCAAGAAGTATATTTTTATAGCCTCATCTAGCCTAGTTACTCTCCTCATGTGCTCCTTCCTCTCGGTGGAAACATCACATGTACTTCAAGAGGCTATCCAGTGCAGGTAGAACAAACAGGTCACCCTGATTAAATGCCGGGATCAAATTTGGCCCCTAGGAAGTCAGACCAGACTGAACTGAAAAGTTTGAAGATATTTTTGTGAATGACTGCATAGAGGAGTACATGGGGTTTTCTTGGAGGGGCAGATTCTGCTGTGAACTTTAGAGCCCTCACAATTACCAGTCTGGCTCTTTCAACCTGTGCCTGCTGCATTCCCAGTGACTCTCTCTGTATTCCTAAGGTGCAAGCTGCAGGCTTAGCACACCCAGGATCCAGACTGTGGTTAAACAGATGAGGATGGACTGCACATTCTTCCCCTGTACTCAGCACTGGGGAGGCCACACCTTGAGTGCTGCATCCAGTTCTCTTCCCTCAGTGCAGAATGGATGTTGAGATGCTTGAGCATGTCCAGAGGAGGCAACAAGGCTGGTGAGGAACTTGGAACACATACCCTGTGAGGAGCGGCTGAGAGAGCTGGGGTTGTTTAGCCTGGAGAAAAGGAGATTCAGGGGTGACCTTATCACTTTCTATAACTCCCTGAAAGGTGGCTGTAGTCAGGTGGGGTTGGTCTCCTTCTCCAGGCAACACAGGCAGAACAAGAGGACAGAGTCTCAATCTGTGCCTAGGGAGTTACAGGTTGGATATTAGGAAAAAAGTTTTTCACAGAAAGAGTGATAAAATACTGGAATGGTCAGCTCAGGGAGGTGGTGGAGTCACCATCCCTGGATGTGTTTAGAAAAAGACTGGATGTGACACTCTGTGCCATGGTCTAGTTGAGGTTCTAGGGCATGTGTTGGACTTGATGATCTTGAAGGTCTCTTCCAACTTAGTCATTCTGTGAATTCTGTGAGAGCATGGCCTGTTTTTCAGCCTATTCAGCTCTGCCTGGCTCTGTGTGGAGCAGTGCTGAAGGGCGCTTCTTGAGAGAAAGGCCAAGAGTTACCACAGTCAGTAATCTTCCTGGGCACTGAAGCAAGTGGCCTGGCCAAAGGAAGTCTTGAGAAGCTGAAAGCTGCTGAAGTGGGTGTTAAACTATTAAGAAATTGCTTCATTTATAGATGACTGAAACATGAACTTAGAAAGCTAACTTTAAACATAACTCCTGGGAATCTTGGGCCAAGCATACTGGCTAGAAAATCAAATCAAAGCTCTAATCATGTCAGTGCCTTGTAAAATAAATGTCAGTGCATCACATACAGAGAAGACATCTCTTAATGACATCAAGAATTAATAATAGACTCTGAGACTAGTGTTTAAGAGTCTGATTTGAAAGCAAAATATTGCTTGCGGTGAGAGAAAGTGTACTCTGTCAACGCACTTCAAAAATCTTCCAAAAAATCTTTCACCAGCTGCAGTTTTGACAGTAAAAACTCCCAATTGAAAATAAAAGATAATATAACCATGGAAAAAAAGTAAAATCACCCAAAAAAAGTTTACATGAGGCTGTGGTACTATGGGTCCCCAGTTTATGAGGACAGGGTGCTTTCCAGCTTTCTGTGATGCCCTTTAAAATTTAATTAGAATTCCTTGGCATTTTCCCCCCAGCTTCTTCTCTTCACTAACCATCCCTGGTACTTATATATTGCTTTGGTCCCAAGTAAGGAGCTTCTAAGTGAATCAAGGGCTTTCTTTATTGGTTCTCCTAGCAGGTTACCACTTCCACTCATCTCTTTTGCTCAGGCCTTCCCTCTCTCCAGTCCTGCCCTAGTTCCCAGTCAGCCAACAAAGCTGTCTGAGCTACATCTGCTGTTATTTCCACCTCCACAGAAATCCCATCAGACTCAAAGAGCCACAAGAGAAGTCTCATTCTGCCTAGGTTGTGATCATCTCACAGGTCCACAATGCTCACCCCTGGGAAGAACTGTCAAGGTTCAATTTTCCATTCTTGACTTAGATCTAGAAAATACATGAGAGACCAGGATTACAGATGGCCAACTTTTGCTCTGTGAATCTTGCTGAGCAGCTGAAACTTTCAATGATGCAGGAAATCCCCAACAGAACGCACAATTTCTCTCTGTGAAAAAATCTCACAAAAACTCATAAAATCCTTAAAATCACATTCATACAGGTTTCCTTGAACAGTGTCAATCACTGAAAAGACCCAGCTTGACACAGAAATTTTGTAATGGAAACCCTCTCCCTTGACGTACAGTGCTAGATATAACATCAAAACCTAAGAAAACTGAACTAGGATAGCAGAGCAAGACAAAAATAAAATTGAGACGTTTTTGAGACTTCTAGGACAACTTCACCTGCTACAAACACCATTCTCCTTTCAAAGTCTAGCAGAAGAAGCACTGAAGCCTTTGGCCATGTGATTGACAATACAATTTAGCATGACCTTGTAGGCATTGGTGATTCCCATTTCCTGCCCACTCCCTTCCAAACCAAAGCTGTCAGCAGTGGTTCACAGGACTGTTTAATCAATGGCTGCCAATCAATTATACTGATTGAAAGACAGTCTAAAAAACCTTTGGTTTGTGGCCCTACTGATGAAAACAATTTCAGGAGCTGAACCCACCAGCTTTCAAACATTGGAGATTTGGGGAAAGATTATATTTCTTTGGTGTTGTACAGCTCAGCTCTTTACAAATCATCGAATATCTGTTTACACATGTATATGCCAGTACAAAACCTCCTCTCACATCCTCCACCCACACATCCCTCTGCTTTTATAAGCAGTTTCAGCCAACAGACAAACCGAATGTGCTTTCTTTCTGTATCTTGCATTTTAGCATGGGGAACACTTAATCCAAATTTCTAGACCCAGACAGCCAACAGAGACCAGGCACTGTTACAGAGCAGTGAAAGGAAAAAGGGTTTTGAATGTATTAATGAGACAAAAGCATCACAGAAGATCCCTTTTGCAATATGCTGTTATAAAAAGCACAGGCTAATATCACAACATGAGGATGAACTTCATTAAAATGCTTCAACATCTCCACAACAATCTTTCATTGTCCATCTTGCAGCTAAATGCATAAGAGTTTTCAAATACCAAGAAGAAGTTATTTCAGGTCATAGAATAAATTATATATTCATAATCTACTCCATACTAAGCATTCATCTCATCTGGAATAACCAGGATACTTGTGCTGACCTTAAGAGGACCCACTGTAACTTTGTAGAAGCTCTGAAAGAAGGTCAGCATAGTATTTTTATCCCAGGGTTATTATTCTTTCCAGGTTCTCCCTTTACAAGAAGGAAAATCCTTGTACTTCTATTTTGCATAATCACATGTCCAGCTCAGTGAGTAAAATTTAATGCCCTTTGATTGATAGGTTAAGACCAGAAGGGATCATTATGGCCATCTCATTTGACCTTCTCCATAACCTCAGTTACAGAAATCCTCTCTGTGGCTCCTGCATCTATCATCATAATACTGAGTGATGCGAATATATATATTTTATAAAGGCAGCCAATTATTAAATCTTGATTTAAAGATTTCAAGTGATGGTGTATTCACTCCCTACTCTCTTTAGATCTTTAACTAGTGCTATTTTTAAAAAATGACCACACCTGATTTTGTTGCTCAAAAGACTTTGATATGTTATCAAAACTTCAAAGTGATAGTTATGAACTACAGCTGGGAACCACCTGTTTAGAAAACTCAAAATTAGGCATAGTGGAAGTTTTTCCCAGCCAAGTGGACTGGTTCTGCTGTGGGAAAATAAGTGCTATTTGAGACCAGTGTAATCTATTCACTCAAGAAAAAAACAAAGAAACATTCTTATTTAGTGTACATCTGTTTTAGCACAGTGTTCATCAGAATAGAGACTGCCTTAGCAGTGCATTCCCAGTTCTCTTAATTTGGTGAAAAGTACATCATTAGCTTCCAGAGCACACCTGGAGGCAGCAGCACTCTGCCACCTGTCCATGAGTACCCCATCCTGGTGGGTTTGCAACCTCTGAGATTGATTCACTCTGCACGGAATGCTCCCAGTCTCCACTAAAAGCCAGAGGGGCAGCAGAGGCTCTGTGCAATAAAGGCATGGCACAAGAGGAGTGTGAATGTGAGTCTTCATTCTGTATTTTGACCCTTTCTACGCAGAATAAGAGATGCCAATATTTTTCATTATTGAAATAGGATGTGTGCACTTGCTATGCAGCAGGGGGACACTCTGGAGAGGATGCTGTTAGGCTGTGATCATCTGCTACAATTCCACAGGCAACAGGAGCAATGTGAGGGAGGTCAGGCTCTCCACTGCCCTGGCTGGGACTTGCTGCAGTGACTCCCCTGCCAATCTCATGTCTGCACCAGCTGAATCACTTGTTTTCATGCCCTGTTACATACTAAAGATCTTAGTTTGCTTTCTAATTGCCACTTTAAAAACAGTTTGGAGGAAGAGAAGGTTGTTTGGCATTTTTTAACCTTTAAGGAGAGAGGAATCATCAGAGACTGGGAACAGGCAAGACTCAGACAGGATTTGTCAGCCAGGGATAATGTTGTGAAACCAGTCTTATGCTAATTGTGCAAGAAGACGCCGGCATGCAATGGACAAGAGTCCATATCTAGGGCAAGGTCACCTCCTTAAGCTGTTCTGGAATCATTCTAATCCTTTCAAAATTGCTTGTCTCAGCCATGGAACCCACCAGTTAAAATTTTGTAGCTAAATTAAAAGTACATGGATGAGGTGAGAATCTTTTGGGCAAAATCTTGTATTGTACCAAAACTACAGCCATCACCACAAAGCCAGTATTTTCTAACAGTTGTCACGTTATAGCATGGAGGTGTCAAAGGAATTAATCCATCATTAACCTCAATAATCAACCTTGCAAATTGTGGGAAGAATTTTCCCCAGCCACAAAGCACTTAGTTTCTAAAAGCTGATAAATTTGCCAGGGGTGGAATCAGGCACTTAAAAGGAACAATTGCAGACATCTGAAATTAGTTGAGATTGTAACACAGGGCTTGCAGTATACAGAGCAAAAGAAATTATACAAGGTAATATTTTTCTTAATGAAGTTTACACATGATGCAAAAAGTGTGGCCTTTATTCCTAATATTACTTCAACAAAATATTTTGGTTAGAAAATAAGAAAAGCCACAAACTAGGCATGACTTGGGATCAGACTTGGAACCTGAGAATTATTAAAGTTTGATGCAGAAAGGAACAGGAAACAGAAAGCCTCAGAGGTGCTGTAGTGCATGATTTCTGCCTGCTCTGCTGGGCCCCAGCTTGGAGGAAGATGGGCTCCTTACTGCTCCCAAATTATTGCTCAGGTCCACCCTCTCCCACCCTACCTTCCTGAGACTGATGCCAATGAAATGTGGACATATGGAGAGACTCAACAAATTCTTCTGGCTCTTGTCTGAGACCTTGGAAGCTGCTGAAGGACATGTATGAGTGAGGTTTCTGCTTCCATTCATAACCCAGGTGGGTGCACCCAAATAAAGGAGGAAGAGGAAATTTTGTGGTATTGGGGAATAGCAGTGTCAGGATTACAAGTGATTAGAATTCCTCTCTCAGCCTCTGTTCCTATTTGAGTCTATCAGAGGAAAAGAAGGAAGGAGAAAATTAGTCCATATCTTCTTAATTCTTGCTCCATATCTTCTCCCATATTTACTTTATAAAGTTAAGAGAAATCAAAGAGAAAAAATGACAGCTGTCTTTAAACAACATCAGTGAATGCAAGAGCTAAGTCAAATCATGTAAATTTTAACTGTGATCAGGAAGATCACAGCAAGAACTTCTTGGCTATGAAGAGCAACAGGGTACACAGAGTCATTTCAGAGGTTTCAAGTTATCTCAAGCTTGGTATAAGAAATGCAGCATTTTAAGAACAATCTAAGTAGAGAGTACTTTGACATGGTTTTCTCTGTTCTCTGTGCTCTCAGGTCTGAAAAAAGGAAGTAGGACCTGACCTTCAGCCAGACTTTGCATGTCTAGGGCTTCTCAGAGCGTCTTCCCTCTGCTGTTACTCTGCTCAGAGACACTGGAGAAAACAGAGCATACAAGCAATAAGTGTATATAGAAGAAAAATTTTCTCATGTATTAAAAGCTTGAGCATCTATTGCAAGGCATGTGTGATGCAGCTCAGTATTTAACAGCCCATGCAAAAAGTTTGGGAATTCAATTTTTGCAATAAGTTTTCTCTACAAGGGTTGGACAATCTTTGCATGAGCTGCTACTTCTCTTCACCAGCCTCCTCAATCTCTGTGTTCACAGAGATTACACATGGAAGAAAACCTGTACTTCCTAGAGAATCTAGTCAGTACAATAGACTTTATTTCCGCATTTCCTTATAAAATGTCATATATTCATAGCTATGTCAAATTAAATGAGTTTCTTGTGCTGCTATTTTTTCAGTTCATTGGGTCGTCCTCAGAAGATACCTGACCTACCATTACATGATCTACCTCAAGAGACTTTACCTTTATCTAACATTATTCAATGCAAGCTCAGTTTCAGATCAGAATAAAGGAAAAATATGAATTTCAGAAGAACTTGGATACCGACCCACTGCTGTGTCTTTATCACAGTTGCATTAGAGTAGAGACAGAAAATGCTTTTGTGGTTACAGGCATAAGAAAGATATACAAAAAGGCTTGGACTTTGGTTCTCTACAGAGCAAGTAAATACTCCCTAGAAGTTAAAAGGAAATTATTCTGAAAGAGCTGCAGAAATCTCTAAGAAACCAAGCACATAAATGTACAAAGCAGAATGAGCAAATTGCTTTCTTTTTGACTGCTGCCATGATTTCTGTACATAGGATTGAACATGAGGCCACCAGAGCAGAAGCCTGAAACATTTCCATGTTCCTCTTGTACCTGGAAATCATTGTCTTTGTAACTAGGCGTAAAATGGGATATTAGGAGGCATTGACAATTGCTGTACAGCTGGATAAAAAACTATTGAGAGAATAATGGTTTTCATAAGAATTAGGCAGGTAAAAATATTAAAAAGTAGAGGATATCCACAGAAAATATATAACTGGGCACTATTAAGACGAAATTTAATTATGTATATATACAAATGAGATATATGAGGATATATACAAATGAGGGTGTACATACATACATAGGGATACATACAAATTCTGTGACACCTGTTCTGGAGAGATGCCACAGAGACTTTGAAGTCCTTCAAGGGTACTCCACACATGACCAAGCGCAATGGAAACTTACTGTCTACAGAACTTATAAACTAGATGGGCTGTTAGAGAGATGAATTAATGTGTACTGGGATAGACATTATAATTTTGTTCTGAACAGTCCCCTCAGCAGCAGAGCCTTCAGAGCTTTGGGATGTCTGATGACCCCATGTCTGAAGGTCCCATGAGGAACCTGCTCCAGTCATCCCTGGAGTGCCCATTAAATTATTGGATATCTCTTTTTGATGCTGTAATTTAACTGGAAATTTCTATTCCTGCCTAAAACCTGGCTACAGAAGGACTTACACCACCTGCAAACAAATGCCATCAAGCTGATGCCATCCTGTTTTATAAAGAGATAAAGATGAGGGCTGAAAGCATCCTAAAGCATCCCTGTCTCTAGATCCCCATGCTACAGCAATGTAGGAGTGGATGGTGCTGCAGGAAAGCAAGGGTCCAAATTACTCTGTGTGTTTACTCCCTTCATGCTGCCCAACTTCTCTGCAACCCATCATAAGAGTTCAATTCCTGGTTTGCAGAGGAGAAAGAGAAGGAAATAGATGTAGCTCTGTCACATCTTCCAGGGTTGCTAGGAAAAGACAGAGAACCTTGTAGAATTAACGTTAAACAAAACAAAACAAAACACAAAAACAAACAAACAAACAAACAAACAAACCCAAAGAAATTATGGAGCAAAAAACCCCCACCAAATCTGGAGAGAGAACAGGTACCAAATGAGTGAAACAAGAAAACCAAGAATTAAAGGTAACATCACAAAGGTTTTTGAGGCTTACATGTGTAAAAGAGCACAGACGTTGAGTGAAAACAAGTGAGCAGAAAAAAAAAGTAAGGAAAGAAAAAAGGGAATTGGTGAGGGAGCCAAAAGGGGCAGAAGGAATTTTTGGTCATCTTTTCACTTATTTTTCTGAGCAGCAAGTAAAATATGGGCTGATGACTTCAACATCACCAGGCTGGAAAAATAATTTTGTGGGACATCACTTAAGAGTACAAAATTTTTGGAAGGCTTTCCCAGAATCTCATATGAATGTATTAATCATGAGGGCTGTGAACCTGAGGTGGGTGCTAGTAAACAAATAAACATAACAGAAACTCTCTGATTCTCACCAGCTAATAGAGATACCCACTACAATTGTAAAAGCTGTGAAACTGAAATGTTAATTTCTTTCATGCCAAAGGTTTCAAAACAAACACACTCTTTAGTTAGAAGATTGTATTTTATAGAACCCAAAACAATTACCCCTAAAAAATAATGAAAGCAAAGCCTTCCCTTGGTAATAAAATCGTAATGTTTCCTGAATGTCTGATGAGAATGTATTTAGGGAAGCCTGATGTGCAATCACACACCTAATTATTTCAGTTCTCACATGATTTGTGTAAATGCTTTTCTCCAATGTATGCAGGCAGAAGAAAGGGACATTTATACACATATACATGTATCTATATATATGTTCTAATTTTGGCAGCATATTCCTTTTGATCAAACACACCATTGCTTAAAGAGAGGAGAGAAGGGAAAAATAGAGGCAGATATTAAAGAGAAGGCAACATTCAGCACAAATATCCAGGGCACAACCCTTCCCTTCCCTTCCCTTCCCTTCCCTTCCCTTCCCTTCCCTTCCCTTCCCTTCCCTTCCCTTCCCTTCCCTTCCCTTCCCTTCCCTTCCCTTCCCTTCCCTTCCCTTCCCTTCCCTTCCCTTCCCTTCCCTTCCCTTCCCTTCCCTTCCCTTCCCTTCCCTTCCCTTCCCTTCCCTTCCCTTCCCTTCCCTGTTTGGGAACAAGATCTGTTCATTTACACAAGGACCATAGCTCAGCCACACACAGCATCCAAAAAGACAAAAGCCAGGGAAAAAACAGCAAGAGCTACACCATGACTCGGCAGTTTAAGTAATTAATTAAGACTTCCACTCAATTCTTGGACTATTCAGTCACTTAAATAGGAAATGCCTTTGTTGGGGCATCCACATGACATTTGCAGTCTTGCTGAGACAGACCAAGAGTGAAATTATGGGATAGAAAACACCCTTGTTCCTGGATAAAGGGGGCATCCAAGCAAAGCTGATGATTTAGGGAACTGATGCTACCAGTGCCCATAACAGGCAGGCACCAAAGCTGCTCAGGCCAGGCAAAAAAAGCCCACTAAGCACTCAGCTGCACTGTCAGGCATGCAAATGTCCATGCAACTTTGATCTGAGTTGTCAAACCACTGACATTTCACAGACCAAAGCCCTTCAAATCACAAGAAATGTACTTCACCTCCCTCCGTGGATTTTGGATCAGACCTTACTGAACACATAAAGCTGGCCATTTAATTTGATGTTTGATAAATTTCCTTCTCTTTGAGGTGTTTATTTTAATAATTTAGCCAAATAGGCATATATACTGCCAGACACATTCTATTCATGCAGCAAGAAAGCACTTCTGGTGCTGAAAAGGAACCCATTTGCTGTTAACCTCATTTATCTACTCTCGCACAGACTACAGCTTTTCTCGTGTGCAGTACAAGGGCTGAGAAAGTTAACTACAAATCTAACCTAACCAGAGACACAAGGTGATTTCCAGAAAAAGAAGCAGCTTCACTCTCCACCTTTTCACAATGTATTTATTTTAAATTAACTGGTATCTTTTCCATTCTGATTTTCAGCCTGAGATATTGTCCTAATCTAAAATTTAAACCTAAATCTCAACTCAGCCACCTGTTTTTAATCCTGGTGTGAAATCAGTGGTTCCATCAAATCAGATTTTGAAAACTACACAAGTAAGACCAAGATATGAGGCAAGAAAGAATGATATTAATATGCACAGACCCTCAGGAAGTAGTTTTATTTACTTTCACTCAGAAAGGAGAAATCAGTCAGGGGTAAAAATGCTATAGAGGTTTGAGCTCTTCTCATACATACTTAGGCTGTCTGAACCTGAAATTTTGATGAAAATTTAAAATAGACTTATTTTTCTACTAAAGACAGTTTACTATTGAAAATAGACCTCTTTAAAAATATTATTTGTAGTGATTTTCACATGAAAGCTATCAGTTCAGTATGTGTTTCTAACCATGCTACTGTTTTCTCAAGATGGATTAAGTCACAATGTGTCAAAAAAAAAAACCTGCAAAAATTAAATTGACCAAATTAAATTTAATTCAACTGTGCAATTGCCAATTCTAATTCAGTGCTATATCTAAACACCTAAATCAAGCCTCCAAGCCCTGAAAAGTCAAGATCCAAAATGAAATGAAGTCCAACTGAAATACATGAAAACTGTGCCACGATTCCAGCTGAATGATTGTACACATGAGCTGCCATCTCCAGTGGCAGAAAAAAACCTCCACCTAATTGTGAAAATTGTTTAAGAAAACTGGAAGTACAAGTATATATTAACTAGGCTCAGAGTGTGAATGAGGGAAGTTCCAATCATAGGTAGCAATTAACCTGAAATTGAGATCAAATACAAAATGTAGAAACAGTATTTTGTTAGTCATTGTTAAGGAAGTGGGATAAATATGCTTCAAAAAGACCAATAAACATCTGATGATTAAGATTCAGGCTTTTCTGCTTTTACTTTTACCTTTTTACCATTAACTTCAGCTAATGGCCTGTGTTCCAGATCAGGAGAAACATCACCAGAGCAAGGCCGTGAATGCATGTAGATCAGGCCACTTTTTTATGCTCTGAAGTCTGGCAGAGGTTTCAGACAACCTGTATGACAGCATTATGTTTGAAAGGGCTTCATTTTTATAGAAAAAAAAGAAGTTTTAATACCCATGCAAGCTTTAAAACCTTTAGCTAGTCCTCCCCCATATTACTCTTCCTCAGCTCTGTGCACATCACGCAACTTCTGCAATAATGACGCTATTTCCTAAAACTGTTGTCAAAAGTATCTTAAAGAAAAGCAGGGAATTTGGAGTCATATAAGATTGAATCTGAATGTACTGTTTATATTGGAGAAGATGGTCCCAAAGGGAGGATCTATTCAGATGAATGTTGGATGTCCAGATTGCAGAGCCTAAAAAAGAGTAAGATCAAAATTACTAAATTTTAGGTCCTTAAGCCATGTTAAAACACCTCATGCAGCAGAAGTGATACAATTCTATTCAAGATCTGTGCAGAGACATGTCTAGGGAGCATGAACCAACCAGATGGCACCTACATAAATGTCTCAATCAGCCCTATAAAGATGCAAAAAGTGGTAGTAAAAGTCTCATGATATCCACTATGTGGTTTCTTGTTTTTATAAAGAGGTGAATGGCAGACCCCAGTAAAGCCACAGTGATAGTGAAGGTTCTGTGTGAAATGACTTTGTGGGTATACACTCTGTGGTGAGTGACTTGTTTCTCCTGTTTATTTTGTGAAATAAACAGTGCACTTACTTGGATGAGGAAGAATAAGGCCAAATGTGCACTTTCTGCCTGTAAAGATTGCTATAAGGATATTAATAAATCTGAATTTTCTTCACAGGTCTGTCTACCTGTATCATAGAGACCTGCATCTTTTACCAGGTTTGTAAAAATAATAGCCATCCATTCCCTAAAGATTCAATTCACCTCTCTGCAGAGATTCAGGACACTGACTCTGTCTTACTTATGCCTATTCTTGATGTCTTAGAAAACCAGTGACCCTGTTTTAGCTGTTTGCAAAAGGATGCACATTCTACAGGGAATTTACCAATGTGCAATTTTCTCTTGAGCTGGTCTGGTCAATTTGGCAAAGAGAATTGCAATAATATTAGCAAATTTTCTATAACGAGGATCTAGAATTTATTTGAAAAGTGTATTCTTTAAAAAAAAAAAGTTACTATTCTTCATTGTTTAAGAAGCAAAGAATGTCACAGCTCAATCTTGTTTCCTTTACGTTTTCTGAGACTGTAAGAGTTTATCAGGATCTAAGGAATGTATTTTGTTAGACCTTATATTCAAGTTTTGTTGTCACTCCCAATATACCTCTATTACACTGATAGAAAAATATGTTCTCTATTGCCAGGTGTTGTGTGGTAGATGAAGTGTCTGTTCTATATGTAGAAGTAACTGAGAGCATGAAAAGTGTGGTTGCTGTTACAGTCAGCCCTACTTCAGGTCAGAGCAAGGAAAATATTCACAGCAAGATCCTGGTTCACTTTTTTCCTCCCTTGAAGAACATATGTGATGTAATAAACGACTAATTAAGCCTTAATTAACTGAATGTTGCCAGCCTCCCACATAAAGGGTGCAAACACACTTTGTAGCTCACTCCAGGGTGTCTTCTGGAGTGTTGGCAGAGGATCTTCTCACTTTGTTTTCTTTGCCTTGATGGTTGGAAACGTGAGGTCCCTTTGTTGGGCATTGCCACAGGTCTGGGAAGATCCATAATTGATTAACCCCCAGTTTGTGAGAGAGATAATTCAACACTTACCTTTCCAGGAGAGGGGAGAAGGGAAGCATCATCGTTCCCTCAAATGTGCTGGCACCATGTAAGCAATGTAAGCATCATGGCCTCCTTAAAGTACCTGGCCAAATTCCTGACTATTTCAGTTTTAACTCATTATAACAATGACAAGACTGGCCAGAATGAGAGCTCAAAAGCTTGCTAAAATTAGGCTGTGTGAGTGGTTGACTTGAGGTAGCTGGATAGCTTTAAATAGCTGCTGAGGACTGTGACCACTGCTGAAAAAGTCCTGAACTGAATTAAGATCAAGTCCAACCTCTCTTCTGAGAGCAGCCAAATTCCTGGCCCCAGAAACCGGATTTCCATTTTAAAGTGATAAACAGTGCCAGAGGTACTCCTACCCTTCTAGCTTGAAAAAGCTGGGGTTTGCAGCATACACCTTTCTAAAAACAGGGGAAAATGAAAAACAGCAAGCTAATCCCTTAGAGAGAAAACTGGTGTTATAACATGGTAATCTCATGAGCATCTGATGACATTTCCTCAAATTTTAGAGGTCATATATTGGTAAAGCAGAAAATTAAAAGAGGAAATAAACTTGCAAAAAAAGCAAAGCAAAACAAAAACCCTTAAGGATAAAGAAAAAAATATATTAAGCTTAAGGGGAAAGAAATGTCTTAGTCCTTAAGTGCAAACTGTTAAATGCCCCTCTTTCATAGGAAAAAAATTAACTGGAATTTGCTCCTCTCCAGGCATTCCAGTCAAACAATTCCCACACACAGCAGTGACATATACAAGGATCTGCTGTGCACACTGACAAACTATTTTTTTTCTGCTTTCTGGAAATATGCCTGTATATTACAAAAAGCTTCTCAGTAGGAAATATAAATCTATACATTGTAAAGATTAATTGATAAGAAGAAAACCATCTGTTCAAGATGCAGGACCCTAAGCACAATTAGATATTTGATCTGAATCACCCAAACTCTGCTTCAGTTTGTGTGACCACAAATTAGGCGTGCATGAGTGGGATTTGCTCAGAGATTAAAGTGAAATGGGCATAAAATATTATTTAATAACCCCAGTAAGGAATTTCTGCAGAAATCAAAAAATCATGAATTTATAATACATTTTTAACCAAGAGATACGTATTTGCTTTAAACATTTAACTAGAACGAGTTCCAGGCTAAAGCTCTGAGGAAAACAGTGTATAACATGAGAACTGATATCCAGAGAACAATTATTTCTCTGTTTCTTCTCAAAAGTCATAACATTTGCCTAAATACTGTCCTGTGCTTTTGTCATCTGAGCAGCAGCTCTCACTTCAGAAGCACTGCAGTACTTAGCGAGACAGATGAAGCAAGGTGTGGGTTTTTCCTTGCAGGAGAAGAGTGGGGAGTGTTTCACAGAAGTCACTGCAGACACAAATGTGATACTGAATCACTGGGTGTCCCTCTTATTTCTTTGCAGTTATTTTTATTTCCTATTATTTTTATGTTTAATAAGCATGCATGAGAACTGTTGGTCTGTTGAGATTTCAGCATCAAGAACTTCATGTGCAGGTCTTTGAGAAGAATCATAATCTTGGAAGTTGAGCAGAATGATAAAATGGGCTTTAGGATTCAAAAGATCATAATAGAAATTGAGTTCTGCCATCCCCCATCCCACATTTACATGAGTTATTGTCCCCCTGAAGCTGCCTACAGACTGCAGAAGACTCCAACCCATCAGCAATGGACCCTGCACTTCAAAGGCTACCAACAACAAATAAATCTATTTCCTTCATCAGATAAACTTATAGCTATGGATCAAGAAATGAATATGTTGACACAAAACTTCTTTGCGAATTGCCACAATATTGCGAGCTATTTGCTGTTCTTAGACGTGGCTTTGCTCTTCTCTCCACAAGCCCAGGATTTATACAAGGAGATCTGGTGGTGTATCATGGAATCAGGGAATAGCAGGGAATCAAGTCACACAGGCTTGGAGTGTCTGTACAATCATGTCCATGGGGCACTTGAGCAGCACAGTATTACTCAGCTCTGCAGCAAACTGTTATAAGAAGCAAATTACAGAAATAACGAGGCTTAAACAACAAGATAATTAAGGAAAATAATTGATGGAGACAAGAAAAGAGCAAGATCTGATTTTGATTACTTGTGTTCACACATACCTGATTTCATGGAAGATGTCCCTGCTCATTGGAGTGGGGTTGGATTAGATGACCTTTAAAGGTCCCTTTTAACCCAAACTGTTCTCTGATTCTCTGATATGTGTATCAGAGGATCTGTCTTTGGGCAGGGGAGATATTTACAGAGGGGGTACACAATGAAGGGACCTGATTTCCAGCCCCTTCTTGCTGTGTGTGAAAGAACTTCATTGCATACACTTCTCTCTGCTGTGAAGCTGGATAAATAAATCTCCTTTGTATTTTTGTCAAGTAAGCTGCACTCTGTTAAACCAATTTGATGGTTTAGCCTGCAATTGAGGAGATTTCTGAGTAAAAACTTGTTTTCTGTTCAGCTTTTACACAGTGGCTTTAGTCACAATTTATGTCTCTCTGTCAACAAGCAGCCATTAATTTCTTGCAGTTACAGTCAGTTCCTGATGTCATTCTTCCCTCTTTATGTTTGTGCCTGACATTCCCTCATTCTATTCATGGCTTTTATGCTGCTTGTGCAACAATTTAGAGGAACATTAAATCAAGGAAAATATTAAAACAAAATAATAAGAATTTTAAAACAGAAACAAGAAAATAAAACTGAGTCAGAATTATTTCAAAAACTTAAAGAAGTGGGGGAAAAATAATGCCTTTGCAAGAATCGTGCACCTGCCCAGATGACAGGTAGTGGGTCAGATTCTTTCCAGTGTGGTTCTTCACATAGTAGCATCCTCCTTTCAACGAAATGTGTAGCTGTTTCAGTTTTTCTGAGCCATTTAGTTAGGAAGAGAGAAGTGTTTCTCTCACACTGATGATGCAGAAACAGCAAAACACTGGAAGAAGGATTTCCCCACTCTTCAGATTGATGGTTAGTCCAGCAGGTTCACCAAATAATGAGAAATCTTTAAAAGGATTTGCTTACAGAAAAATTTCAAGAAAATTATTAAGCAATTTGATTTTTTAAAAATCTCCCAAATTTTCCTACTTCACTTCAAGCCATTTAAAATAACCTCCAAATGCAAAATCTCATAATGGATATTCAAAACCTTTTGGGTGAAATGTTGGGAGAAAGGTGAGATTTTATTAAGCTTTGAAATAATCTTCCCTGCCAAGGAAATGGTGCTGGGCAAGGAAAAGCTTTGGGCTGACAAACCCCAAGTGTGTGAGATATGTACTACAAGGCTATTTTGGGGGAAGCTCCGATGAAGGAAATGTGAACTGAGACAAAACTGAATGCTTAAAATTACACAAGGTGGCAAAAATCTTTAACACCTGACAAGTTTATGAAAAGGGACTCAAGAAGCCTGGAAGTCTACTAAGAAGGAAAACAGTATGTCAAGAATTTTAAAAAATAGACGTTTGCATCCAGGACACCGTTGAATACATAGCTACTGTTCAAATCTTAAACAGTAGATGTAACTACTGTCTGTAACCCTGTCTGTAACTTTTGCATATTAATCTTTGTTACAAAACCACACAGTCTTGACATACATTCCGTGACATAACTCATTGCTTGGCTAAGGCACCCATTAAAGAAATATGGAATTGTCACAAGTAATAGGCTACTGTTGTCTGCATTCTTACTTCTAACAAGCACATTTGACAACAACTTTAAAACTTTAATTGAACAGAGAATAGCTATAAAGTTCCCCAAATAATTTTTGCTTTGTTTTCTTTCTAATCAAAACATTTCTAAGTAAAAGTAAAATCAAAAGTGTTTCCAATTGCTTTCATGCTGGAGAATTTCAGTTCTCTGGAAGTTCTTTCTAGAATATAATTCACAATATAGAGGTTTAAATAAAATAGTAAAAACTGATACGTTAATTCAGAGTAATCTTTATAAAGTTTCTGCTCATTCAATATAATAATTTTTGCATTTCACTGTTACTATCAGACAGACACCTCTGCATTGAGGAGCAAGAGGGTTCAACATTGCACCTTTTCTTCAATAAGCAAAATGTACAAGGACACACATGGAGTTAGTTGAGATGGCACAGAGAATCCTTAGTCAGTTCAAGCTCTGAAAAAATAATGTTTATTCTTTCTGGTTCTTTGTTATACATGTATCTCTTCCACTTAAGCATTCTCTCTGTATAAAGAAGCTTTCGAAAGTAATATCTGGAGGAACAATAAAATCTAATTTTCTCTGGAATGTCTGATATAAGAAAGACTACTCCAAGAAATGAGCACTAAAAAGACAGAAATGGCATGTTTACATAAGTACTGGTTTTAATGCAAGCCTCTTCAACACAGTTTGAATTTTATTTAATTACTTGTTCATAGTTTAATCCTATTTTTATTTGAAAGTGACTATACCAATGGCTGAATATAGCTGGGTGAGCTGCAAGATAAGCTGAGCCTGGAAATATATTTGAATGTCAGAATGTTTAATATTCTGCTGAAATTTCCATTATCAACTTGCTTCTTTCTTTCCTGCCTTGAAAACTCTTAGTTTCTTGACTGCCATCCTTTCCTATGCCATCCAGGATCATGCTGGAGGCTGAGGGCAGAGAAGAATGAATGTGAATTTCCAAGCACCCAGGAAATCGCTCAGAAGAGAAGAGGGATACTTGCAGGAGCATGGTCAACAAGGAGAAGGGTTCTCCAAAGAGTGAGATGAAATGAGACGAGACGAGACGAGACGAGACGAGACAAGATCTGGGCAGCCAGCCTACAGGGGGATAGATGTGCTGAGAAGTACAGAGGACAACTGGGAGAAGGAAAAGGTTCTCAGATACTGTAGAACGCTGAGAATGCTGTGGAAAAGAAGAAAAAAGATTCTCTCTGGCCATAATGGTCTGGTGATGGTTAGGCAGTGTGACATCAGCATTTTATGGAACTTCAGGATTTTCCAAAAAAAATTGACATTTCATACAAGAGTATTGAAAAATATTGAAATAATTTCCTAAATTTCCAATGAAGATTCCAACAGTTTTCCCATTATTATTATTTCATTCAATGACTAAGCGATATTTGCAGAGAACTGGAGGGATTGAGAGGTTGTAAAATCTTGCTACAAGGCTCACTGCAGTAGGTTCAGACAGTTCCAGACAGTCTGCAGACTTGTGCTGATGATCTGTGACACAGCAGTGAATACAAGGGAAATCACTCTGCAGGCACCAAGGTCACTGAAGGAGGAAAGGAAGGAGGTGCTCCAGGCTCTGGAGCAGAGATTCCCCACTGTCCTCCTGCAGCCCGTGGAAGCCCATGCAGGCATGGAGCAGGCGGATGCCCAAAAGCAGGTTGTGACTATGAGAAGCCCACGTTGGAGTAGTCTCCTGGCAGGGACCTGCAGACCCATAGAGATGGGAGCCCTCACTGGAACCCACTGGAGCTTTGACCCTGTGAGGGGCCCACACAGGAGCAGCTTGTAATGAGCTGTAGCCCATGAGAAGTTTTTGGACAATGGTTTCACATGGAGGGACCCCATGCTGGATCAGGGGAAGGAGTCCTGTCTCTGAGGAGAAAAGCAGCAACAGAAACAATATCTGATTAACTGGCAGTAATGCCTATTCCCTGTCTCCATGCACCACTGGAGGAAGGAGGTAGAAAACTGGAAATAAAGTTAAGCCTGAGAAGAAATGAGAAGTAGGGGAAGGTGCTTTTAAGATTTGTTTTATTTCTCATTATTACAAATTACAACCAGAGAATGATAAATTCAACTTATTTCTTTAAGTCAAGCCTGTTGTGCCCATTTCTGTAACTGGTGAGTGATGTCTCCCTATCCATACTGCAAATAATAACCTTTTGTTATACTTTATTTCCCCTGCCCAGTCGAGGAGGTCAGTAATAGAGTGGCTTTGGTGGGCACCTGCCATTCAGGCAGGGTCAAACCACCACACAGGATATGTTCCTTCAAACTGAGTGGAGAAAGTTGCAAATAGTTTTGCCCAAGACCATGAGTCTTTTGGCAGCTTACAAAGAATATCTGGTCTTGGCCATTGGCTTATGTGCATCATGTAGGAAGAGGATGGAAACGGAATGTCTTGATTACATTTGAATTAGGCTGTTAAGATTTTGTCATGTTGTTCTTCACAGAATTAAAAAATAATAAATTGAAATTTTGACTTCTTTTGCCCTAATCAGGGAGAAAATAACTGCTGATGCTAGAATTTCTCCAGGGATGAGAAATGCAGTCCTCCCAACTGTTCTGCTCCACAAATCTCTCTAGGTGCTATTTGTTCCCACCAAATACAGTTTTGGTAATATCTCCTGTAACAGAAGTGGGCTGAGGTTGAACAGTGCCAGGACTGCTTGTAGGTGACATTCAGGAAAGCAGAAAGAATCAGTAGAGTGACAATAGAGAGCACACAGGGGAAGAGCAGGGCTGCTCCACTCCAGCAGGTCACTCACCTCTTTCATGATGGATTGAGCAGCACAAAGCAGGTGATCACAAGGCTGGGAAAGGACAATGAAAGATTCACAAAGGATGAAAGGTAAGGAAATTAATTAGCAATGTAATTTTAGAGAAGTCACAAGGTCACGTGGTGAGACTTCATGCACACAGTAATTAGCAAGAGGAAGTGTAAATATTTCTCTGTCTTACTTTCTTTCTTCTCATCTCCCTTTGTTACCTTTTTCCTACTGTTCTGAGTTTCAACCAACACTCACAGTAACAATGCAAATGTACTGCACATATTGCAAAAGATGACAAAACAGGAAAAAATTATGATGAAAAAAGGGTATTTCTCTGTGTGCACTAAGCCTCTAAATCTGGAACTGACCCCAATAACCCTGTGATGGCTGTATGTGAACTTCTTCCAACTAAGCCTAACTAGTAGGCTTGGTTCTCAAGTCATCTCTTTCAGAAACAGGACATGGGTCACAAGACCTTTTACAAAAACTGTGTTATTTTAAAGTATCTTCTCAAGGGAAGGAAGCAGTACACCACTTTATTGAATATCCTTTTTAGGCTATGTTGCATGCATTGGAAATTTCTCCTGAGATGGCAAGAGCCTAACCACTCAAGTGTGGATTAATCAGGTTGGGGCATTAAGCCCTTCCTATTAAATCATTCTACTTCTTATTAGAAGATGTGTACACTGAAATAGGGTGTCAGAGTGGAACTACGAGGTAGCCCAGTTCCTAGGGGAGTCCTGGCAACCTGTCTGTGTTGTAGAGACTATATGGGTGTGTTATCTAATAAACGTCTTCAAGAATAAAGCACAAAAGTAGGTGTCAGAGTTCATGCAGTATTGAAATCATCTGTCTCAGCTCATGATTGCATACAGGGTGATGAAGGTCATCTAACCTTTGCATGGGATCTGGTTCTGCAGGGGTGCAGAGGCCAGCTTGACAAACTGAGCACACACAGGTTCAGCTGGAGAAGAAAAGCCACAGTAGGTTTTGTTGTGTGTAACTTCTGTCAAGTTATTCAGGACAGCCAAGAACAAAACTGACATAAGAGCATTGGTGGAACATGGCAAAGATACATCCAACACTACATATATATGAAAATATTCTTAGGCAAACACAGAATTAAAGTAATTGGCATTAAAGGTTGAATTGAGTACTGTATATTAAGGAGAAACTGGGCTGTTGATGTGAAACACCAGTACTTTATCTCCCAGGACAGAGGAGATGTTTGGTCAAACATCCCAGAGATGTTTGAAAGGGTCAGGACAAATCCCATGCACTCTGCTGGTAGGCAGTTCACTGAAGACTTTGTCTCAAAGGCTCTGTGTGGAGTAACATAATCATTGCTTCAAGCATGTCAGAGCTAAACCTTGCCAAGAGCTGGGACCACGGTTTCCTCCCTCTACCCAGCCCTGCTGCAGCCAGAACTGTGTGACCAGGGAAAGACTGGAGTCCAGAAGGGATAGGAGAAATAAACTCGGGAATTTTGCACACAGACGTTATCACCAACCAAAACCTCATGTGTGCACATTTTCAGAATGAACAATTGCAACTTGGAAAGTGGTCAGTCAGGACATGCTCAAAAAGTTAAAAAATAAGGGTAATGCTTTTATAAAGCAACCACAGCAGTTTCAATAAGTGCCCTGAAGGGCAGCACTGAAGTAATCAGTGCCAGGTCTGTGATGGACAGACAGCAGGAAATGAGAATCACTGGTAGAGGCTCAGATGTTGGATAAAGCCAGTTTTCATGATCAAACCTTTAAGATCCCTCAGTTACAGAAAGAAAAGAAGAAATAGAAAGCAAAAAATGTTTGGTTCTACTTAATTTTTGGAGGGTAATATCAGGCATGAAAATTATTGAGTGTGTAGGAAGAATCTGTAGTTGTCTGGAATTAAAAATGAAATGATAAACTGTTCAGAATATAGATGGCTAATGACATGACCCATCATTTTCTGTATCTCGATTTTCACATAAAAATTGCTCAGTATTTATTTTGGCTTATCTATTTTATAATAAATATAAAAACCAAGCAATTGCAAGGACTAAATGGGAGAAAACAATCAGTTTAGTTTCACAAGCCTATTACAGATCTGTGAAGAAAAAGAGTTGATGGAAAATAAAAGAAAACAAGCTGATGGAAAACACTAAGAAGGAGACTTAGAGTTAAAATACAATTCTAGTTCAAGATCAAATGAATATAGACTAGCATAGGTTTACTTAAAAATAGATTTATAATTCTTATAACCAATGGAGATGTGATGATCTGGGACAGTCTTCCAGTAAAAATAATCAATGTGGGAATCTATTCCACTTTCAGTTGGAACACAGTAGGTTTCTGAAAGTTGGAACATTTTAATGGCTACAGCAAAATAATTTTGTTTGCCCAGGAAATCAGATGGTTTCCCCTCCAATATTTTCATAGTCAAACTGGCTGCCAGTGTTAAAGGAAGAGAGGTGTCAGGCTCTCCAGGAGCTGCAGTAGGACATACACACCAAACAAGGGGCCACATCTCTGCTGCATTGCACTATTGCAAACTTTTGGTGCTTCTGACACCTTAAGTAACCCATATACCTCTTGTCTGGAGAGCATTGGTACAGAATTGCTCAGCACATTAAACCATCCCCTTTTGAAGCAAGGGAGGGAGCAGGCACATGGCATCTCTCCTTCACACTCATTTCATTAAACATTGAGGAATGAAGAAGACAAAAACCCAAAGAAATAAACCTTACAGTTCCCATCTCCCTTCCATTTTGTGATTTCTTCTGTTTTTCCTGCCTGACTATAAAAAAAGGATCTATTTTTCTCCAGCGAAGACTTTAATTGCTAACAATGTTTTTATATTTAAAATTAGAAAAGTGTTTTATATTCTGGGAATTAAAGAAAGCAGAATGGCTGGCATTTATGGGCCAGTCTTCTGCACTCTTGTAGCTTGGCATTAATTGTAAAGAAATCACACATACTGTGACAAACTGAAATTATCTCCAGGGTATTCATCTGTCAAACAAGTTGATTCCATCTCATCTGCTTTCTGAATGAGATATGAAAATGAGTCTGCTACATTACCTCTGCTGTCAAAGGAGAGGATGGATTCAACCCCTTTTAAAGTGACAGTGAACTTTCTGCTGTCTCTGTCTGAAGAGTTTGACTTTATCTGCAGGGAATTAACCTTATCCCAAAGTATACAAGGAGATACGTCCAAAAGATTTTCAAAGTTGGTCCTTTGGGCCTAAAGCAAAATTTCATTTAACTTTTAGCTCATATCTGCCTTCTTGAAGTTTTCTGATTCAATTGATTGTGAAAGATGTCTGATTGACAGCACTGTTCAGGGAGAGACAAGGTCCCACAACACCTTAAGCACTTGTTTTAACCACAAGATTAGAATTCAGCAGATTGCACAGTGAATGAGGACAGAGATGCCAATGCTCTTGTGGAGGAGGAAAAGTTAGGAACCAGCTGTGACAAAGACCTCTTGGAAAGTGAATGCAAAGCCATCACTGTCCAGCATGGGACTGAACTGATGAACTGAATAGAGGCAAACTCTATTTCTTTGCTCTATACCAAGCCTTTAGTCAGTCTTTATTTTTACATATTTTCCTGTTCAACTCTCAAAGTCCCTGTCAGTTTATCGTTCTCTTCCCAAAATCCCTAATACCTTTCAGAAGTAATGGAACATCCAGATCAGTTTAACACAACTTGGACCTAGTGCCATTTCCAATGTCCTTTGTCTGAAAAGCTATGTTTTTTGTCCCTTCATTCTTTCCATCTCTTTCATGTTGCATATTCACCTTGTGGTTCTCCAAACTGCGACCTATCAAGGCATGGATCTCCCTGTCTTCCTAAGATGCCACATTTTTACCTACAGCAGAGCAAGTACACAGAAAATTGTTCCTCCAGCACTGAATTCATGGCATTAACTTTGTGAGGGTACCTGTTGTGCAGAGATCTAAACCCTGGTGATGTTGGAGACAGAAAAAATAGTTCTCTGTCTGAATATTCATAAACCTTTGTGGTGGAGCAGCAGCCAGAGGCAACAGATCAGAGAGCAGCACAGAGATTCCTATGCTAAAAGAGCAAGAAAGTGATAAACACACAGCCCAGTACTGATCAGAAAACTTGAGTCAGTATCTGTTCATTAAACACATTTACTTACTATTGAACCCTGTGACACCACTTTGTCTGTCCTTCCTGTCATAGGTGTCCAATTAGAAGAGAGAAACAGAGAGCATGAGAACAAAATGGGTTTGGGAGACAGTTTTCTGTGTGATAGCCCTGTTCCCTGAATTATTTTTGCATTTTTAACTATTGCTCAGTAAAATAGGGGAATTCAGACTACAATTCAACTCTTCGGGAGATCTTTTTTCTCTACAATACCCATCCACATCCCCATTTTGCTATAAATCTATCAGCTCAGGCCTTAAGATTTCAGTGTTCAGCATGAGGAAGGTGCTTTAAGGCAGACCAGACCCTTCAGGGACATGGTCAGAGGAACACTGAAATTTCAGGATCTAAAATGGCTTTGGTGGGAGACATATGCTGAAAGATTCAGCTGTGGCAAAGGGGATGCAGATCTGAATCTGTGAAAGAACAGAAGGCTTGGCATCTTAGGAGCCTTAGTCCTACAGACCAGCAGACACCAAACAGGACCTTTCTGGGTCACACTGCTGACCTTACATGCTCAAGTCTTTTTCTTTATCTGAATCAATACTTTTATCAGAGGTATTTAGGCAGCACATCAGGATGGATGTTCAGAATGAAATTTACTTTGAAAAAATTTTATTTTGACAAACATACTGCAAGCACATTATTGTATTCTGTTATCCTCCTTCCTGTTCTCCAGCCTTTTAAACATCCAGGCAAACATGCAGTCTTTGCAATGCACCTGGAGGACATCTCCCCTTTTCAAGTATGCTACAATATTCGAATATTTATGTGACAATTTATATGACACAGAGATTGCAAGAACAAAGTTAGAAACCACGGGAATGTTCACTTAAAAAAAAAAAAAATTGCAGAGATTAAGCAAGACTTTCTTAAGACCTGCTGCTGTATGATTTGTTGGTGAATAACAATGTACCACAAGGTCCCAGTGGAAGACAGACATCCTCAATTAGCAAGGTTACAATCCTCAGAACCCAATTGCTTCTTCAAAAAGCAAGCTAGCGGCAGCACTTCCCTTGGCACCTGTGGGAGCAGGACCAAGTCTGTTGACACAATGGTGGGTCCTATGTTATTTCTTGCTTTTATTTTTGCTGCAGATGTAAAAAAGTTGTCTCACATCTCCCAAAGCAATTTAATATTTACACATATCTATGGGAGATCTGATCTGCACAATGGTCCTTCTATTTCAGCATCTGATGCCGATCTGTGTCCTGAATCCATCTGTCAGACTCCACAGACCAAGTGTCAAAGATTGCAGTCAGGTAAACTCCAGCCAAGAAAAATTATCCATGGATAGTATCCAATAGGATAGGAATCTCCCTCTCCTCATATCCTGACTTTGATAAAAGCTTAGAAGTTTTCCTGAATTCCATGAAATGTCAATAGTGACACTCACCACGGAGAAGGAGATTAGCAGGTGAAGAAAATTTTCACCATCCTGTAATGCTTTCATCTAGTTTACTGTTCCCAGATTAAATTATTTAATTTACAGTAGATTCTCTCCTTAGAACATGGTTAGACTAGATGATCTTAGAGCTCTTTTCTAGCATAAAAGATTCTTCAGTTCTGTGACATGTCATTTCAGAAACATACATCAGCCAATTTAATTTCCTAAAAATTCCTAAATTAATTTCCTAAAAATTTCATTCGCCAATTAATTTTCTTAAAACACCAAAAGACAGCTTAATTTCCTCGTTTTGATTTTATAACTGGGAAAATTTCTGTTACAAGCTGCGCAAAAAGAAAAAAGTGGAAACAAAGCTTACAACCCTATCAAAAGAATAAATCCATAGTCCTCAGACCAAAATCCTTACTACCATCACAGTGTCAGCTCAGCTTGAGAATAGTGCTCTGTTTTGTCCTGCATTGACACACAAGGATCAGCTCATCTGCTTCTTAGGAAGAGAGATCAGTTACATGATTTTACCTTCTGATGCAGAAAACAGAGAGTAAAGTACATGGAAGTTATACAGGAATTGTAAGGTGACATTTTCAAAAATTCATAGTAGTGGATTGAGCTTTCTTTCAATGAAAGTATGATTTTATTAATTATTTCAATGGGAGAGGAACTGTAAACCACATCAAAATCTCCAATATTTTGTTCCCTCTGCAAATGCTCAGATTTGAATATTTATTTACTGGAACACTTCACAGATTGTTAGTGCCACAAGTTTTGCAGAGATTGATTTAGTATTTCTCCAGAAACAGGCTTTCCAAGACTTTTGCTGCAGCTCTGCTTCCCTGGTTTGCCAGGGTGCTCCACCCTACCCAGAAACCACTGTGTTAAGATCCTTACTTCAAATAAAGACTTCAAATAACACTTTATCATGTGTTTGCATAGTACATAATAGACCACTAACAAGCCTTTGCCTAGAGGAACCTGTAGTCTCAAAGATGCAGCCAAATGCTAATTAAACTGAAATACACCACTTAAGTCTCCTCTGCAACAGGTCCTTGCATGTGTACATTATGGTTATACAAAAGATGCAGAAACACACTGGTGTTCAGAGCACTCATCAATTAAAAACAGATTAAAACATCAATGTTATAACATTGAAGAAAATGAAGGAACCACAACCATTTGGAAACTTGGCCCTAAAATATTTAATTTTAAAAACCCCAAACAATTTATCTGCAGTAATGTTATATTACTATCTTTATTGTCTTCTCTGCCTCTCCGGCAACAACTTTTCCTATAACTATAGATCTCAAGCTACTCACATTACCATGATGTGTAATGTTGAGCTGCAGGATAAGAACAATTTCCTTTATGAACTGAATACTTATGTTCATACAGTAAATTCTATCTTTGAAAACCTTATTCAGGATGTAGCAATATACCTGTAGTTCATGGGCATTCTAGGAAGATAACATGACTTGTGCATCTCAATTAAATCTCTTGTTTAAAATCTCTACTGTAAGTGGAAATAATGATACTGAATGTAATAGTTGTTATGCTGGCTCTAGGTGGGAAGGAAGGCACAGACTTGGAAGTGTGAGCATGCATCTGGAAGAGCTGTATGCATTGAGGAATCCTTCCCTTGCTTATCTGGAATTGATAATTGAAGATTTTATTAAAAAGCATTTATTCGCCAACTAGGATTTCTTTATTTGTTTAAAGATAAGTATCCTAAAACTGTAAACCATCTGTAACCTCATACCATAAATCTGATCAAACACATGACTGAGAATAATAATACAGCTCAGTCCCTCAGAACCATTTGTTACACTGGGCTACTGACAGTGAATATATAGAAAATATTTAACTGCTTCCAATCTGAAGAGACACTTAAACAGCAAAAGCGATAATTGTACCCTATAATCTCAAAATGCCAATCTCTATACCAGTGCACAACCCAGTACTCTGCATTCAACCCTACATATCAGAAATCTGCATTTTCTTTACATAACTACATAGTATAGGCTATCATGGATATTTATAGTGAGACTTGAATATGGAAACTGTAGACACCATTTCAATTTGATATGAAAATGAGTTCAGGGTACTGAACTCATTTTTGTAATGATTGCGTGTACAAAAATCTCCTTGTAAAACTAGCCATGCACAAAAACTGTGGGCTGCTATAACAAGATTGTCAGAAAGTTTCAGACACAGAGCTAAAATGCTATGCAATGTGAAAAACTGACTGCAGCAAATGAATGTGATATAGAAGTTGCCATAGGGCTTTCTCTGCGCTTTAAAAAGCTCCTTCAAGTCCAGAGTCAGGAGAAGATGGGAAGAGCAGGACTTGTTTCCTTACAGGGATGAGCTTAAGGACAGAGCCTGGAGCAAAACTTGAACTCTCCCAGCGTGGCTTCCATCCAAGCACTGCTGCTCTGCTCATAGTGAGCCCCTAAATTGCCAGGTACTCGGCCCAAGGGTGATATCAGTGGGTACAGCAGAGGCAGTGACAGAAGAGCTCTTTTTGCATTTAATCCCCAGCTGACAGCATTGAACTTAAGGAACAGTGAAAATATTTTCCTAAAGTAGCAAATTTGCTACACAGGCAATACCAAGCTAAACAAAACTAAAGAGCTGAGTCATGTAAAACCCAAGAGATTTGTTTTTCATGTTTTTTGTGTAATGACACATTAGGCACAGCAATGAACAGTATGGACAAGCACATCTCTAATTCAGATCATTGACAGCCAAGACAGTCAAGAGGTTGTACCAGAAAACAACATTTGGTAAAGCATGCCAGAAGACTTAGAAAGCAAGTACTGTCACAAGGGCTTAACTTGACTTTTTCCTGTGCAACACATATTAATGACCAACAATAGCTGGAGCTTTTACTAACAGTTCAAAGAATTTTAAAAAATTGTTTTAAAATAATGACAGTCTCAGGCTAATTTATGTGTCAACACAGAGTAGGCTTACCTCTTACAATTAAGGTCAAATGCATGTACAGCTTTACTCATGCTGCATTATTTCTGAGCAAACACATACAGAAGGGAAATCCAACCCTAAGCTAAGAGGTGTATTTTGGTTGGAAGCAGAATTTGCAAAACGTGGCTCCTATCCTACGCATCTTATAATTCCCACATAACAAAATATATGGAAGTGTGTTACAAATATTTTAATAGAGTACAACCATATTTAATTCCATGAATAATTTAAGGATCTAGTTATTCTGACTGAGCTATTCCATGCAATGAATATCATATGACAAAATCACTGTTTCATGAGCGTGCAATTTAAAAAAGAAAAAAACTAGTTCACACAGAACCAAGATTAAGAACTAAGGTAGAGAGAGATTTTAGTAATACCCAAGGCCTGTAATATGTACCAGAATTCAAACTGTTGCTTTTGAACTCTTACCTACAAGGGTTGAGTGGAACAGAATTATACGCTGTGTACCAAATAGAAACACAGATAAAATTCCTGTAGGCATATAGGTATCAAGCCATGCAATTCCATCATCATGCAACACATTAGTGATCAAAAGAAATGCAGGTTCAGTGCTTTATCTTTTTTTTTTCTTTTTTTTTTTTTTTTTCTGCCCAGGGTGAAATAATTTTCATAGTGATGTGTCTATTTTTGGATGCTTATAATTTTTGGATGCTTATAATTTATGGTGTGTAACACAAAATCCCTGTTTCCGCTCAGACTTTGGATAAGATTTCTGAAGAAATTTATTTGTGGAGAGAAAATCAGCTTCTGGAAAGATTAAAATCATTTAGCAACCTTTGAGCAGATAACTCCCTCACCTCAATCAATGCTTGGCACTCTTTCTGCCAATGTTGAATGCTGAAAAATCCCTTGTGACCATTAGCATGCTTCCAAGGGGCCAAGAAACACCTCTCAACAAAACATCCACCACAGGAGAGAAGCATGCAGTTTCCAGACAAATAGCACACAGTAGATGATGAATAGTAATTGACTGCTTATTTCCATCATGTCACCACTTGCAAATGTGAAACTCAGTAATGCAGCTGTTCAGTGTTTTGAATATAGCTGCTCATGACTAGGTATCGCAAGGTAAATCTGCTTTTGTTTGCTATGTACACCACTACCAATTCTAATTTTCAGTTTCAGGAAGGCTGCTATTGATTTACTGGAACATATAATATGTTTCAGAGTGTATTAATCTAACTCGTAATAATATCTAAAAGTAATTTTACTTGACTGTAGAAATACCACTTCAGAAACTATTTTTCACTGAACTCTTCTGTTCTTTCTTCCCTTCTTGATCCCCAAAAGCAGAAAAGGTTAATGACAGCAACTTTTGTAGATGATTGTTTTCCTTTTCTTAAAGTAATATCTGTGGAAATGATTCAGCTGCAATGACTGTCTCTCTTCTGAGCCTTGTCTGCAGAACAGTTTTAGATTTTATCTCACCAAAAGCATGAAATGTCTAAGTAGTTCTGAGGAAAGGGACTGGGCCAGAAGTCAGACTTCCCCTACTGCCCACTAGTCTGCAGTTATTCGACTTCATGCACTTTCACAGCCAATGAAGCACAATGAGCAAGGAGTGGAGCAAGCCTCTGAAAAATAAGAGCAGTCATTAGCAGACACAGGGGAAGTAGGAAGCTTGTGTCAGAGCTATCTGAAATCAAACAAAAATTTGAGCAGACTCCTGCTTCCTAGACAAAAAGCCTCACCAGTGACTGGTAATACGTAAGAAAGGCAGACACTGGCACCTTGTCCAGCATTTGTATTTTATATAAGGATAGGGAAAACTTAATGCTGTGAAATAACTTTGTCAGACTTTTCCCTTTGGGGACATTCAGATGATGGTAGTTTCCAGACCAAAAGGAGAAAGCAAGAGCTGAGTGAGCACCAACCAGGACATTCTTCAGTGCTATGGCCTGATCTAACTCAACCCCTTTTCTCCCCCGGCAGCTGAGCCTCCTGCCAGACATATCCCATCACTCATTGCCAAGTTCAGCTCTTAGGCATTAAGTCTGTCACTGGTTCCACTACTTACAGGCCCCTGGCACAACCCACTTCTCAGGCTGCAGGTCCTTGCTGACAATAATTTGACTGCTGTCATGTTACAGGACCTTCAAAGAAAATCTGTTCATGCTCAACTTGTTAATGAGAAAGCATGGACAGTTGTCACTCCAGTCTTGTTGCAGACTGGATGTAACAGAGGTGTAATAGTAGCCACATAAAATTTGAAAGGGTTTACTTCCCATGGAATAGGCATTGAGTTGTATAATCTTTTGACCTGTGATATTCTAGCAATGCTTTGCATTCTAAAAGATTTTTCACTGTGGCCTTAAAACGTATTTCGTGCTCAGAATGGCCAGGGTGGTTCTTTAGCTTTTAGTTCTGTGTACTTGCAGGAAATGAGCAAGAAATAGGACAGGGAACAGAGAAGAATAAAACCACAGACCATCACAGCTATGGGGTCCATGAATGCATTTATGACACAGGTGACAAACAAGGCTGCATGTGAGCACATTGATCAGTTTGGCCTATTGGTTCAACCCTCTCTTCAGATGAATCCAATGTAGCTGAAAGGCACCAAACTAAAGAAGCAGAGGCTTTTCATTATCTGAAGAAACTAGCATATGAATAGCTGTAGTGTGCCCTTCTTTCATGCTGTCTAGTCCTACTTGCTGACAAGTTAAGCATACAAGATGGGGAATATTTGGGGAGAGATGAGACACATGAGCAGAATCTCAGTAGGTGTAAATATATACTTCTCCTTTCAGACTAAAGAAAATGCTATGTTCAGTTTGATGAAAAGTACTAATGAAATCCAAAATTATATTGAGTTTTTCAGTGTTTGGAATGTGGTCTTAAAAACCATTGTTCAGTTGCTAGCTGTTCTGTCTGAATAGATTTTCCCTTTGGCCTCAGAGGCGAGGAAGAGTCCAAATTGCCTTTCCATCTAACAGCTACTAAGGAGGTGTTGAAACAGGAAAGTACATAAATAAGGAAATGAGCGGCGGCTCTTCTCTATTAGGCACAAGCTTTGGACTAATTCAGTCCTGACAGGGAATACAGAACTATTGCACCTCAGATAAGGAGTCTGGTCTCTTTGTCTAAAACCTGAAGAATCTCCAGACAAGCTCAGCTCCCTGACAGTACTTACCACACTGGAAAGAAAAATAAGAGAAGAGACAAAGAACACACAGGGCATTTCAAAGGGATGCCTTCCTAAAGGTACTGATCTGTAAGCATGCTATAACTAGAAGGAAAAGAAGAAAGATTAAAAGAAAAGACTGTGGACAGTGAAATAAATGGCATGAGACACAGTTCTGGGACATGCCCTGTGTCTGCAGATCATTTCCCAGGGCATATGACCATCAGTTGTGTAGCAATTTGCTATTCCTTTGTCCTGTGGTATCCTCCAAAAAGGCTCAAATGAAAATCTATGGTTCTTATAGAGTGCCTAGTTCAAAGGAAGAGTCTGTCCTGTTTAGTGCCCCAATTCTGTAAAAAAGAGATATAAAATAGTCCTGACTACAACTGCGGTACCAAGAGATGTATGTTTCCATTTCTAAGAATTTAATGACTTTCCAGGTCAGTGCTTGTAAAAGAACATGGCAAACTTCTGTTTTAAATCTTCTGCCTGATCATTTTTTCAGGTTTCCTCTCTGCTTCATCAACTGTAAATATGGAACTTTTACTCATTATTTCTCATATTTGTGATTATGCAGGCCTATATCCCTTCTTTTGTGACCTAAGCACCCTTTTACAATCTAATTTATGTTATGCAGTATTCAAAATGTGGGAAGAGAGTTACAGCACAATGAAATAACAGAATGCATCACAGAATAATGATGTATCCTGTTTTATTCTCTATTCCAAATCATTCCCATCTTTCTAGCTGACTTTTCAACTCATGTTGGGTATTAAAACATTTTGTAGCATATTTTTGCAGATGTCCTGTATTTGTTTCCTATTTTTGGATAACTGAGGATGTGGAACTACCTCCAGCCTCAGTCTCGTCAATCACTTTTACTTCTAACACATTTTTAATTTTTTTATTATTTAAAAAAAAAATTATCATATCTCCGTAAATTTTTTTGCAGAAACAGCCTATGAATTTGTTGAGTAGTGCTGATCCAAGCACTTCCAAAGCTCCTAGTGGATGATGGTAAAGACTCCTCTCAGCTGTAAAACCTGACCATTTTCAGCCCACATAAGTCATGGCTGACCAGATCACCCATGTCTCTGTCTCCTTCTGAGAAGTAAAATATATGTCTGTAAGAAATGTCCTCCATATACAATATGTATGGCAGTTCTTTCCCAGTATGGCATGTTCATTCATATATGTGCTGTTAGGTAGCAGTTATGACCTGTACATAATGAAGGATTTTAATGTAAAACCTCTAGAAAAGTTGTCCTTAGAAAAATCAGGTAATATAGCTACTGGTGCACTCAGAGTCATACTTGAGCAGGAGATATATTTTTGGATAAATTATTAGATTAGTTTGATGGCATAGCTTGAAATAAAGAAGTTTGGACAAATGCTTTAATAAGTGATCAGCAAGAACTGAGTTCCCCTGTTGGGATGTTGGGTAAGAACTCACCTGGAGCCTTCTATGTGGAAATTTCCATCTTTTACAGAAACCACCACCCTAGACAGATATTCCTTAACATGCCTGTTAAAACCTTTTGAATTTTTCATATCTTTAATTATATCCATGACATGTACTTTTCTCAGTTGGCTCTAAAGTAAACCAGCAAAACCTTGCATCAAAAACCAGAGCTACTTCTTATCTCCAGAGTCTAAGAACTTGTTTGCTCATACTCGGGTCCAAAACCATACTCAGGGTCCAGCAGAGTGTTGTGTGGCTCTTTCTGATGCCTCTTTGCTACAGATATAGTGCCTAGCAGCTTGCCTACTCACCAAAAATACACTGAGCTTGTCACTGCACCATCCCAGCAGACACAAAACCTGGGTTTAGGTATTTGGTATATCTGGGAGTGGGGAAACAGATCATACTCACTCACATTAGACTGAACTCACATTTTCTGCATTTCCTTGCCTGAAATAGTTCACACTATTAATGACACTCTAGCTGGAACAGAACTGGTTTGGAGCTACTGGAAAGTACATTTATTTCCTCTTGAAGATACTGTAGCCTTCGTCTGACAGCATAAACTAGGACCATTCAAGTAGTTCCTGCTAAAACACAAGTGTAAATATACAACAGATGTACCCACCAGCGGTCACTGCACTACTCATGTAGCAGTGCTTACCAGAACTCTTCTCTGACAAGAAGAAAAACACTTAACAGTAGTGTTTTTGTAGTTCTGATGGTATGAAAGATGAGGTTTATCATTAGTTGGAGTTTTGTTGTTGGTTTGTTTTTATTTTCTTTTCTAGCTAAAGCTTCTAGTTTAATAAAAGCCAACAGTCTTTCAGAGACAAAAGCCTTTCTTTAGGTAGAGCATCTTTTAACCAGCCCATCCATCTATGTCCATTTGCACCCATTTGCGTCTGTTTTCAAAGTCAGTGAGATGTTCACCATCACTCATCACAACATCAGCTGTTACTCCAGTCTCTGTACTCCAGTTCTTGCCTTCAATCCTATTGTTTACCTCTTCAAACAGGTACTGATCTTCTTTGCCAGACTACAATGCCTTAATTTCGTCACTACTACACAATCTCTGGGAATTATTTTTTGTTGGCTTTGGTTGACTGGTGATCGCATTCTGGCCAAGTTCTATTTGCTCTGGTCTTTCCAGATACTCCAACCTCCCCATACTCTCCCAAAATTTTGGGGATTTTTTTGCAATAATTTTAGCTGAATTCAGCCAAGCAGCAGGTGGTGTACACTGCTGGAGAACAAAGCCATTTCTCTCATTACCTGCCTGACAAGTGCTGTGCATGTGGGGCAGTGTCAGAGGGCTGCAGTCCTTCCTGGCAGGGTTTATGCATGGCTCATTCAGCCCCTGCTTCCCTCCAGAACTTGTCAGTTCAGGGTCATTAGAAGTTCTGGACCAGTTGTGAGGACTTCCATCATCCAAAGGGAAGGTCACTCATCCCCAGCTGTCAGCAATTCTCCATGCTCCACTACCCATCATCAATGCACAGGAGTAGCTATCATTTGGCTAATGGAGACAGTGACAATTCCCCTGGTACTTCTTCTACCCCTTTAAGACTTAGATTTATTTCTAGTAAAATTACTCCTTATCTTAAATCGTTTGTCTATATTTTAAATTGTTATTTTTGGCAAGTAGCGACCTTTTCTATGCAACTTTTTTGAAAGAACACTTTAGCACAAAATTACTGAATACTTAAGATTTTTATAGGAATTAGTATGGCAAACTTTTTAATAAACGTTTCCATGCAGTAACTCTTATTCTCTGAATGCTTCTAACAGAAAGCTCAAAATATCCATGAAGAAAATAAAAAGGATTACTTTCATAGCAATTTAAGTATTTGTCAGTTTTGCCTTTCCCAATGTCAAAGGTGTCTTGAGAGGTAATTTTAGTAAATGACTTTATATCAAGGCCACACTATTCCACTATTTTCACCCATTTCAGACAAGTGTTTTTTCTTACCTGTGCGCATACACTTTTCTAAGCTTGATTTCTCTGCATGTCAGGTACAAAAAAATGGAATATGTCAATACATACATATATATATATATATATATATGCATTCTGAGAAGATACTGAAAATAGAAATTGCAGTTTCTTCCAACCCAATCAGAAGACACTGCATAAAGAAACAAAGATGGAGTCCCGAGTTCTACCTTCTGGCATGGATATTTATCACATAGTACTTCTACCTCTCTAAAATATACCATACGTTTTGGTGAGACACTGCTAGCACGGATCACTTTATTCCTTGTGTCTTCCAGGCAACACAGCGTTTTTACTTGCTTTACCACAACATCATAATAAAACCCAGTTGCATGAGTCCAAATCCTTCCTTACTACTGACCTACTTCCTGGGTAGTCAGTCCCCCTTTCCCCCACTGCTGGTTTCACAAAAAAAAAAAAAAAAAAAAAAAAAAAAAAAAAAAAAAAAAAAAAAAAAAAAAAAGCCACAAAACTTTTGAAGTTTCGCGGTTTGGTTTGCCTTTTTTATTGTCTAAAGTCTACTAGTCCACTCACTCAGCTATACGACTTCTATTGCAAAAATCAGTTTTCTGAAAGACTTTAATCCAATTTAAAAGACAAAAAAATTCCTTTCTAACTATAATTGTCTAATTCTATCTGTCTTGACAGGATGCCACAGGTCTCAGTTCCCCTGACAGGGAAGTGGCTCAAGGGGCCTGACAATCTCACTGTCTCCCTGTCTGCACAGGGTTATGTTCTGGCTGGTGGGAACTCAGTGACCAGGCACCATTCTCAGTAATGGGAAACCCCTCAAGGATCCCAGTCCTTCCTGCTCCTTACAGAGCTTGCAAAAGCTTCACATAATCTGCTTACCAAACATTGTCTGCAAAGGGCTTTTGGGAGCTGAGAGTAGAAGTGTTTTAAAAGGGTCATCAAATAAGAGGTCACTGGCTTGAAAAGAGTAAGCCCTGTCCTGTTGCTCAGCTTCATCTTGCTATCTTCCTTGACTGCTCTTCAGGAAAGCTATTTAAACTCCACTCAGCACATAATATAGTCACACTTATTTTTTAGTGGACACATACCATGCTCTGTAACATTAAACTTAACACAAGCCATTTTTTCCTAAAGTCAACATCCTAGGAGGGAACTGGGGCTCTCTTCAGACCAAATTCATCATTCATACTGGAAAGGACTATATGCCTTCTTGCAGTAAACTCTTAGGGCTTTCCTCTCTTACTGGTTCCTAATTCAGCACCTAAGCCTGGCAGAAAAGATGACCTTGACATGGCATGTATTGGCCAGCATAACCTAACCAGCTTTTTTTCTTGCCTGCAATAGATGTGGCTCTGAACTCTGCCCCATTCTGTGAATGGCCTGATGGACATCTGATGTGTGGAATAAAGATGTCCAATGAAAAAAAATGGAAGACCAGGCTGGAGGGGATTGAAAACGTGTGCCATGGTCTTTGATTATTCCTAAAAGAGCGATAATTCTGCTGTCTAGAGACGAGGGTGTTATTGTGCCCTTGGGAGCAAATAGACTGAAGCACTTTACCCTGAACAACATGCATTAAAGTTGATGGGACATCAGTTCGAGAGACATAGGAGGAGGTGGAAGAAAATGCAGCAAGGGGGATGATTTTTGCTTTGGTTGAGAATATGCAAGACTTTGATAAGCTGCAGCAGGAAAGGTGAAAAAAGAGAGGCTATGGTAAGGCTTTATCTAGATCACTGGGAAACAAAATAGACTTGGACAGCTTTTTCTTTTCTTTCCACAGGAGAATGGAAGGGTGCAGAAGCAAGTAGGCTAAAGTTTACAACCAGAACTGTACTGAAAAAGTCTGTACTAATCCAAAGAGAAATATAAAATAGGGGAATAACTTGCTTAGAATCATGAAACTATTACCTCATTAGAGAACAGAAGGAAAAGGACACTGAATCACAACAAAGTTTCAAAAGACAAGAAATAGTTTTGCAATTTATGCATTTAGAGGGTGAAATTCTCTACCATAAGATATCATAAATACCTTACACCAAACAAGTTTCTGGGAAGGATTAGAGTCCCACATAAAAAGAGCACCCAAGAGTTTCATTTAAGTATAATATTCCATGTATTTATGTAGAGGTTTGATGTAGAATGTATAGATCCTAAAATGTATAGATCCTAGATACATTCATATGTCTTTCATATATATAAGGAGTGTTTTCAATGCTTGTTGAGTTTTCACTCAATAATCAAATGGGCTTAGAAATTAGAAGTTATCTAGGTATGTGAGGACTTTCTTTTAAAGAAGTTCATAATTCACTTACGTATAGCGCTGCTCCCCATTTTGTAAAAAGATGTTTTTGATGAGAGCTATTTAAAGTCCTCAATATTTAAACTTCCTGATATAGAAATATTAAATGACACCATTATCTAGAAAGACAGAAAAAGTAACATTTAAAAAAAATATTATAAAACAAGTCAGCTGCAACAGTGAAGAACAACCTGCATCTTTATTTGACCTCCCGATTTATCATCCTATTGGTAGGGCAGAAGTGCATGGACAGTGACAGTACAAAAGACCCAGAAGTCCAGTTAAGGGAGGCTGCTTCAAATAAATGAGAATCAATTTTGAATAATTCCTGTGGAAAGCCCCTAAATAATAATAATAATAATAATAATAATAATAATAATAATAATAATAATAAAAGCTTTTTTAATATTTCTGATTGCTCTAATTTTGGCCAGAACAGGGTTATTTTTTTTTTAATTACTGCTATAAGGCTGTGGCCAAGACCCCAATGCTATTTGATACCACCTCGTGCCATTGCCAGGGTGGGGGAAAGGAATCCATTGATACTGGTTCATTAATGAGGGCTGTGTAAATCATTTATTACTTATACTTTTGCTATTAATATTGTTGCTTTTACTGTTAATTTTCTTATCTCTTTGCTGTTTCCAGTAAATTGTTTCATCTCAACCAGTGGGTGACCTTTGCCTCTAGTCTTCAACTCCATCCCACTGCAGTGGAAAGAGGGACGGGAAAAGTGGGGTGGGGAGGAGTGAGAGAGGCAGAGGCAGTGTGGTTTTGGAAAGTCTTGGTGGGGGCACTGAATTAAGGAATAGCATTCCTAAACCATGACACTAATCCATTTTAAAATATTTAGTAGAAACAAGTTTTTGGTTTAGACTTCCATTAGATAGAAGAAGAAAAATCAATATAGAGAGAGTATAGAGTGGCAGACCCTATAAGTTTCCTACGTGAGATAAGAGATATTGCAACTAATCACAGGTATTTTTAACTGAGTTCATTTCAACCATCTTTAGTCTCATTTAACATATAAAACCACATCATATAGGTACTAAAAATATACACAGAGTCATTTCCAAACAATATTGGCTTGAACAAATATTTAAACAAGCAGAGCTGTTTTCTCAGAACCAAATGCCAAATATCAAGTAGTCCACCTGGGAGTAACTGGTACATTTCCAAAGAAGAAAAGTCAAATTATACTGTTGAGTATTGCACAAGATGGCACACCCTCTCCTATGAGGGCACACTAGAGCAGTGTCATCCAGTTTTGCCTCTATCCTACCAGTACTGTATCAAAATTATGGACTTCTTTTGTCCTTTTACTGGCTTCCCTCACCACCAAAACCACACTACAATGCTTGTCAGTAGTCAAAGCTTCAAGTTCCTTCCCCCATTCTTCCTCCCCAGGGTCATATAAGTAGAATGTTTTCAAAACTGTTTTTAAAATAGTGACTCTGATCATTTGAAAGGAAATAAACTTGTAATGGAATAATCAGGGGCCGTGTTTTGCATAACAATGGACTCTCTCAATAGGCAGTGCACAAAAGATTGGTTGCTAGAAGCGCCAGTACCTGCTGTAGGGCTGTCCCCACACAACTCCTTTTGCCCTCCAGCTGCCAAAGCAGTCCTCATGCCAGCACAGTTCATCAAACCCTGACCTGGTAAATGACATAATATTCATAATACCTAGCAGAGGCTGATGTGTCAGTGGCAATTGACAAAATGCAGGAGATACCAGCAATGTGTAATTTGTCATTAATAGACACAGCTTGATAGCATTCATGGCCAGCTTAAGGAACTTAACTCAGAACAAATTAATTCACATAAATATGACAGTCAAGGAAGGCAATCTCTCCTGAGCCAAGTGAAGAATAAAAGGACTATTTAAATATGAATTCTTATGAATGATATAGGTTTGGCTTAGCTTTGCAGAATAAAAATCTGTTTATGCACTGAAAAGAATTGCATCAGGAGAGGCAGTTTCTCCAAAATGGCATTGATTTGACATGCCCATACAACGAACTATAGAAAATATTTTCAGAGCAGAGAGAAGCTTATTGCTTTTACCCTGAGAATGCTGTTTAAAAAATTCAGTTACCTACTCTTGTCATGATATTTGGTATCTTAGTTCCCTCATCCTTAATAAAAATAGCATAATAATACATACTACAGAGAAATATCTCTAGTCTGAGAATGTGCTCAGTAATTGCCACTGTGAGGTACCTGAAAGGCTCATTTCTGCATTTCACACTTTGGGACACATTCATGACCCTGACAAGACTGTAGATGATCACTGCTGTTGGACCTGCTCTCACGAGAAAGAGTGTATTTTTTCCAGATTTATTTCAGATTAAGACCATCTGGTACCAGCAAACCACCCAGCACTTCTAAATTCCTTCCTTTGAAAGTATTAACATGTTTTCTTCTGTTATACATACATTTTTCCCCAAACACCACTACTTATTTTTGGGATGATTTAAGTTTGCGAACTAAATTAGTTCTAATGTGTTTTGTCGCTTTGACACATGATTAAATGCAACAGTGTCGTCTTTGATCAGTGAAGAGAATCACCAAGTTGCATAACCATCCCATTCCAGTATCTTCTTCCAGGCAGCAAATCCTACCTTACAGGCTGTGTGTAAGAAACACTGGTAATATTGAAAATACAAGCACATTTGCAGATGTGTAGATGTGTAGAGCCTTTCATTCCACACAAGGAATGGCAAAGATATTCAACAGGGCTCAGGAAATTTCCCAAAATTTGCATAAACATCCCCACATCTGAATTACTGTAAAAATTCATGCATCTATTTTGGAGACACCAGTCACTGGTCTGCTTTAAGTCAAAGGTGTGGGCAGTAGAGTGACAGTAGCTCATCTGCAAATAGCAGTTCCTAAGTGACATGGTCACAGGCTGAAGCCAAGTGTAATTAAGACAAGCCTTCCAATTTACATTACCATAGCTAGCAGCTGCAGATGTTGGCCACAAGGATGCCCAAACCTGGGAAGCAGTGTTAAATTTATTCGTAAGTAACCCACCATTGCAATGGTGATTGAAGAAACAGCAGTAAAAAGCAGAAGGGAAGAGACAGGAAACAGTCCTCAATTTAAACAGCAACCAGTACAATGCTTTGAACATGACAGCTGGTTTTTTAAAAAACAAATAGCTGGGCACAAAAAGGTTGAGGATACAATGGATACAAAATTTTGCATTGCATGAGATCTTAGAAATAAGGTATGAATTTTTAAGTATTCCAATACCTATAGAAAAGCTTGCTCATTCTCTTACCTTATGAATTCTCAATTCATCTTTTGGTTCATCTGCAAAATCCTATCTGCAGTTGACAGTTTACTTTTCAGTTCAATCTCTTGTTAACCACTCAGGAATGAGAGCTCCCAAATATCCAGCAAGTGAAAAAACTGATGGGCGAAAAGAGGCCAAAAATATTAATCTAAAGACTTCTTTAAATAAGTATCTACATGTATGTTATCTGTCAATATACTGACATAGAATAAGTGACAGATTTGGAAATTTGACCTGAATAAAAATAGGAATTCACCTGCAGCAAATATGTCTACAACTAATACTTTGGTGAATTGTGCTCGACAGGGCAATGGTAGATATGCTAAATGACTACTTCTGTCTCCTGCTTTCTCCTAAGACTCTTTCATCAATTTCCTGTGGACATCCATTACCAGGATGACAGTGAATGTGTTTTCTCATACAGAAAACTGAGAAGTTTATATATATCTGCAGCCTACTTGAAAAAGTTTATATTTGCCATGTATGAAATTCTATTCTTTAAGGATTAAGTTTTAATTATGTGTCTAGTTATATAAGTGGAAATCACACAAAAGTTCTCTTGCCTGCTACTTACTCTCAATATTACATTTCAGGGTCTTATTCTGAAGGCTGTGAGAGACTGTGAAGAAGGATTAACCAGTTTTGTCCCTGACTACTGACATTTTATTCCATAACCTTGTGCATTTTTCCTAACCCTTGCAAAACTCACATCTTCTGGAACTATTATAACGAGAAAAAAAGAGAAGAAATGAAAAATGTAATGATGCTTGCAAGCCACTTTGAGATTCTCCAGCAGAAAAGGTTATAATGTAAATTTCTACAACAAAAAAATGCAGTGCAACTAGCCCAGGTTCCAATTCACACAATTATCCAGTAGAAAGGAGGAAAAAAATTATCTTAGCCAGAAGACCTATGGTAGTGCCACATATGGAGCACAGCACAGGGTAATATCAGAAATTCACCTCAGCTTCCTATTCTGTAGTCCAGATTCAGGCCAGTGCTACCAGACCCAGCTCAGATCATAGTAACAAGGACATCAACTTGCGGGTGCTACCATTTCTCCAAGTCATTTCAAAAGGTCTCTTTCCCTGAATTAACAGGGCAGCTTTTTTACTTACATGGGTAATCTCAGTTTCTTCTGAGGACAAAGCCATAGAAGTATTTCCCTTGAAACAAAGAGATTGTGTGCTCAACCTCTTGGAAACAAGGGAAACAGAAGAAAATGAACCCAGTTAAACTGTTTACCTGGGAGAGGGAGCTGGGAGGGGATTCCCTCTTCTGAGCCTAAAATCTTTTGATGATATAAACTTGTACACAATGCCTGGCTGATTGAGGTGAAGAACAGGAGTCCAGGGGACATCCTGATGCAAAAGAATGGCTACAATGAGCATTTCTATAAAATAGAAGATGGATCTCTACCAAGCAATAAACTAGACAATTTGGCACAAAGAGCAGGAAATGTTACTTTTTCCTTGATTAAGTCTGAATTTTAATGCATAAAAAAGGACCAGAAATTTATTTCCCTTTTAAATTCTTTTACTCTTTGATCCATCCATGTTCCATCTGCCTAAATACTCTGAACAATTAAATAATATACTAGCTTCACCTAAAGAGATAATTTCAGTTTTCAGAGAGATTTAGGAAAAACATAACATCCAGAAGCCTTGTAAGTTGTTTTGGTAACAGCAGTCACTAAGAACGCAGTAAAAAAACGTGGCATGAGACTTTTTTCCCTTTCCAAGGCTCATGTAATCTAAAAAGGGGAAAACTCCAACTGTTCTAAACCAGCTGACAGAAATGCAACCCCCCTTTGCCAGGGGAGCAGTGTTGCAGTATGAAGCCTCTGTGAAAATACTCTATTTATATTGCTTTTACCACATTTTTCCTCTTACTATCCTCTTATGTCTTCCTTAAATTATTCTGATATCCCAGCTTTCCATCCTTAGGAATGATACTTATATGAAAAGTGACAACAAGAATACGGACATTTTGCAAAGAATTGACACTCCTCAGCAGGGAATATGTTTTTCAAAGAGGACAAGGGAAGAAGGCAACAGCAAATTCCTGTCAGTACTTCAGTCTGAGTTGTAAAATAAGTTTTCTCTCATTTCTGGATCCCAGCAGAGTCAGTTTACCTCCTCCCCTCATCCCTGAGTTGTAGGACTTTAACTGAAAAAGTTAACAAAAAATATAGGTATTTTTAAGTATTATTTGAGCTTCCATGTCTGACAGCTTGTATTTCACACCAATCCAACCCACCATGTTATTTAGAATGTCCTCATGTCCTGTCCTTGGAGGTTTAGCTGTACCAACTGGAAGGTCTGGAACAATTTTATTCATTAAGAAAACAAGGCATGTCCAGTTATGAATGCTGCCTTATCTTGACCTTTTCACTTATGTATGCATGTTGACAAAGGTTCAAAAAGAGGATATTTCTTCACAAAAGGTAGTCATGATGCCTCTAACCTTGCATCACCACTAAGAATCCAAGGGGACTGGCATGACACAGGAATTACAGGCAGTGCAAGGGCTGAGCAAGCAAAAGAAAAGCAAATGGATGGTTCTTTCAGTGCCGCAATTGTCTTCCCTGCAAGAGCTAAGGAGACAGAGGTGGCTTTAGGTCACCTTTTCAATTCCTCAGTCTTTGACTAGCACAGGGATGGGCAGTTTTCCAAATCAGATTAAAGAGGCTATACATAAAACTCTGCTAAATTTTAGCTTGGGTTCAGCAGCCATGGAAGCAATTGCTGACTACACTCCAAGTACAAGCCAAAAAACCTCTCATCTGAATCCAAATTTCCCTGAAGCTTAAAGGTGGTTAGATCCAGCTTTCTGGGTCACTTCCAATGTTCAACTCCTTTGTTTATCTTCTATAGGCTATTAAGGCTCTGTTAGACAAGGAATTTAGAGCAGCAAGTAACAGCATAACCTTCCCTGGAAGGCCTGTGTGTAATGGCCATGTCATCCAAATAAGACATCTCTTAAATAGAAGAAACTCAGAATGGTGATCAAAATGAGCAATTGCTTAAGAAAAAAAAATACAACTATCATCCAGTAAAAATAGAAAATACTTGGATTGGGAAACTAGCAACAAAAAGGGAAGAATTTATAGAACAGAGCACTCAGTGAAGAAACAGGCATTTGAGCATCCAGTGTCCCTGTCTCACAGGGTTTGGACAAAGGAAGCTGAAAGGTGAAAAAAAAGAAAGGAGCATCAGTCACGCATTGTGAAATCAGGCTGGGGAGCCTGCTGCCAGCATGCCAAGATTCACACTGGATTCAAAGGGGAAATTTAGCATAGAAAAATTGCCCAGGATTATAACAGCTGATTTTTAAAGGAAATGTAGAAGAAAGAAAGGAAAAAAACATTGCAAAAGATGGAATCTGTCACTTTCAGGTTAAAGCTGGTTTTTGAACATTCAGGAAAGCACAAGATTATATAACATCTCCATAGTTTTTCTGGGAACTTTCCCAAAAATCTTGGTGCCTCCCATCAGAGCAGGCACCTTGGAACACCTTGGTGATACACCGCACTTACTGAAAATCTGCAACTGAACAGAGAGATCAAGGGAAACAAGAAATATCTTCCAACATGAGTTTAGAAGCTTTCAGAATGTTCCAGTGTAAGCATGATTGTATTCAACTTGCAGGCTTTGTCCTCACTTGCATCTTGCAGTGTCATTTCCTTTTCCACTGGCAGCTGCCTGGAACAGTTTACACAGCCACAGAAAAAGCTTGGCATCTTAACGTGTCCAGAAACTCCTGCACACAGCTGTCTGTGACTTAACAGTCACATCTCAGGTAGCAATTAGAACCTGAGTGAAGTGGAAGGACAAAGGCAGAGACACTATCAAATCTCCCTGGAAAGAGAAGCCCTGCACAACTGGAGACACCTCCTGAGGAACAGCTGGCCAAAACCCAGCCAAGAGATGCAACCTCTTACGTACAGCTCCTTGAGACATTTTAAAGCACTCTTCAGCATCTTCTTAGTATTCACCTGACATATTCAGACAGAAATTTACAATTACTTGGAAGCCTTTGGCCCCATATAGCTACCTCTGAACTGCTCAGGGAAATTTGCATTTACTCAGCTGACCTCAAGTCTCTTCAGCTCACCTCTGTGTTCTACCCGACCTCTGTCACATATAAGATTGCTCCACCTTCATTTCAGTGATAGTGAGATACAAACTGAACAGGACAGGCATTTAAGAACCTCATTAGCAGGTCAAAACTACTTTATAATGTTTTTTTCCCAGTAAACCATTTTAAGGTTTAAATCATTTTATGGTTTACATATTTGAATACTGCTTTTACACATTCGCTTTACAGTTTTTATAAAATAATTAGCTACTCTTGTTATTTTTCATTTCAAAATACTGGTACAAAAAATTATCTAATTCTAAAAAAATCCTCACTAACCTTTTTTTTTTTTTTTTTCTTAATGCTTCTTAAAAGCATTAAAATGCTTAAAAACATTAAAAGCAGTAAAAGGCTTCTTTTTTCATTTTTTTTTTCTCAAGTTACTGGTTTTGATGTCTTACAGGTAAGAGATGGTAACACATGACAGACACTAGCAAAAGATTTGCAGAGCAGCAAATTTCTCCCACACAATGACTGTGATTTTTTTTTTTTCCTAAAAATAACTTGAACAGGTGAGATGAGATTCATCTCTGGAGTGGCCTCACCAGATTCACTGTGACCCTTATGCTGAATCTGACCGAATTGCATCTGGTTGTTTGGTCCCTGGGTATTCCATCAAAACTCTGCTTGTGCAAAAACTTGCATCCAACTTGCATCTATGTTCATCCAAGATAAAGGTTAGAATAACCACTGTGCTGGTTACTCCAGGATACATGGAAGGGATGAGCACAGACAGGCCCAAGAATATTTCAGTACCAATAACAACTAAGGAATTGCATAACATTCTTTTTCAACCACATCTGACAATGTATTGGTTCTTTAACATCAGTGATATCAGATGGACCCAGATATACAGAGTAGATTGTCATTCCCTCTTCTGTATTTTATTTCAAATACAAGGGGACTGGTGAACCCTGTCTGCTACCAGTACTTACTGAAGGCTCACTGTCAAACTGGGCAGGTGTGAGCAACGGCAAGGCAACACAGAGAGGCAGTGTGTTTTCAGAATATCTCTTTCACCTAAAATGTCACAGAGGGGAAATGGTTTGTGTTTGTTCAGCTGGAGATGAAAGTCAAAAGCACCTCAAGGCTCCACGACTTTCAGTGAAGTGTTTTCTCCTTTTTTTTTTTCCCCAAGAAAATTCTCCTGCAGAAGATAGAAAGGCACCTGGTCTTTCTGCATCTTTGGTAATCATGAAAGGTTTTTTCTCTGCCCTTTTCCTTCTGCAGTGACAACTTCTGCTCCAGCCAAATATTTTCCCATCCTGACCACAGTGTCTGCTCCAACACTTTGCCTTCGAGATAAATGAACTCTTCCTTCACATTAATCATCCCTAATGAGGCAGATATTCTTTCCATAAATTCATTCCCTCCTTAGCACTTTTTGGATCCTGACATGGAGGTCTTTCTTTGCAACTCCTTAGATAGAGAGAGGTTGTTTAGTCAGATCATGAATTTTATTTGATGCTTTGTTTAATGTGACTCAGCAAGAGAAACAGAAAGATGTGGTAGTGCCCAGGGGGAGTAAAAGATTACTTTATGCTTTCAGGAATTACAAATCACACCTCTTCTTGCTTTAGCATAGGTAAAATGAACTGAGTTGGAGTGTTGATGCACTTCCTTTAGAGGGAAAAAAAGGCTATTTCCCATTCTTTCACTATTTGACTTTCACACAAGGTTAAGCTTTCACAAATGTAGCATCAACCTTCTTCAGTTATAATTTGGTACCCTATACTTAATCTTCTGACCATAAATAAAGAGGGCTGGCAGCTCTTGAGTGGATACTCTTCATGGCAGTTCTCAAAAGCTTGTGCCTACCTTAGGGCAGGAGGAAAGCAGGGAATTCAAGTCCTGTACACATACATGAATGGCCATACATCATGTTGTCATCTCAGCCAAAATTATGAAGAGATTTTTGTCCTTGGCTATCCTGCACCTGCAAATGTCTGTGATCTCAAATAATCCTATCCAGATAGCATCTCACACATACAGGTTTGGCCTTGATCTTTTTGTGATGCTGGAATTTTCAAGGTCCTGTATGAGAAAGAATGAAAAATTAAAAAGAAAATAAATAAATTGAAACGCTGAGTGTTCTTAAGAAAAAACTGTCATAGAACCATGGAAAGATCTCCAAGATCATTAAACCCAACCCTTGACCAAATATGGTCCATTAAGCCATATCACAAAGTGTTACATCTATGAATTTTTTCAACATTTCCAAGGATAGAAAATTCTTCACTACCCTGGGAAATTTGTCTCAATGTTTAACCACTCTTTCAATGAAGAATATTTTTTTGCTAATATTCAACACTGGCACAACTTGAGGACATTTTCCCTTGTCCTACCGCTAGATGCCTGGGAGCAGAAGCTGAGACCCATCTGTCACAATCTCCTTGCAGAGAGCATTAGGGTCTCCCCTAAAGAACCCCAGATTCCTCACCTATGCCTCATAATACTTGGAATCCAAACATTTCAGCAGCTCTGCTGTCCTCTGGACACTCCAGCCCCTCAGTATCTTTACTGTGGTGATGGGCCCAGAACTGGACACAGCACTTGAGGTGTGGCCTCACCAGTGACAAGCACAGGGGTACAATCACTGCTGGACACACTATTTTTGGTGCAGACCAGGATGCCATGGTCTTCTTGATCACCTTGGCACAAGCTGGCTCGTGTTCAGCCACTGTTGACCAGCACCCCCACATCCTTTCCCACTGGGCAGTTTATTTATTCCCATCTTCATGTTACTACAGACCACCTCTTCATGTAAGTAATGTGCTGCTTTGGAACTTCTGAATCTGGCTCTGTAGGGTTTTACTTTATTAAACTTTAATAAAGTTCTCCAATGGAAGTTTTTCTACACTAGAATCACGAATCTTAGGTCCACCTGGGAACTGTCCCAGGTGTTCAGAAAGTAGTTTTTCTGATTTTATAATATAGATATTCTTAGGGGACATAGGGGAGGAAAGAGGGACCTGAAGTTATGTATAGAAATTATTTTTTTCCCTAAGTCTCAAACCGATACACACACTCACTTCAATAATTTAACAAATTTTTCCCCACTTTCTTTTTAAATAGTAGCAAAATCCAGCAAAGACTCCTAAAATATTTGGAAGGTCTCAAAATAGGAGAAAATAGTCCTTGGAGACAAAAACCTTGAAGGAGAAAAATCAAATGCTTTGTCTAACTTTCCACAGATATAACAACGTAAGCAGATTGCCTTGCTCTGTGAAAGAGGAAAGTTAAATCTCCATCTGGAGTACCACGAAGACTCTGGAAATTCTAATGCCCTCAGGTTTAATATTCTCACTGAATTTGGGTGTAAAGAGGCCCAGAGAGAAGAGTTTTCATGCAAGGAATGCAACGCAATAAATTCCAGGTTATAAATGCAACCAACTTTTTGAATGCTGTTCTCACAGACCTGTGATACAAATACATCTTTTGCATTCCACCTTTAACACAAAAGTTCTGACTATATTATCAGCCTGTGTAAATTGGCAGCATCTGATACTTAGGCAGCTTTTGATGGAGGTATTCAGGATTTAGCTTGAATTTTGCATATGAAAATAGCCAGAAAACTTCCATTATAATTTCCATATCACACTTGTATCGTAAATGTGTGAAGCCTACATTCATGAGGTGCTCTCTAGAAATTCCTTACACTGAGCCATAACCTCACTTTTAATAGAATGGGGCTTCTGATCTAGTCTAGGCTTAAAATGCTTTTGTAGTTTTGGCTGTAGCAGCAAATAGGTTACAAGATTGGTGAGATTTCCCTCCTGCACCCTGAGTCTGTATACAGCAGAGGCCACACACTTTATCTGCAGGCTGGAAATATTTCCTTTGCAGCACAGACCTGGGGAATGCTATCTTTCCCTGTGTGGTTTTTACCATAGCATGAAATTCAGATTTAGGTGGGTGTATGTGAAATGATAACTGAGCCTCTATTGTCTCTAAACATAGAGTCACTGCTACATTAATTTTACCAGCAGTGCTCCTGACAAATGGCTCACACTTCTACAGGAACATTTAGGAATTATTTCATGCTAAAAAAAAATTAGGTTAATTAGACATCTGCTCTTCCCCCTGTTCATGCTGCTTTGTTGTTCTGCTTTCTCATTCTTTCCCAAAGTATTGGCATACACAAATAATTTAACTTTCCTCTCCTGTGTTCTGCAGTAACTTCCCTCCAGGTTCAGCTCTGGTTTGCTCATAGTTGAGTGATGCTCCCTAATCCTTCTGCTTCATTTGTCTCTTCCCTTTTCATCCATAATAGCTCATCATCCATGTATTTCTCTTGTCTCCACTCACCCAGGTAAGAAGCATGTCAGCAGTGTGTAAATGTTACAGGGCTATATAAATGTTTTGAAAAATGTCCTTTGAGGGAAAAGAGGAAATTTTTTCTCTGGCTGAATTTAATAAAAAGATCTTGCAAACAAGATGAGATAAATTTGTTTGAATTTTTATCCTAATATTATGTCTTAAATTTATTCCCAGCACTCTCATCCTTTTAAAGGAGTACAATAACCGTGGATCAGCATGATTCCACCTCTTTTTAATGAGAAAATTATTCATGTCTCCCCTGTATCCATCTCAGCAGACCCAAGCACAAGCTTAGGTTCACTTGATCAGAAAGGAGTGCTCCAAGGTAGTTTTGTTTCAAAAACAAAGTTGAGGGACTATCCTACCTCGAACTGAGCTTTCAAATAAGCCTCCTTGAATTAAGTACAGTAGTTTCACGATTATAAACCGCACCTGAATATAAGCCGCACTTCCGGGTAGCTGGGAAGACCACGGGATTTGTCCATATA
>VRYO01002297.1:16647616-16658704 GCA_009812075.1 Sialia sialis | reverse complement strand
TGGCTTTATATAAAGAAGATCATGATAAACAAGGTAGAAAAAACTCATTGGTCAAAGAGGGCAATACCTCTTTGAAAACATACTATTTGCAAAAAATAACAAGACACTCACGGGCTTGGTGATCAACACCAAGTGTCTATCTGTGCTGTTATTTCATCCTGAGAAATATCCCCAGACTGGAAAAGATGTGGATGGAGCAGGGAAAAGTCAACAACCTGGGAAAAAAACAGATGAGGTTTCTCCATGAGCCTTCAGAAGTGTCCACACCGTAACACTACATGCTCTGGTGAAAAGTCCCTCTCCAGCTCTCCTGTAGTCCCATTTAGATACTGAAAGCTGCTATAAGGTCTCCCTGGATCCTTCTGCCCTCCAGTTGGAAGAGTCCCATCTCTCTCAGCCTGCTTTCCTAGCAGAAGTGCTCCAGCTGCCTGATCATCTTGGTGGCCCCTCTCCATACCCACTACAATATGTCTGCATCCTTCTTATCTGGGATGCAAGACTTTGCATGGGGCCTCACAAAGGCAGAGTAGAGGGGGGAAATGAATCCCCTTTCTCGACCTGCTCATCACACTGCTCTGGGGGTAGCCCAGGATGCAGTTGGTTTTCTGTGCTGCAAGTGCACACTGATGCACCAAGCTGATAGGCTAGCACCTCCAAGTACTCGTCCTCAGGGCTACTCTCAAGCCATTCTTCACCAAGCCTGTGTTCATGCGTGGGATTGCCCTGATCCACACACTGAACTTCAAAGTATAACAAAGCATTGTCATATTCTGGAATGATAATCACATAAAACAAAAATAAGTCAAATTTAATATGATTAATAGGTTTCAAAGGCTTAGGAAGTCTCTTGAAGTGTCACTAGTGAAAGAGAAAGCATTATACTACAGACTCATATTCTTCTCCATAAATTAATCTACCTTGCACACCCTCCTGTGTATGTGTGGATCAGCTAGTTTTTTTAGGAACCATGAAAGGGACAATTTCCATCACCTGCTCAGTATCCTCAGCCTCTGACCATTTTCTCAAGCCTGAGACAACAGTGTTTGACAAGGTGAAGATACCATCAACACAGGAAGAAATGAGGGTTCCCAGATATTTTCTAGAAATGAAGCATGGGACAGAGGAAGACAACATGCTTGAATTAGAAGCCACCATCATACACACAGACATGTTAATGTGAAGATTTAAAAATTGTATGATAAAATGAGGTGTACATTTCTAGAGAGAAAAATGCAGAAGTTTTGTACCTGAAAATTTACTCATCAGCCCGTGTGAACTGAGGGGAAAAAACTGGTTATTCTCTTTCATCTCTGGAGCTTGATTCAATTCTCAAGAAATGGATCAGTAATACTGTCTTGAACATATCCAGTTAACACTCATCTCCAGCTGGACATGCTGACAGATGTGCTAAAAACAATCTCAAATCTCAGTGGACCAATAGCACTTGGGTGCAAAGCACAAGTCTGCAAACACTCAGCTGTTCCAGGCTCGTTTACCTTTTTCCAGACTGAAAAGATTTGAAATATAGGGATGCTAGTACATAAAATGCCAAAGTCTTTGAAGAGGAAGGTAAAAAAGATTCCTGGCACTTCCTGAGAGTTCACTGTCTGGGATGCTATTCCTTGTGGGAATATGTGACAACAGACATTAGTCACTCCTGCAGATATTAACACAGCAAGCCAAGACAGAATTGCACACACTGCTTCTTCCTTTCCTTTCAGTGCAAACACCAAGCCAGCCTAAACAAAGACCAGAAGCACAGAATCTCCCTTGGGATAGAATTATCCTTTGTTCTCAGGTTCTCTTTTGGAAGAATGACTCTCAAAGCAGAGTTTTGTGCAGACCATTTTGGTTTCTCAAAGACGTTTAGCAGAACAGAAGTATACATGATTCTTTCACCTCTTAAAAACATTGACCAGCTCTTAGCTATTGTAACACTTTTCTGACTTTGTTAATGGCAGCATGCAGGGCTCAGTGTGGCTCTAGAGGTGAGAATGCAGGACTGTAGAGTTCCATTAAATAGAATCTTTCTGGAGGTACGGATCTTAGACTGTCAAATGGCCGAACAAAGGAAGAATTTGGACTAGCAGATCCAGAAATTTTGCAAGTCTTTTTGAAATTCTTCATGGATTGCCAGACACATAAGTGGACTTATAGGGTTAGAAAAACAAAAGTGGATCACCAGAGGGAGCACTCTTTCTCATCACTCAGGTCTGCCTCATTTGTTCCACTTAAACTAATAAAAATTGAAGGACATCTGCAAAGTTCAAATTATTTATATCCACAGTTAGAATACTGAGCAAATTGAGGAAAGGCTGTGACAGAAGTCAATATAAATATTGAAGCAATTGCCTAAGTAGGAGTATCAGTGGATTTTCCTGCACAGGAAAACAATGTGGTTTAGCATAGACTGGAATACTGAACTGTTATGGCATTACCTGTTTATATAAGCATCCTGACATACACAGTATCTCCATACATCACCAGACAGAGATTTTTCTTGAGTCTCCCTATGTAGCGGCATAATCTAGCAGGCTGATAATAAATATTTTGGTGTATTAAACTCTAAAAATGTTTTGGCCTTTCTTTTGTTTCTAAAATGTGCACTCAAACTCAATCCACTGAAATCTCAACTTCACTTAAAAGCTGTCCTCATAAACTTGATTTCACCTGCATTCCAAGGAGATTCTATACAAGTCCAGCTCCTAATAGACATCACATTAAGATATGAGATTATGCTGCAAAGCACCTTCATGTGAAAAACCAGCGGCGTTCAGCAAGAAGCCAAATAACATCTGTGACATGTTGCTGGTTGAGGTGAAATTGGAACCAACTGGAGAGTTGTGTGCAACTGTTTGCTGTTCATCAAAATCTGAAATTCTGTTTCAGAAAGTCATGTTCTCATGTTTGCACTGTGAAATCAAAAATCTCCTCCGGAGCACAGTACAGAAAAGAGAATTCTTGCTGCAGCCATACTAAGCATCATACTGGACATGCATTTTTTATATCACTGCCTTTGTCCTGCAATGACTCCTATTTGTTTTTTTTTCCCCAATGGAGATGCATACGAACAAACATTCCAGCCACTGGAACCTAGATCAGATATTGATAGTGGCCAGAAAGATCTCTTTTTCTTGTCCTACTGCTATGTTTTTTATATTAGAGTGAGAATTTGAGTGCTTGCAAGAGTCAACAGAGGTGCTTTGTACAGAAAAATGCAAGCAAAGCTAGAAAGTCATCTATTGCAATATTCATTGATACCACTCTGATATCACTCATTGATTGCACTCTGAGGCAACGGACAGAAACTCCAAAAAATTTGTTTCTATGGTGAAGGGAACATGAATTACTGTTAAACTTGTAGTTCAGAAAGTGAGGAAAGGAACTGAAGCTTAGCAGAAGATGAGGGAAAGAAACTGAAGAATCCCTTATAAAAGATTTTCACTATGCCTGAATCCTAGATTTAGACAGCATAAAAAGACTTAGAGAAAGGGAGTCATTAAATATAAGAGAATTATTTTATTGGCCTGAGATATTTTGTGGAGGGTCTAACCTCTTACCTATACTATTGCAAAAGGAGAGGAAGAGGAAGGATCTTATACTGCTTCCTGATAAATATTACTTTCACATAATAAAAATGACTTTCAGAAAGAGACTGGAAATAAGCTTATGTTTCTTTCACCTGATGAATAATCAGGAACAAGAAAGGGTTAGAGAAAAACCTTTGCATGTAACTACCAATATTCTGTGATATTCAGTTTTCTGCCTTTGAGAATAATATTGAAGTTGTTTGCTATGCCTGGAGTCATGTTTATTAGGGTCAAAAAGGATGCAAAAGACTTAATTGTCCTCTTGCAGGACTACCAGAACATATTTTATTTTTGGGCATACACACAGGAGTGAGCAAGTCTGCTGGTCTATTGTCAGCCTGGCTGGGCTGCTTGCAGAGCTGCCAGAGGAAGATACATGAGAGGTTCCCTCCAGTCCCCAGTAGGCTGCCTTGTCTGGAGCTTGATTTAGCAAGATATGCATTACTAGCTACAGCTAAGCAAACTGGCAGCCTTTTAGGAGTAGCTACAAGGACTGAAGCATCCAAGAAGGTTATTTTGCATGAATTATGATTTTGGCCACCTTCAAATCCATGCTGCCTTATAGATGCTACCCTCAGGATGGGTGTTTTGCACTTGGCAGTCCATGTGCCCCTCCAGTGATGGCCAAGCCAAATTTATCAAGTGCAAACAGAGAAATGGAAGATTTATGAGCATTGTATAACTCCTTAATCAGTGTAATAGTGCCTTTTTAAAAGAGGATTACATGATAGATAAAATATGTAGGGAGAGATTTGACCTTGGCATTTCACCATGGCTAATGGCGCACAGTGAATTTGACAGAAAACAGATCTTGCCTGGAACAAACACCAAGCAAAAGCCAGCCATGAGAGATGCCAGGTCCCAGCCACTCTGGATAAGGAGCAGGCAGAAAAGAGGCTGGATGTAACAACAGGAGCAAAAGTCAAACAGGGCCCAGTCCCTTGCAATGAGTGCTTCAAACCTCAGTGTATATTTAAAATGCAAAGCAAGGTAAAAAATTCACTGCATGAGCACGCAAAATCATTTTCAAACAAAAGCATTGACATGCCGTGGTTGCTGTGGACAAGCAGCACTGGATAAGTTCAGGCTGTTGGCTGATATTTTCACTTTGAGTATGAGAGAGAATATAAAATTCATTAGGAGCTGATGTCTCTAGGAACCCACACAGTAACAGTGTATATCTTAATGGTGATATATTGAAGACATTAGAACCCTTATTTTTTAGCACTAGTGCAGCAAAGGGTACATGAAGATGGTGAAGCCTTCCCTCTGAACTGCTTGCCATGTGGAGGAAGTGTCTTGTCTCAGACAAGGGATTTTAAGATAAATCCTACTGAGCATCTTGATATTTCAGATAATTTGCTTTTGGGACATCTTTCTTGAATTTTACAAGTGAAGTCACAGCAGACTAAATTAAAAACCAGACTTTTTTCATGGTGCCCAGGGACAGGACAAAAACTGAAAACTAAAACACTGGAGGCTCCACCTGAGCATCAGGAAATACTTTTCCTGCGAAGATGTCCAGGTAGTAGTACAGGTTGCCTGGCAATATCATAGGGACTCCATCCCTGGAGATGTTCTGAAGCATCTGGAATAGTCCTAGCTAGCCCACTGTAGGTGGCCCTGTTTGAACAGATGATCTCCAGAATCTCAGCTACTTTGTGCAATCCCAACAAGTGGCAAAATTGAGGTGTTGATCAAGGTGTTATTTTCACAAGCATATTTCAAAGTAGAGTCGTATTTTAGCTCCTTACCTCCCAGACTTCCCTTAACCCTTGGCGTTGGTTCATACCTGGGACACTTCATACAGCTGCTCTCAGAGTGAGTAACTCCAGACACAGCAGCAAAACTGTTGTTCAGAAACACTAGTAGTGTTTCCACTGGGCAAATTGAGAAAATGAGTGGATTACTCCCTAGTAGCTGGGATAGGATGTGGGAAATTTCTTCTGAACACTGCAAGATGTTTGAGCAGACAAGGGGGAGAAGACTGAAGAATTCTCATATAGTAAGCCAACATTCTGAAAGACATTTAATTTTCAAATAATGTAGGAAGTCATCAGAACTTCAAACTCTCCACTGAAGATTTGCGGCAAGCCTGGTGAGAAAGGCATAAAGAAAATGCACTTGAATGTAGGAAAGTGAGGGGCAGAGCAGTTGAGTAACTGATTACTCAGATCACCTTTCCAGAAGAAAGCATTTTTTCTACTCCTCAACTACTTCCCCAAAGGCATTGACTCTCTCACCTTCATTAAGGTCAATCTCTAAAGATATAACTATTGTAAGAATAATTTGGCCTGTGGCTAGCCTACTTTTGGGAGAGAACTAGGGAAAATTGCTTGTCTGGCTAGCAAAAGAGAGTAGTCAACACTGTCCTCCTCCCTGCATGAATCTTTATTAGGTGAACCTAAAACTCCAAGATTACAAAATAGAAAGTTTCAGTACTAACTGACCTGAAAAAATTCCTCCCTACCTAGCTTCCTCAGAAAATCCAAAGTTATCCCAGTTCAGTTTCCAACAACAGTTCACTGAACAGGCATATAAATCATCACAGGAGCCCAGGGGCAAATAAAGGTTGGGCTCTTTCAGACTGATGCACTTCATGGGATTCTTGTGTCCCTGGTACCAGCTTTGTTAGGAACATTCTACATATATGTGTATGTTACACCTTATGGGAATTTGCAGCATGAATGATTTCTCTTCTACCTGGAATTTGGAGCTGAGAAAGCCCCCACAAAATTTTATTTTGTATAAGAATTCACTTCAGGGCCTTGAGCCTACTCCCCACCATGCTTACTCACCATTCCCTAGGGGAACTGAGCTCATATTTAGTACATTAAGTCTTGTTTCCTTAAAAAGGCAAAAACTTGTGATTTACAAGTCAGTGTCACATGTTCAGCTGTAAAGGATAATGCTCTTCACCTCCTCTTAGCTAGCTAATTGATGTAGCTAACAATTTTTTAGAAATTTGTAGAAAATGTAATAATGTTCCCCTGTTGCTGGGAGCTTGTAGCACTCCTCTAGCCTAACACAGTGCCTAGGCATAGCCAGGCAATACCAGCTGTTTCATGAGCCCTTGCCATATATCCTCAGCCACACCTATAACACAAGGCATAAACACAGAAACACCACTGCACCCCTTGTGACCAGATGACTGCCCAGAAGAATTGTTACTAAAATCACTTCTTACTGGCACTCTGCTTGCTTTCCTGCAGCACTATCTGATTACTGTGCTCCCACACCCAGCAGTTGGAGGCACACCTGAGCTAAAGGTCCATTATATTCCCTGGCTCCATTGGCTGCTGCTGAGAGCGGATTTCAGTGAAACTACTTGACTGACTTCTGCAGGAACTTAGCCTAATGAATTCCTGGAAAAATGTCAGTTCCCCAGAACTTTATCCAAGCCTGAACATAAGCCTTATCCAATACTCCCAACAGTTACAATTGATCTTTCCTTGTTTATTATCTGGTTGACCCACTATATGCTATAACAAGACAGATTGTAAGTGCATCGGGTTGTTTTACAGCTTTTCTGTAGAATGTCTTAATTAGTATGCTTGATATGCTTCGAACACAAGTAAAGTGATAAAAATATTGGCAGTATTTTTCCTTATGCAATATGATCATTCATGTTCTGGTGAGGCTCCAAGAAGCATTTTATGACTAAGTGTAGAAGAGGAGGAAGCACTCATGGTAAAAAGTTCCCTGATTCTATAAAATGAAACTGATGGAAGGTCAAAAAATGGTTCAACTCTTGTGAACTCTTGTGGACATCTTTCCAATATTGTCTTCTGTGTCAAAGAAAAAGCAACAACATACATCTCAACAAGACAAATTACCACTCTCCTGTTTTAAACTGCTACTGTTGTCACATGGGTGTCACATGAGCTGCTGCTATGGCCAAGACACCTCTTTTTTCTGTTCAGGAGTGAAGTTTCACAGCAAGTAATAATGGTGCTGCCTCCATCACTTTTATCTCTGTAATTCTTCCTATGGTATCTTGACAGTGCTATTAATACTGACAATTTTTCTGGTTTTATGAACTGGTGGAAATTCAGTGTAGACTTATTTTGCTTCTTAAAAGAATATTCACGTAGCTGCACACACACCCTGACATACTTTAATTAATGGTCTTGTTTAGCCTTACCATGGCAGAAAACAGTATTGTCTAGGACTGTCCATCCTAAATTACTTCAGAAAGCAATAATTTCTAATGAACTGTGCAAAATATCCTGTCTACATTTCTTCATTAATACTTGATGACTTAAAATATAACTCACAAAAACTAATGAGCAGCTTCATAATTAATTTTGCCTCCAAAATGGCAGCCTTTTCTCCTCTATGATCAGAATGCACATGTGGGAAAAAGCAGAGGAAGAAGGATAAATATGACTGGACATGAGTAAGCGAGATACCAGTCAGTGCATTTACCTAATCACAAGAGTATTGTCTGTCTTATTGTCTCCTTAAACTCTATTTCCACTTTTTAAAATTTGTTCCATTTTCTGGATATGAATAGGGCAATACGTATGTGATTTGCCACCAAATTTCAAGTTGTATTAGCCAGTGATTTGTAGACCAAAAACTGAAAAACCCAGGACTGGATCTGGGTTAAACAGGTGGGACTGTGGATGGATTTAGTATCTGTTTTTTGTGTCTTTAAATCAATCAAGCTGGGGTGTCTACATGGCCATTTGGAAAGCACAGTCTTGGTGAGCTGGCAGTCAGGAGCAGGATCAGGCTGTGGCTGGTTCAAGTGCTGTGAGTGTTTGTGTGGGTGCTGATAAAGGCATCTACTCTGTGTCCACACTGGTGAGTGCTTGGCAGTGACTCCATTGTGTGGTGGCTTTTCCCATTTTTGGAGTTGACACAGCCTGCTATTGGATGAATCTGACATGGGTAACAACAGAAAGCACAACAAGAGACAACAAGCCCCCCAGACCTTAAGTCATTCATATTTGGTTTCACTCAACAAGGTCCTGCCACTCCTGCTTTTTTTATGCCAAACCAGTAAATATTCCTATTGCTACATTGTAATGCAACAGTACCTGTGTACAGTTACGTACTTTATCCAGGACTTTCAACTCTGTTTTCCTGTTTTCCCGTCCAGATTTAAGCAGCTGTCCAGGAGCTGACCCATTTCTCCATCTTCACTCCCAAATCTCCCCATTCTGGAAGGATTTGTGTCAAGCACAGTGAATGATCTAAATGCACAATGACTGATGCAGCACTGCACCTAAATGCTGGCAGAAAAACTCTGAAGAGTAGCGGGTATAGCCATTCATGAAATATCTATACTAGGAAATAATATCATTGGTTATTCAACCTCTGTCAACTCTGTCAACCTCTTGTCAACTAGACCATGGCACTGAGTACTATGTCCAGACATTTCTTGAACACCTCCAGAGATGGTGATGGTGCCTCCTCACTGGGCAGCCTGTTCCAATGCTTAACAACCCTTTTCTTGAAGAAATTCCTCCTGATATCCAATTGAAATCTCCCCTTGTGCATCTTGAGTTGATAACACAGCCCTATTCCTCAACTCTGAACCTGAATCCTATTGAAATTGAGCTAGCTCTGCATATAGTGATCACATGTATCTTTGTATCTGTGGTGTCATTAATCCAAAACCTAAAAATCCACCCATCAGAGGAAAGTTACCTGGCCCCTATTTGCCAGTGGCTATAAATTATTATGTTTCAGCTCAATGAGTGCCAATCAGTGCTTTGTCAGTAGAAGGACAGTCTAAGTCTTGGCTTTGCCTTTGCAATTGACTTCTGGAGGCTGTTGTGCAGCTGCTTACAACCACAAAACTTGCAGAGTTTACACTTTCCTCAGAGAATATATAAGCTCTGCAAAACCATTAGTTAATTACAGACATCAGTTTCAAAATTACAGGTATAAATCCTGGAGTTAACACCCTTGATCATTAAACCTGAAATAGGATTTTAAGAGTCTAATTTAGTTTTTTGCCATTTCTCCTGCCGTGTCTTTTCCTCTGGCTGTCTTGTCAAGCAGTGAAAGGAGGCCAAGAGATTCCACTCTGCTTTTTCTGCTCCAGCATGGTTTTGCCTTATCGGGATTGTGATATTTACATCCTAACAAGACATCTTCAAAATAGAGCATATTTTATTTGCAAAACATTGCTAAGACTGCAAGCACTTTGGGTACAAACAGTTTCATTGGGAGTTTCAGGTGATATTATAATAAGACAAATAAAATATACCTTGTAGTCAAATTTAAAGTTTTCTTCAAACTTTTTGATTTAATTCCATTTTTGACAGAGGTGAATGAAGAGCTGCAAAAATTGAAATTTTTTTCTATGTTTGTTTTTTCATGCTGCTTCCCAGCATAAGGCTCCTGTGCTGAGTAGTGGCTTTTTTTGCTGAGTAGTGGCTTTTTTTGCTTTGTTTAGGCCAGTGTGTAATAGTTAGATATTTACCTTTGGATTTCTTTACTGTATCACTTTGCTGGGAAGGTGTATGAATATTTCATTGTTGCATTTTAATTGGAAAGCTGACTCTTGTCAATAAACACCACAGATTTAAATCATTGAATATATTTAAAAGACTGCTGACAAAAATCTATGTGGTTAAGTCCATGAAATGATCTTACATTTAGCTCACCATTTATGGTGTCATTGTGATATTAGTGGAACTGCTCCATGAGCATTAAGCACATGTCAGTCCCACAAATAGTTCTTTTCATTACTAGTGTTTCAGCAATGCTATCACTATTTTAAAAATGGGAAAATATGGCCACAGAGCTACAAAAAAAAAATCAGCAGGAGACCTGGTTTTGACTCTCAGAAACACTGTCCAATTACATAAATATTTTTTGTTCCATTGCTTTTCCATTATGTCTTCTAGTGTATTGCCTCAGTAAAGTACATGAGCACTCATTTTTAGAAAGCAAGTGCTGGCGTGCTGATAATAAGCCTCCTTTTATATTAAACTTTTAATTTGACAAAAGTGTTATTTAATGACTTCAACACTGAAACATGAGCAATTACCAGGACAAGGCTCTTATTTGAGGTACAGCAAACTATAAAGAAAAATGCTTATACTATTATTAGCCTTAGTTATATTTAACTGGGAAAAAAAGCCACACAGCCACTTAATCAGAGACATATATTCAATGCATCTATTATTTCAAACCTTGACTTATGCCTGTTTTTTCTTTTTTCATTTATTAAAGGTTAGGTTTTCCTCCTCTCCTATAAAATTGAAGAATTGGACTGGTCCACTCTCAGGCTGCTTTTCCTATTTCTTTCATGCTCAAAATAATTTCCTCCCATATTATGTTCATTTAAATGAGGAATGTAATGAGACAGTGATACTTCCCTTTGATATTTTTAATTATCTGCTTTGAAAGTAATTAAGCAGGGGGAGAGGAACATGGAAATCTTTTTCCTATGAGACAGCAGTCCAGGTAGTTTCTGTTCTGCTTGCTGGAATAAACTGTCTGCATGCTGAATTATCAGCAATGTACCCCGGATGCA
>VRYO01002297.1:16591021-16646616 GCA_009812075.1 Sialia sialis | reverse complement strand
CAATGGGAAGAAAATGAAACCAGAAAATGATGTTAAGAAAACACTCACCTTGCTTCCATTCCCTGTATTGGATTCTTGGAAAGAGAACTGTAGTTTATTCTTTAGTATTAAGAGCTCTTATTTAATATTTAAACACCAGAGGCACAGGGCCATCACATGAATTCACAGGGTTAGCAGAGCAAGAATCTGAAGGACTCTTTTATGTGGGAAATGTCATGTGGATTGTCGTTCAGTCCTGTTTTGTTGGCAATTTCATCTACCATTACACTGCAAATCATTCAGCCTTATTGTGCATCCTTACACAGGTGAATGTCTGAGCAGAAGAAACTTGTTGTAGACGAAAGTCATCATCCTTGTCCTGGGAACAACATTCAAACTTCACATGATGGGCATGATGCTAATAGTTGCATCTCAGGCCTTGACTGTCACAACAGACACTCTACGAAAATCCCAGCTCAGCGCACTGTAGCAGTCAAAAAGCACACAAAATACTAGGAAAACAGACAGCAACAGAGAAAGTTATTTTTTCCATAATATGAATCCAAGATTTAGCCATGCGTTGAAATTGTTTTCCAATTCAAGTTCTTTTGTCCCATAGGAGCACTGGAGCAATATCATCAAAGGCATTAAACAGCTCCCTCATGAGGAATATTTGACTATCCTGGGACTTTTTATTCTAGAAAAGAGCCATTGAATGGGAAATACATAACTGTCTATGAGAAGTGATGCAGAGAGTGAGAAAGGGAACAGTTTTTGCTGTCTCCACCAAGGCAAAAGTGAGAGGCATCCAATGGCACTAAGAGCAGTCAGACCTAAAATGAGCAAAAGGCTTCATATAACACACAGAGGTGTCCTGGCACTCCTTGCCAAAGATAGTTATGTTGCTTCAACGGGAAATTGGAAAGTGTTTGGAAAAGAAACCTACTGAGGCTTGATAAATATGCAGAAATGCCATTTGTCTTAGGTCAGGGAGTTGCTGACCTTAAAGTTTGAGTAATAGAGTAGAGGGTAGGAATTGCATATATTTTTATTCCTGTACTTGTTCTTCCCCAAGCTTCTACTTTTGGTCAATGTTTGAGCATGGATACTATGCTAGATTGGTTTTTGCCCTGACCCAGTTAAGTCTGTTCTTATATTCTTAACCTTTCTTATAGGTGCCAAATTATTAAAATCCCACAATGCTTTTAGCAGCAAATTCTGAAATTTTAGGTGAAGAGCTGAGGTCTCCCTGGCTGTGGGATTCTGCACATCAGGCATGGCTGCTCCTGAAGCAAGAGAAGTAAAGGGAAGGCAAAGGCCAGGATACAAGATGAAAGAAGACTGAGTCCCATGACTGCAATATCAACCTGACCTTTACACCTGGATATAGCCTGACTGGCTTTTGAAGCTTGTAATAGAGGAAAAAGCCATTCATTTGAGGATTTGAGCTACCCATAGTCTTTTCTTCAGCAGCCCAACTCTTCACAGACATACATGCAGTGAGTTTTAAGCAGTGACTCAAACATAAACAAACTAACATCTCAAATGGTGAGGTAAAATTGGTAAAAAAAAATCTGAGGGTGAGAATTCTGGATAGAATCTGTGCTCATGTAGTCTCTGAGAGAAGCTGCCACAATCAAGGCACCTCTCACAGATCCATAGAATTATAGAATGGTTTGGGTTGGAAAAGACCCTAAAGATTATCTAGTTGCACCCCCCTGCCATGGACAAGGACACATTCAAAGCCCTGTCTAACCTGGCTTGAACATTGCCAGTAATGAGGCATCCACAAGATCTCTGGACAGCCTGCTCCTGAGTGTCACCATGCTCAGATAGAGAATTTCTTCCTTATATCTAATTCAATCCTCCCCTCATCAATCTGGAGCCATACCCCTTTTCCCCCCTCTGTCAGTCTCCTGTAGCCCCCTTTAGGTACTGGAAGGTGCTAAAATGTCCCTGCAGGGCCTTCTCTTTTCCAGGCTGAACAATCCCAGCTCCCTGCCTGCCTTCATAGCAGAGGGGCTCCAGTCTCTGATCATCTTCTGGACTCTCTTCAGCTGGTCCACAGAACCACAGAAAGGTTGGAAAGCACCACAGTGGGTCTCCTGGTCCAAGATCCCTTCTCAAGCAGGGTCATCTTAAAGCACAGGGCACAGGATTGTGTCCAGGCAGTTTTTGAATATTTACAGTGTGGTAGGCTCCTCAACCTCTCTATGTAACCACATCCTCATGTTGTGAGCCTCTGAGTTGGACACAACAGTCCATTCAGGGTGTCACAAGAGTGGAGTAGAGTGGCAGAATCACCTCACTCAACCTGCTGGTCGCAGTACTTTTGATGTAGCCCAGGATTCAATTGGCCTTCTTGGCTGTGAGTGCACCTTGCCAGGTTGAGCTTCTTATCTACCAACAAACCCAAGCCCTTCTCTTCAGGGCAGCTCTGAATGCATTTTCCACCCAGCCTGTCTTTGTGCATGAGACTGACCCAATATATGTACAAGAGTTTGCACTTGGTCTTGCTGAATTTCATGAGGATTGCACAGACCCACCTTTCAAGACTGTCAAGATCCATTCTCAGATCTGTGTATGAGTGTGACCTCATGCAGAGTTATTTCCAGATGGTCCTTGGCAGATGTACTTAAGCACTAGGTCAATTACCTGTGCCGCTTCTTTCCTTACGTGCAAGAAAGAAGGGATGAATTCACCTCTCTCAAAATAGCTTGATCCATTCTCTGGAGCTTTTGACATTTCTCACAGCCCGCTAAAGTGGACTGTGGAAAACAGTTAGGCTGCTGAGAATTTTTACCATCTTAAATGACTAAGAGATTCATCATTAGTCATGTCCTGTCATTTTCACATTGTGAATTTTGAGATTTAACATTGTTATGCAAGACTAAGGACTCCGAGACTTCATCTTCCCCTGGGCATTAATTCTCCACACACTTTCTAAAGTCTATTCTATCAGGCAGCGGGATCTGACCCTGGTCATGGTTAAATGACTGCTCATGATGAGCAGAGACAGAAGCAGGAAGAAGTGGGGCTTTCTAGAGCTTGCTGTTTCTGCACCCAATTCCCAGGGCACTCCTGCTATTATTTCTAACTGGTCAAATTTTAATCATGCTTTCCACAGCTCTCAACTGAAAATACATTTGAAAACTGAATTATGACTATCTTAATTCAGCCCTGCAATTTGACTTTTGCTGTTTCATTTTACTCCTTAAATAATGGTTTTAACTAATTTCTGTTTATTTGTGGATCTATCATAACACTACTTCCTGTAAAATTATTTACTTTTATTTATTCATTTATTCATCTGAGACATAACTAGGAAAATGATCTAGTTATGGATAAATGCAGATTTTTTTTATTTCAGGTTTCCCACATCTCAACCTGTGATTTCTTGTCAACAATCTCAAATTTAACTGGTTGGATGCTCACTTGAGAGATATCTGAAAGCACTGAGTTTGGGGACTCAATGAGCAGCAATGCTCCCTTTGAATTAACACCAAACCCCTGTTTCCAGGCGATGTTGAAAATGCCATGCTGCTAAAGATGTTTAAATGAGTAAGATCCTTTTTTCTTTTTTTTCTGTGCCCAGGTGCTGAACAGAATGGGTTTATTCAGATGTTCTCTATTAGTACTAACACAGAAACAGTTGCAAATGCTTATAGAATTTGATCATATTCCTAAACAATGTTAAGACAGCATAATGAATCACTTCAACACTGTGAACAGGCCAGAATTAATCTTGCACCCTTTAGCTTCACCCAGTTTATATTTGAGTTCAACACAATATCATCTTTCCCCACCTTCAGCTGAAATTGCCACAGAAAGCTCTAACCAGCTGGTCTGGAAAAATGCTCAGAGATGAGCAGAGGTATACACATCTGGAAAGATGGTAGGAAAAGAAAGGAGGGATGTCAAAGTCCTTTGCTGTCCCCATCATTGTTAGTGTGGTAGTGTGTCCACTAACACTGTATGGTTTGGCAGCAGCCCAGGGGGCACTCCTGGGGTCCTGAGACTCTAACATTTATGTGAGGTCACAGTGCTACCAGCAGGATATACCAGCTAGGTATTAGCTAGGGCTGCAGCCAGGACCAGAGAATGAATACTCTGATGGGTGTGGAGATGTCTTCAGCTGAAGGAGAGGGATTCCAACTCATTGCTCTTGTGCTCTGATTGATTTGACTCTGAGTGTGACAAAAATCCAATTGTGAGCAGCCAGCTCTTGCTGAGAGGGACAAACAGAAACCCTTGAGGCAGAGAGAGTATAAGCATCTTGCAGGTGCCTGATTTTGTCTCTTTGTAGGACCTAAATTGATCTAGGACTCAGCAGGTTGGAGGAGTCACCTTTGTTAATAGCTGTCTCAATTCTATTGCTTCCTGAGCTTGCTCATAACAATTTTACCTAAAGAGGCTTTTTTTTTTTGCACAGTGGGTATCCCTGCGGCTCCAAAATGAAGTCCCTAAGCCATCTCCTTGCTGGACTTGTAAGACTCATTTAATGCTTTCCCACTTGTCTATTTCCCTGTAGAAGGGAAGTGTTCTCTACTGCTCATATCCGTTGTGTCTTGATGCACTCTTACTGACAAAAGGCTGCTTTGGGAAAACTGACCAGTTTTGTGGTGAGAACAGAAACCTGTAACAGAGTGGCACAGGTACTAACCTAGCTCTGGCAAGACCTTATGCTTGTGTGAATCACTAAATGTCATTGTGCTTTTTTTCTCCTTCCAAGTGCTAAGAAAAATTCCTGGCATAACTATTATAGGTATTGTTACACCAAATATTTTTAAAGTGCTCTGAGACTGGGAAGTGGAAATAACATCTTAAAGATATTATCTTAATTAGTGGCACTCATTTTTCTGTTTATTAGTATTAGTTAATAATTAACATGCACATAAATTCATTGAGATATATCAACATCATTTACCAGCATTAAGAACCTTACATATCTAATGCAGGAACTATCACTCACAGTAAAATATGTCCTTTGCAAATAATCAGCATATTATTCATGAAAGCAGTCTACTGTTTACCCCAAAAGCCCTGGGACACTACCCTGTGTGTATGAAACCCTCTCAAGGAATTACTGGATTCTGTATAAAGGTCAAGAGCAGGCTCAGCTAAGAATCTTTAATGTAAGAGGATTACATTATTCACACAAATTTATTATCAGTAAACACATAGCATGATTTGGATGAACCATTACTAACTACCATCAGTCTTCATTTTTGTTGTTTTTTGGTTTTTTTTTCCTTAACATTTATATGACAACAATACTGGCCATGCTTCTTCAACATAAATTCTTTGGGGCAAAGAGCTGAGGCTAATTATATCAATATTTGATTCAGTCTGCTATACCTAGTTCTTTATTTGTGGAACTGAGAGAAGAACAAAATAATGCAGAGGAAAAAATATTGTAAATCTGATCTTTTCTGAGGATTTAAATTTAGCCTTCCTCCTTAAAAGTAACTTTCAGGTTTATATTTTTCTCATTTTCACTTAAATGTGTTTATGAATGCTTGAGATTTGAACAAATATTTTATTTGATGCCAATAAAGTTTTCTAAATTATATTGCAGAAATGATAGTAGGTCAGGTTGCAGGTTGCACAGCTTTAAAATAAAAAAGATGATATATCAGGTTACAGATATTGCAAAGCTTTTCTTATTGCAACTGCAGAATGGCATTTTCTGAAGAATTGTACTGATAAAAAGCTTTGTTTCCAACAAGATCCATCCTGCCATCTCAGAAGCCTCCACAGGAGTCTCCATGAAACAGAGAAGAGACAGTTTAAAAACATACTCTATCCTTTTTTTCTTATTTCACACAGGGTTGATGTTAGATGCCTGTAAAAATGTGCTATTGAACACCACTTAGTAAGGAGCAGTATTTTCCTATTTGTTGCTAAGATAGGTGGTCAGAGAGCTTTCTGCTACTGTGAGGACCAGAACTGAACATCCACAAACAGCAAACTGGTCCTTGAAAGGGAACTTTCTGTGCACAACTCGAGCATAAGATTCAAATCATTCAAATACTTGGTTAAGCCTCATCTGTGATACTATAAATAATCCAAAGACTTTGAACTGATGGACTAAAGAGGGATAAATTTCACCCAGAGTGAATGAAGAAATCAGGATCAGCAAAAGTCATGTATATTTAAGTAACAATATCAAATTGATCTTATCCTTTCCCAGTGCATTCCTGGGTCCACCTCTCCTCACTTCCATCTTTATATGCTATTAACTCTTTCAAAATAAAGAGATGGAACAAATTCTTGGTTTCTCTTACTGCCTACATAAATGTTCTTGGGTGTTTAGATCATCATAATGAATATATTGATCATCATTTTTAATTTTTCATGAAAACTACTTACAAATCCCTTTACTTTCCTTCTTAAATGAGACATGTACATGCATCCCTTTGGATTTCCTTTAATTGATTTTTTTATTAAATGTTAGATAGTCTGGGGAATAACCCCACTTAAAAAATATCCTTTAAAGGTTGTATCTCCCTTAATTCATACAATGACATGAGGTGAGAATTTTCCTCCCAATCCTGCACAGCAGACAAGCTGAATTCAGTAACCTGAGCTTGTCACAGCTTTGAAGACAGAGGATGCTTTCCACAGGGCAGCCTTCAACATCCGTGCAAGCACCAACAAAGAGTTCACCACAATTATTTTCGCTACAGTGATTATCAAGAAAGGATAATTAATATGACAGCTTTCCAAAAGGCTGCTCAGTTTCCACAGGTTATATAAATACAGATAGTAGGAGCATCTGCTGATAAACTGTCTCTGTTCAACACAAAGCATTAACTGAGTAGGTGCATATTTACTCTTTGCTGAAGTTACAAAACAGAGTAGTGATTTTGTTTTATGCCACAATGCAGAACAAGTTTGACATTTGTGTCTGGATACTAATGGAGAAGGGAAAGTCCTGTCTGGTGCAAACAGGCTTATCTCCAGATAAACCACATAAGGAATCTTACCCATGGTCTGCTGTCCAGCATGGAGAAGCTGCATTTCATTAGTAATTGAAAGGAGGGTCTTAAGTCCTGAGTTTAGTAGATTGATTTGGTTGTTTTTGTTTTTGGTTTGTTGGTTTGGTTTTTTTTTCCTTCAGGTATCCATTATTGATATTCTGTAGCTGTAAGGCTGAATTCAGTTTCTGGAAATTCTGCATCCCAGGCAAAATCTGTTCCAAGGTCTCAATCTAACCTGTGGCTATTTCAGGCTGCAGACAAAAGTCATGTCTCAGCAGACATTTTTGATGATTAGGGATTCCAATAGCAAACAACTGGATTGAACTTTTAAACTTTATTTAAATACATTTTGGTAAAATATCTAAATACAAGATATCTCAGTGGACAGGGTGAGTACAAGAGTAATGTTAGTCAAGTGGAAAAAAAAGGAGTGGCTTTTCTTCTTTCAAATTATTTTTCAAAACCAGCAACAAATTAAAAGGAGTTGTTATTTCTTCCTTCATATTTGTTTTTCAAAGGTGCTTTTTCTTCTTTTAAACTATTATTTGTAACCCTCTGACTTGCTGTCATGGAGATGTGTGCCATTTGTTTGATGGAGAAGCCCAGATCAATGAAGTTAACCTTGTCACTAGCCTCTCGTAGGCTGGTGCTCCACCACAGGGCAGATTTAAGCAAAGGAGATAGCTGGATACCAGACATGGGTATCTGACCAAGTTCAGCCATGAACTAAATGAATGGATTGGGAGAAGCTGGAGTGACCTGCCCAACTTTGTAGCAGTGCAAAAACACAGGAAAAAATACAGCCTACAACCCTTATTGTGAAACAGGACAGGAAGCCATCAGAGAGGGCTGGCTTCAATATTGCCCTTAGATCTTTCCCCAATATTAGCAGCTTGCTAAAGTTGGGGATCTTTTACCTCAGGGAGGACACCTTTTATCATTCTAATAATGGCAATGCAAAGAGAAAAAATGACAGAATAATAAGTGAATGCAAAAAAAAACAAAACTTAAGGCCAAATCCAGTTATGGAAAAAAAACCTGAAGGCCAAACCCAATTATGGAAAAAAAAAACAATGCTATTTGAATCATATAACTATATAAGTTTTCACAAAATATCAGTCTTCTTCAGTCAGTAGAAACTCCAGAAGGAGATGTCTGGAATTTGACTCCCTCATGTGTGTGTGTATGTGTGGGAGTGATGGAGAAAGGAAAGAGGAAAAATAATCCGATAAAACATTTATTTTTCAGGAATGCTTATTTTCCTCTTCTTTGGGAAAGAGTTCCAATCTCTGTCAGCTATTACAGAAAAGAGGTGTCAGCAGAGCTGAGTTGCTCACCCAGCACCCTCAGGACCACCTGCAGCACCCTTCACCCCACAGCAGTACGTCTCTCTCATCTTCCTTCAAAGGCCTCAAAGAAGCAGCACACACTAGACTCCAGGCTCCATCATGCAATAAAGAAGCACAGTGTCATGGGTAGAAATCCAATATTTTCTGAAATAAATTAGTTCATTCCTGCTGTTGGTTGTTAGGAGGTTCAAAATTATTTCAAGGTGACATAAGTCACTTCCTCAACTCCTTTTGTTCTCTTAGCCTGACTGTCTAACTTTCCCGTTATCTACATCATGAATTTTTTCCCCAAAAAGTTTCTGAAGCATTATCAGAGGTCACCTATCAGAATATCAGATAGTTCTCAGTTTCACCTAATGAGCCTAGTTTTTATTTTTGTTTTATGTGACAGGACACTGCTAATAACAAACCTCACCTTTTTTTCCCCCCTGTTGTAGCTCCTTTGTCTTTAAATAAATTTACTGGTAGTGCAATGAGCTACAATACCAGCCCAGAAAGGAAAGTGTCCTGTGTGATTGGACCACCAACAGCAGGACTTTCCCCCTGGAGTCTCCCCTAGTTCTGCACTGACAGGTGAAATCTAGAGAGTTGGGAGTTTCCAAAGCAACATTAACTCAATGACAGGTATCGCTCACAGACCCATCTTACCCCTCAAGACCTTTGCCACTGCAAAACATAGCTGCTGTGACTGCATAGGGGCCTGGGAGCAAAGTAACTAAGAAAAAAATCTTATACTGACAAAGCTTCTGTCTTTTTTGTCAATTCGCTTCCCTTGGTTTTCTGTTGCTCTCTGTTACGTTTGCAACAAATATCCCTCATTTTGATATAAAATTTTGTCTGTATGTAGCTTCATATGGATTTCCTACAGATGCTTGTAGCTCTATTACCTAAACAGTTTTGAGAACCTCATCCTATGGACCATTAGGATGTCAAAAATTTGACATCACTCTGAGAAACATGTAAATAACTTTAGATTTCCCCCCAAAATGGCAGAGAGTGGGAGTGAGGAGTGCCGGAAAGCAACAGGCTGGTTTTTAAATTAATGACATTTTATCATTGCAAATGACAGCTCTTCCGCCCACGGTATTTGGTGGCCTATGGCTTTTTCTCCTAAATAAAGTCCCATCTAAAGTCGTTTTTCTCCTAAGTTAAAAAAAAAATAATCCCAAACACAGATACTGACTGGGTGGAGAATACATTGTGAGCAGCCCTGGAAGAAGAAGTGGGGGTCGTTGGTTATTGAGAAGCTCAACATGACCTGGCCAAGCACACCTGTAGCCCAGACAGCCAACAGTATCACGGACTGAACCAAAAAAAAACGTGACAAGCAGCTGAGGAAGGTGCTTCTCCCGCTCTGCTCTGCTCCTGTGAGGTCCCACTCGTGTCCTGCACCCCACTATGGGGCCCTCACCATATGAAGGACATGGACCTGTTGTAGTGTGTGCAGAGGAGACCCATGAAGATGCTCAGAGGACTGGAGCACCTCTCCTATGAAGACGGGCTGAGAACGTTTTGGTTGGTCAACACTGAGATGTTATCAGAGAAACCTTATAGCACATTCCAGTGCCTGATGGGAGCTACAAGTGAGCTGGAGAGAGACTTTTTACAAGGGCACATTTACAAGGGAAGAATGGTTTTAAATTGAAATAGAGATTTGGATTATATAGAAAGAAGAAATTCTTCAGTGTGACCGTGGTGAGGTTCTAGAACAGGTTACCCAGAAGAGTTTTGGATGCACCATCCCTGGAAGTGTTCAAGGCCAAGCTGAATGGAGCTTTAAGCAATCTGATCTAGTGGACGTTGCTCCTGCCTGTGGCACAGGGTTGGAAGTAGATAATCTTTAGGGTCCCCTTCAACCCAAACCATTCAATGACTCCAAGAGATGGATGTTCTTCAAGAGAAAAAAAAGAACATTTAAGACCGATTACAGTAATTTGACAATTATAAGCTGCACCTGATTATAAGCCGCACATCTTGGTAGCTGGGTAGACCACAGGTTTTGTCCATATATAAGCTGCACCCGAATATAAGCCACCTTTTATTTTTAATTTTTATTTTTTTTTTAAAGCCAGGATCCATGTGCAACAAAGTAACAAATTAGTAACAGAATCTCGCCAGCGTGGTTTAGTGTCAGGTGCTCAAGTTGCAACAGTTTTCATAGACCAGCGAAGCCTTTAAACGCAGCCCCAGGCGCCCCTCCCCAGCCGGCTCTCACTTCTGGGTTTGCATTTTGCTGGGATTTGTCCATAAATAAGCCGCACCTGATCATTAGCCATACTACTGGGGTAGGCTGGATTCTTCAATGAAAAAGGTGTGGCTTATAATCATGAAATTACTGTAATTGTATAGAGGCTGGAACAGGATGTAGAATTCTCTGGGTATCATTTCAGCTACTACTGGTGCAATATCTGTAGCTTCAAGTAAGGGAATTGTTAGCACAGTTCCGACTCCAGATCTTATTACCCTGTGTGCTGAGGGCCTTCATCTGCGTGATGGTCTTCATCACATAGACAGGAATAACTAAGAGTTGTTAGCTAGGACTGGAATAAATGGGGATCTTGTTAGGAGAAATCCCTTACCACTATCCATCTTGCCCTTGCTGAGGCTAACAATGAGTTACAACCATTAATTTTTAATATCTTAATCTCTGATGTAGTACTGTGATGCCCATGCTTTGCAATTACCTCATCCATCTTCTCCTTTGGAATGTCCCTTGTCTTCATGCCCTTCTGAGGACCAGCACAAGCAGTGACAGGATGCATTGACAGAGATGAAAAGGGGGAATGATTCTGTGCTTGGCTGTCTGGGTCTGCTGTTTCAAACGTCTCCCAGCCACTGGAGACATGATCAAAATGACAAAACGCGCAGGAAAAGTTGGTGCTACAGCTGACACTCCACATCCTGCCTGCTGCCACACAAATGCACACTGTCATTAGAGATTTGAACTCAGGAGCAAAAGCTGGGGTAAGGCATTTAGAATCTCCTGGCTTTTGTCAGTTTGCATCAAATCTGTTGTTTCACTGGCAATATTTAAATGAAATGTAGATTTTTCTATTTTTGCCCTGAATTTCCTGCTGGTTCCTAAAGCAAAATCAAATCATTCATGAAACATGAAATGCTTTCCCAGGAGATAGCCCATTCTATCTAGGAATATCTTGTTTTGGCTCCTGAAAATGCATATTTTAGATCCACTTATACATGTATTTATGCATTTTTTAAAAGATTCCTTTCTGGTCTATTAAATACATTTTCTGGGCCAGGTTGTATCTTTGTAGCCTCACTCGACAGCAAACAGGTTGGATATCATTCCTATATCTGTGTTTCCTAGCAATCTCTGATATCAAACATTCAGCTTTGAGATGTCACAGCAGGATTGAGTCAACATTTGTTTAAAGCCACTGGAAATATTTCTGACAATTATTAGAAACAGCAAAAGAAATTCCGTCAAGCACACACAGAGCCAGCAAGCAGGAAGCTTACATAAAATTTGTCATGCAAGCCTGGTGAACTTTAAAGCATTTCCCACTGTGAAAGCTCTATCTTCTTTAGTTAAATTAGAGAGAATCAGCTTGACACTTTGATTAATATGAACACGAAGGGGCTTTAGAATAATTAGCAACTCTGCACCTCACTCCACCTCTTGCATTTGAGGTCCTTGGGGAACTTCAGGAACACTCACATCATGTCTGGTAGTGATGCTGCTACCAGTTCATCCTCATTTCGGAGATAGGGATGTTGAGGCACAAAGGATGTGGTGTGACAAAGGTTGTAGGAGCCTAGCAGAGATTCTCAGAGATCCAGGGATAGATTACTAATTGGTTATTGCTCTTCAGGCTCATTGCAAATTAATACTTTTCTTTTTTTCTTTCCCCAATATAGTTTTTAAATAAGACTATTCACTCTAGGGACCAGAACATTTTTCCTTCTATCATTATTTGTCCAGATAATATCAGAGAACTGTACCTTTTCACCCATTTCCCTTCATCTGTTGAATGACAATAAGTCACTTGGCTTTCCTTGAAAATTGCCTCTCAGTTGTTATCTCTGAAAAATTAGAGTTGATCACACCATCAGGATTCCATTTTTGCTTTTCTCCTTCATAAAGACATGCTAGAATTTATTTAAAATGACTGTTTCACCATTTCTTTGTAATGACAAGGGGCTCACATAATGTTGCCCTCACAGACAGAGCTGGGGAAGGGAATGATGATATTGCACTGCCAAAATTCTCCTTCTCTTCAGCCCTTTACAAGGCTGTGGTACCTTTTGTATTTTCTTCCATGAGACTTTGATAGCATGGGATGTAGATGCTGTATTTACATAATACCTGAGCAAGAGCTTTAAAGGAAGAGGCAGAGGAAAAGACAGAGGAGGGGCAGAGCTGGAGGATCACACCTCTCCCTGTGAGGAAAGCTAACCTGATTTTGTCCTTCTACGCTGTACTGAGGGTATAACTCTCACTGTCCTCACTAAGCTTCTAGCTCAGCACACAGCAGACTCTCAATCCTTTGTTTCCTGGAGGTACCACTTCCAGGCAGGTGTGGGAAAGACAGAGGGGTCTCAGCAGAGTCAGTAACATCAGCTGCTGACCCTGCTGTACAGTGCCTGATGCAAAGCCAGACCTCAAAGAGATTTGGGGAGGCTGTGAAGGCACAGATGATGGCTTTAACTGCTCTGATGCCTGGCACACAGGGCTGGGTTTTTTGCTTTGTGTTGTACCCTGGATCACTGAAGTACCTGCTGGCAGCCATTTCCTCCTCTGTGCCTGACAAAGACATGCTGCTCTATTATGGCTTGGCTTTCATTTGTTCTTGGGGTTTTTGCTCTCCAAATCAAAAGTAAAAGCCTGTATTGTTCTTAAATAATCACCTTATAGTTTTCTTATTTAATATCTTATGACAGACAGGAGAAATTTTTCAGGAATTGCTTAAAAGCATCCTGGCAGTGAAATACAGCTTTGTTTTGCTTTGGATTCTTCAGAAAAAGTGTTTGCAGTTTTGTCTGTTATACTTACAAATATCAATAAATATACAGACTATCCTGTAAAAACTAAGACAAGGATTCGAAGCCTCATACTATTTACAGGTATCAGAATCTCTCATGATAATATCTGAGGAAAAAAAATAATTTAGACAGAAATGGGAAAAAATACACAGTTACAATATGGGTTAGCATCTTACATGTGCAAGTGATCCTACTGAAATCCAGCAGCATACTATTCAATAAAAATGAGGGTAGGGAAATACGCCTTGAAAGAATGACAGAAGAGTGCTGACACACAAGACTCAGAGTGGTCTGGAGTTGATCAGAGGGTAGAAGCTGTGAAATGGATCCCCAGAAAAAAAACTTTGTTGGATGTTCTGTCACAACAAGTGATTTTAGTCTAAAGACTCTCTTGCTGTCCTGGTAAATAAGAGGTCAGTACCGGTAGTCAGAGTTTTCATTTTCGGATATATTTCCTGTCTGTTGTGCCAAGAAAAAGACAACCTGGTCACACAGTGACTAACTTGTTATCCTTTCTTAAGATGTTAACTTTAACTTGGGGAAGTGTTTTGGTAGCCTTGGGATCATGTCTGCTGTGCCTCAGGAAGAGACCCAACGATAACACAAGAATGCAATACATAGCTCACCAATATCTGTGTGAATTCCAGATCAGAAGGGAATAGGACTCTCAGGAGAACACCCACCAAACCTGAAGGCTGTATCTCCTGAGACAGATCCTCTGCCTTCTGCCTCTGCAGTATCAGAAGGAAGCTGCATCCTGACATACAGGAGCAGGAACAATGATGTTTGCACTTGGTGGTAGACTCAGAAAAAAATATTTTATGAGGCTTCATCCTTCCCATTGTCTGTAGGTTAATGTGAATAATCTGGCATTCATGTGGAGTTCAGCAGGGCTGTGTGGTGTGGGAGACACCAATGCAGTGCTGTCCTGCAGTATCCAATGTGCAGCCACTTTATCATTTCTCTTTAAGATGAAGAAATGTACTGTCCTCTCTCTCCATCCACTCAACCCATCAGCATCTACATAAGAAATAAATCCAGAAATGCCCCGCTCTTGTGCAGGCTTGAGGCATGCCGCTCATGCTTGTCCAGCCATGCCTCAGGAGGAAGGTTTGTCCTGTGAGAGTGACAGCTGCCAAGTTTGCCAGTGTCACTGGGTTTACATGTTCAACCTGCCTTTGTCAACAAGGTGGCTGACACCTCAGCCTGAGAGATCCCAGAATCAGGGACACACTCCACAGCTCTGAGTCTTCTCTCAGGACAGTGCTGCTCAGGCTGCAGTGTTCACTTCAGCATCTGTGCACTTTTCAGTACCCAGGATCACCCAGTGAGTGGTCAGAGTGGCCAAGGCTTCTGGCTTAATTTATTTTTTCAAAAAAAACACTTCAAATGCCACTGCAACAGAGCTTCCCTGCAGTCATTTAATTCCTTCTAAGGCAAATAACCTTAGTGCTCATCTCCCCTCTTTGCTGAATAGTACTCAGAGCTGTTCAAGTGTCTGAAAGGCATTTCTCCATCTAAATAATTCAACACAGATCTTGTGCATGTGATGTCTAGATGGCTCACAGAAGAGGAGTCCTATGTTTGAGATCTGTGAATGAAAGGACTTTTCATGCTTTGTCAAAACCTGTGTCCATAGATTTCTTCTGAAATCAGTGCTATGGGCCAAAATGAGAGGGTACTATTGGTTTGCTCATGGGACCAGAGAACAAATGCTGATCTGTTGTTTATCTCTGTTGCTGTCTGGATTTCAAGCCTATATGAAAAGAAGTGGGAGTTTGCAGGACTGCTTGCAGTGGGGCTGAGAGCCATGCTGACACAAGCTGTGGTCAGAGCCGACCCTTCCAGGTGGCAGCTCCAAGCACTGCCTGTGAACCATAGAGACCATATGGTTTTTTCTCACTCAGATTTTTTTTTATTTTTTTTTGAGTCACACTCAAGTTCACCAGAAAAAGGCATTGCAGGGTTAGCTGATCTGCATCCACCCTTTCTGGTCTGCAAAGTAGGTGTCCATCTGCAAAGCCTTTCAATTATCAGTTTATGTATCAAGCTCAAATGCCAGTCCATGCATAAAACTTGCTGACTTATTTTTAGACCAGTACATCATCCAGATTCACTGCCTGGAAATCCCTGCTAGACTTTTCATTTGTTTATCTCTTTCAGTCCTGTTATTTTTCAGTCCATTTTTTTTCTTTTCTCTTGCCTGGATCCTGTGATTCTGCAGCTCATTAGGGCTGCTTTTCCCATGATATTGGTTACTTTAGCAACTTTTATCTGAGAAATCAGTGATTTACTTTTTAAAATATCCTTTCTGAGTTTTCTTATTTTACCAAAACATAGGCAGACTTCTAGTGGAAGGTCAAATATGATGGCAATGATGAGTGGCAGAAAAAGTAAAAAATTATTGAAAGGAAAAAAAAACCAAAATTGAACCTTTCTATAAGAAATATACGTCCGTTAAAACACACTATAACACCTCAGTACATTAATTAGAAAGCAAAGAAGGGGTAACCTTAGACCTTCCTTCAAATGAAAAAGACTCCTTTTTGGTGACAAAATTACATTTTCTCCTAATCACATGGCTTTGTTTTAAGCAGAAATAGAAGCAACAGTAAACATCTATCAAAAAGGACTTAATTAAAATGTTAAATACCCTTCCATAGAGAAATCTTCTTTCCCAGCAATAAAACCTCACTACAGAGTTAATTATTTAAAGTAATGTATTTGTTTCTCTATGTCTGTATATAAGAGATTAACATATTAATGGGAATGTAATTATGCTATAAAACTCCCTTTTTATTTGCACTGAGTTTCAAGATGCAATGTTTCAATGTCATCTTATATTTGTCTTCCTTTATAACCTCAAGCGTGCAGGGCACATCTTTAAATGATAATGATTATCGTGGTAAAATAGGAGTTTTTAATGTCACAAAGAGAAAATTTTCCTCTTCCTGCATTTTCTCTAAAGGCACTGTGTTGAATACTTAGAGTGTGTTTTCTTGTGATTCTCACTCCATAAATATTTGTTTGCTGTCAAACTATCTGAATAAGAGAATCTGAAGTTTTTCTTTTCTCATTGTAGGTGTAAAACTTATTCCTCCCTTTACCAGGGGTTTTGCTGTGAGTTTTGTGATCTCAGTTCACAGCACCCAAAACATTTCTCCACAGCACTGAAACCAACCCACGCAGCACATGCCTCAGCACTCATGCCACAGCCACAGAAATCCTAGTTCCTGCTGACAGAATGACTTGGTGCTTAATCATGATAATACCCCTGCAGCACAGAGAGGCTTAGTGTGCAGCTTTCCCTGCTGCTGCATCCCTTCCACGGTCAGTCAGGAGAGCCCTTGGGCTGCCCCCTCTCATCAGCAGAGCCATGCAGGTGAGATGTCCATGTCACCAAGACATTCAGATTGTGCTGGCAAAATGGTTCTGGTCTGTGGTCCCATGCAGAAACCAGAGATCACTGGTCTGCTACACAGGGGTGTCTCACCTCTGCAGAGGACCTGCTGGCTGCTGCTTGCCTGATGTAATGAGCTGCTGGTTTGCCTTAAGGCAAGAAATAATGGATAGAGGAATTTTTAACATGTGCAGAAGTACTTGGCCTCAGTTGCTGCTGGATCAGGAGGCTGGACTGTCTCTGTTTCCATGAGAGGCAGTGTCACCATTTCTGCATGTTGTGCAGGATCTCAGGGAATCCAATGAAAGCCTTGACTGGTCAAGACCAGGCCTTTGAAAATGACATCAAGAGAGCTGCTCATTCCATAGCCCACAGCTCCAGCTACCCCAAGCTGCAGTTCTGCAGCTCTGACCACATCCACATGTGTCCATGTCTCTGGATGGTCTTTGCTGGGAAGGGTCTAAATATTCATACTTCCATCTTGCTCATGTCTTAGTGGATCCCTGGTGCCTGAGGGAAGAGAATGGAACACTGTTACTGAAAAATTATTTGATAGCTAAATCGACTGTACATTTATCCATTAAAATATCTTATTTTCAACTAGCAGCTGTTGGGCTGTGTGATAGCATCTCCACTCAGAAAAGAAAAGCAGACATGAAATTTCAAAAATAATTATTAGGCGTCAGTGGTAACATAAGAGCACAGGTAACTCTAATATATGTCTGAATATTTTGGAGGAGAGAATCTTCTTCACTCTTAAAGAAATTCCAAGTCCAGTCTCTTCTAACAAAATCCGGGTGTCTTTCTCTTTCCTTTCATGTCCTAAACCTTCCTTTCTCTCTAAGCCTTACACATTTTCCTCTAGATCTGCAGCAATATGTTCTCCCATAAAGGTCTTGTCTCAGTCATAGATCCTGCTTTTCTTGCCTGGCAAACCCATTAGGGTGTGCTATTCCTGCTAAGACAGAAGAATTGAGCAAGAACAGTATATTCCTCTTCTGTGCAAGTATGAAATGGACTTGTTACTCTGTTCTGTGAAGGTGGATTTTCTTTTTTTCTTGCAATAAAAAAAGATTTAAAAGTGCTTCAGGTAGGGAGGGTCAAATCCATTGGAACAAAATGTAGGAAGCCAGCACATCTATGTGCAACATTTCTCTCTTACAACCATCTCACTTGTTCTTCCTGTCTGAGTTTGATCCACTCATCCCATTCATTCTGAAATTATTTCTCTGTAATCATTCAACACTTTCACATCACTTTTACATGGAGGAGTTATTTTCCTCCATGACCTTGCATTACTTCTGCATGCCTTCCACTTCCCATTATCAGAAGGAGCTCTCTCTCACATCTGTTTAAAATCCTTTCCTATGAAAACTCTTTTTTTCTCTATCCTAGGAATCCAGAGCAGTTAATTCATCTCCCTGAAGATGACTTGATCTCCAGGTGAAGAAAGAGCACATTGAATAGACTCAGCTGCAGGAGGAGCCCAGGAGCCACCTGCACGCCACGTGAGTGGGTCTGCATGCCTGGCAGGGGCAATACTGGATCAGAACTGGGCAGTGCATGTAAGGCTACAGCCCCTGGCACAATAAACCTGAGCTTTCTGGGCAAACACATATTTTAAACACAGATCTTCCTTCGTAAGTTGTAGGAAATCCTGTCAAAGTGTCTAAAATTGGTTTTACATAGATTGAGAGCAGCAGATTAAATACCTAGAAGAAGGGGATCAGAGGGATGAGCTAGTGCATAACACATTGGTAAATCACAGGGAACAAGCCATAGATTTGGGCAAAAGGCAAGCAGGAGGAAATCACAAGAAGCATATGCACCCTCTCAGTCAAAATTTCATCTCAGTCAATGGAAAAACAGTTCCTCTTATTCAAGACAGCCTTGGAGCCAGTCCAAGCCCTCTCAAATGTGAGTTTAGCAGGGCAAAGAAAAGATGGAAAATAGAAAATAGACTAGTGTGAAGGGAACAGGATGTGCAGTGCATATGATTCCTTCTGGCTTTCTCCCTGTCCCACAGTGGAGAGAAGACTTGGAGGCATTTGCTCTTTCCACTTTCCTATAATACAGATATTTTCTTGTAATTTTATCTTCAAGGAAAACGGTTGCTCTAATCACCCTGCTGAGTACCATCATATATCATTTCCTCCCCTCAGAAGTAATTGCACAGAAGCGTTGCACCAGAACAAGGATGGAAGAAGGCTGCAGCAGCACTTGCCTTCCCCAGACGACCACTACTTCTCTTATTTGACCACTTTGTTTTATTTTTTTAGCATGAAAATGAGTGGACACATCTCCCATCCTGCAGGGATCCTGGATCTGGCTTCCTCTTTTTAGCTTGTTTGCCCTGTATGAGAAATTCCCTGGTATTGTTACGATGCTTCAGTGGAGGAGAAGTTCATGGTGGGACAGAGATGCTGGGTAAGAGGAAGCCCCTGTAGATTCCTTCATTTTCATTGCTCAGGCTCTTTAACATTAGAGGTGCCCAAAATAACCTTAGTCACTGGAGCCCAGTCTTTTCTTTTGGTTGACTTTGCCTGAGATAAGAATTCATTAAGTGTGGAGAGAGTACAGCTGGAAGGTCCTAGGATGGAGACAGTCATGCAACTCCAAACTAAATTCAAATATCAGGTGACTTTAGCAAAATGCAAAAGATGTCCATTAAACCTGACAATCAAAAACATACATGAATTTTTAGGGGGTAGAAGGAGCCATTGGCAGCTCAGAAGAATCCTTGCATTTCAAAATGAACTGTTTTCAGGAAAAATGATCTCTCTAAGATCTCCCTTGGGAGAAATAGCTTCTCATTTCTGTCTCCTAAAAACATTAATATTAATAGAACTTGTCATGGAATTGAGCATTCAAACTTCCCCACTGAATTATCACTTCTTTAATCTGCTTTATTAGTTTAATGGGGTTGTTTTATTAAAAACATTTTTTAACTGTGTGTACACACAGCCTTCACATAGTTACATAAATTTTTAGTATGTATTTTTTTAAATCTTCTTGCTTTTGGGTAAGATGTTCTATTTGTATTTTTCACTCCAATAAATGTGTGGTAAAAACGCGTTTTTTCTCTCATGGTGCCTCCTTTGAGCTGCTTGACAATCTTTGCAGCTTCTGTCCAGGCACCAAAGACCTGTTGTTCCTTGAAGCCATGACAAATGATAGCTGCCTCTTACATCTTAAGGGCATGTTGTCTGCAGAAAGATGATCAGTCTACAAAATCCAGGGCTCACTGGGCATGCTTGCAGCCTCTGCCTTTGATGAGGAGTTTGGACAATGTGTGTCAAGTGGAGTCTTTGGGAGCCAGTCACAGCTCCCATCAAAGCCCACCTCCTCTTCTCTCTCCATCTTCAAAGGACAAATCACCCACCTTCCAAATGCCTTTCCACAAACTGTCCTGGGGAGCAGAGGGGGTGGCACCTGGGAAGTTCCCCCTTCTGCTCCAAAAGATTGGCTCTTCTTCCCTCTGGTGCTACAGTCAAAAACACATCATTCTTCATGGGCTAAAGTTCCTCTGCCAGCAAACGAAGCAAAACAATAAACACTTGCAAGGCCCTACAGTGAGCAATTAGTATTCCAAACATGAAATTAATTTGTCCTGCGAATATAGGAACATTGTAATTTAGTTCACTTTTATTTTATTGTCAGATACAATTCATTTTCTACATGATTTTATGGTTGGATAGGATTCATTAGAAATTTTCCCCAAACTGCTTCTATTAAGTGAAAAAGTGGGGGCAAGATCCTTTCTGTTCTTTTCATTGCCAATGTTGTGCTGTCTTTTCTCCTGCAAATGAGCATTAACTCTAATCTATCCACAGACAATGCTTGGCTCTGTAGCCTTAGATTTTTTTCTAAAGTTTTATTTTAATTGTCACTGCTGAAGAGGTATTTCTCTAAAGATATTCAAATAAAGAATTTTAAAAAAAAGACTAGCCAAGGCTGCTCAACTATAGGGTGAATAGACAGTCTTTCTTCTTTTATGTCACATTTCCAAAACTTGCCTCAAAGTTAGTTTTATTCAATTCTTTGCATTGTTCCTCTCTAAATATGGGGCAATCATTGAACAGTAAATGTGTGGAGACTTCATCTGTTTTGGAGGAGTAACATAAGCAAGAAAGTATTGACAGTCTGACACACCTTAAATACTCAGCCATGATTTTGCTCAGAAAAATTTGCTCCATACTGAGACAGACATTAAGAGCGCATCACTCTTTTCTATGAGAAAGATAAAAAGTGCTGTGGAAGACATATTTCAGTCCCCTGCGCAGGGGAGGTGTCTCAGCAATGTGGCTTTGTCATCAATCCCTCTTCACCTATCATTCTCTGCCGGGACAAAGATCATCCCTTCAATTTGTATATTTGCTAATTCATTTTCATGCACTGTTGTAATTTTTTTCTTTGCTTGCTTGACTGCTTTATCTATCAAAAAAATCTTCTATTAATAATATATTAGTAATTTACTCTCCAATCTCTTACCAGAAAAAGGAGAAAAGAAAATATTCTACACACACAAGACTCTGTGCCCAACAAATAAATAAATAAATGAAAAATGACTGCGTCAACCATTTCTGAAAGTCAATGTGCCTGAAAGGCATTTGAAATTCTTTATTGCTCCTCTGCCTGAGCCAGGCAGCCTGAAGTGCAGCCCTGCCTGGGGTCTGTGCTCAGATTACATTCACAAAGTGAGGCTTGAGGAGCAGGAGCAGGCAGGTACCCGTCCAGCAGTGGGGACAGGGACCCTCACAGCAGGGACAGGGCTGGCTGTGGAGGGGCTGCTGCAGATGTGCACACCCCTAGGGGTCTGCACTGGGCAGAGAGGGGACTGAGCATCCCTGTTTAACAAGGAAACATGACCCTGTGCTTAAAGCAAAATGAGCTTTGTGATCTGTGATGCAAGTCCTCTGTGACTTTGAGAAAGTCGTGTCAGCCTGCAACCATAAATATTTATAGATGTCCCAGATGTATTCAGGAGACTTAATGAATTGCAGCCAGGATGGGAGTGGTGGTGAAGGATGCTTCAATCTGCAGATATCTGGGCTTTGTAGTGGGATTTCCTGATGACAAAGTAGAGCAGGAATATGGGATGGCCATCTTGGCTCCCACTGCAACTGCCCAGCTCACTTCAGAGTCAGCATCAGGTAGATGTCAAAACACTTGGAGGGATCTGAGCTTAGTCTGACTCCTTTTTGAGCCCCACAGGGTAAGTGTCGCAGCAGACCTGGCCTCTCTGGTACAGTCAGTCTATTACAAAGCTGATGGCATAGAAGCGGCTAGCACCAGCATCACTTGAGACGTGTCAGGAAGGTCTGTGAGCAGGCTACAATCCATGGACGTAATATTTATGTTGCAGTCAATTTTTAGCATATAAGGAGGAAAAAAACTGGAGATGCCAATAGGTTTAGGTGTGTGTGAACTGCTTAGTTCACATTTTGTATGTGTGTGTCCCTGGTAAGAAATTTGAGTAGTGCAAAATGCGTGCTAAACTTCTTTCCTTCACTGACTCTTTCAACTTCAGTGTCTTTCTGCAAAGTAAATGTTTGATTATTCACAGTCAAACATATAGAAATGAGCTGTAGTTGGCAAGTGAGATGTTATTGCGCCTTATTTAGGGTCTTCTTATTCTAGAGAAAATGAAAGACTTCAATTACAGGGCACGTGATAAGGATGCAAGGAGCATCCTTATGATAAGGAGCAAAACAATGACAAGGAGCAAAACAAAAGAGGATAGTTTTTCGCTTTTCAGGAGAAGGCAAAAAGGACAACATTAATGCTGACATCCAAATGAGTCTTCATCTTTTTCACAGACAAACACTGACACATTCCATTCCTTTGCCTACTCTTGAAATTTTTTAGATTTGACAGTCTCTAATTAGTGACTATCAACCCCACGGCCAAGGAACTGCTTTCTTGGCCAACAATATAGAGGCTGAAACAGAAATCTTGATTATTAAATGGCATAAAGCTCTTCTAGAAGTGGTGAAATTTTTCTGCTGGATGTCCTGAATCAATAAAGACAAAATAGAGAAATTCATGAAAAAGAAAAAAAAGATAGGGTTTCCTCTGTTCTCTTATTTTGAATGCTTTTCAGCATTTTCTGTCAGACAAAGAAGTATTTAGTCCTCATATGTATATTTGACTGGACTGCTACATTCAGATATTATCATGTCATTACTTCAATTCTATTTGAAGAGGATGAGGAAATTAAAAACTCACAGTGTTCTAGGTTTTGGGGGTTTTTTGAGAGTGTGTTCATTCAGTCAGCCTTACTTTTGGAACACTCAGGCAGCTATCACTGATCAGAGGACCAAATCTATGCTATGCAGAAATATAGTAACTATGAAATGACTCCATAGTGTGGCTAGAAATGACAGAGTAAAAAGCAAAGAGGAAAATGACAGAGTGAAAGCAGAGTATTGAGATAGACTCTAGTTCTTCCCCAAATGTAAGGGAAGGCCTCATCTGGAGCTGTGCTGCCAGAAGCTTTTCATAATGATCCTTTTCACTCTGTAATGACGCATCACTAGCTACAGCAGCCATGAAAGCTCATCTGCTTGCTGCTATCAATAGCTAACCATCTCCTAGGTGTTAATTCTATCACTGGCAGTAGTTGCAAGAAAACCCCCTCAAACCTGTGCTGCCTGCAGAAATGTGCAGTCCTATTGAGCCAGAAGGCCAGGCAATGTTTGAAATATTATTTATGGGTAGCTACAATTGCAGGTCTCAAGTATATTGGATGGGGACATAAATGTGACCTGAGCAGGGGTAATTCGTCCTTTGGACACTGAAGTTTACTAAGTGAGCAGGTATTTCAGGCTGCTACAGCCATATCAATGTTGTCTTCTTTTTTACCTAAAGCAATCTGATTCTATGTACTTTATAAATGAAAATGGTACTGGAATTCAGTCTGTCTGCAATACTTAGCTTACCTGTTTCTTTCTCTCTTTCAGAAAACTATTTTGACAACAATCTGTAGGAAAAAAACATGATATTAGGATACTGAAGTTGCTACATAGTGATAATACAATCGTCTGGAAAGCCACAGGGAGAAGAAATGGAGGAAGATGCTGAAGTTGGACACTGATAGGAAATACTCACTCTGGTGCTGGTCACTAAAGGTTTTTCAGAGTTTGTGTGTGGGTGACAGGCATTGAGAAAGACTTTTCCTGAACAGCTGGAAAAAATACGTAAAGAAAAATATATCAAATGCACACAGGCATGAGCTCAACAATGCACCGAGCTGTTATTTAAGGGATTTGCTGCATTTTTTTTAAGTGTTGTGCTGGTGATTTTCAGCAACATGACTGAGTTTTCTGTGCTTATGTTCAGGCTTACATACAGGACAGCTTTACAATGTTTTATGTTTGGGTTTCAGTATACCTGTATGCATTTTGACATTTGTATGCTTTGGTTTTATTACCATACAGGAGAAAATGTACTAGACAAGGCCATTTCCATGAGCCGTTCAATAAATCACTGTAGCAAAGGTGGGCATTTTAATGACCAATTCAAGATGCTGAGCCATGAACTTAAACACATTAGCTGTGTCTCATTATGCATAAAACAAACACATCAAGTTAAACACCCTGAGTGGTAAATATATACATTCATATATTATTTACCAACAGTGTGAAAATATAAAGCTCTGGAAAAGGAGGGAAGTGGAGCACTGTGGAAAGTTTTGGGTTGGGATGGTCCTGGATTTGTGAGGACTGTGTGCTTGGAATGAGGCAGGGCTGTGAGTGCTCAAGAAGTTCCACCAAGGAGATGCAGACAATGCTAGGGAGCTGTAGAGGGTCAGCAGGAGCTGCAGAGCAGCAGGTGTCAGGGGACAAAACTGAGTCCATAATGTGCTTTTCAAGCCAGGAATCATCAGCTGTTTTTCCTTGGATTTTAATATTCCATTACAGTGATCAGGTGACTGTGTTTGTGCCTCCTACCCTCCCACGGATCAGGGAGCATTTGGAGTATGTGACAGAAAGGTGTAATTATCCCCAGCTGCACTACCTAAAGATGGACATCAAATTAAATTTTCCATTAGAGACAAAAGCCTGTATTGTCCCCTGGAATGCTTCTTCCATTTTGCAAGGGACACAACATTGCCTCAGATCAGAACTTGCTTCCAAAGCTCAGAAAACACGCTGCTCAATGAAATATTTTCTACTAGATTTTACAGGGTCCAGCATGCCTTACAGTTTTCTTCAGTATTTCAGTGAAATAAATAACACAGTAACAAGCAAGCAAGCTTCTGTATTTTCTCTTGCTGCATGCATATTCTTCTTTGGTTTTGGCAGATGCTGTGATTCCTTTTTCTTTCACTCCTCATTCACATGGTAAATCATGTAATTGAATTTTATCCTAACATATATAAAGGCTGAATCGTTTGGATCTCCACTTAGGCTTTTCTTTGCAGATCAGAATATGAAGTAGAATTCTTTAGGATCTAGGTGTTCAACTCTATGTTAAATATAGCAATATATTTTTCTCTTTCAAAAAAATTGTTTTTTAAAGATTGTGCAAGGTTATCAGGAATGCTCTTTTCTCTGAAATGGCAAAACAGAGACAGATTTCAGTTTATGATTTTTTTTTTAATACTAATTTTGAAGGAAAAAAAATCATATTATTCTATCATCATCGTTACCAACACTGCCATCACCCACCTCTCTTCATGTCACATTTCTCAAAATGTTCCAACAAAGACATGTGCCTTTTTAGCCAAAGTTTTAAAATAATTGTGCAAATTAAGAACCTAATTGTGGGAGGCAAGGGGGGTGGGGGCGGGTCCACATATCTGGCAGGTTTGGAGTTTTTATTCTTTTTTCATGAACAACTATAAAAGAAATTTTGCAAGATCATTATCTCAACCAGGAGTAAATCAACATGAGTCTGTAGAAAAGGAGTTGATGTCAAAATCTGGAAAGTTAATTTTTATTCTGAGTGACAGACAACTATGTTGCATGTACATCTAGTGTGAAGGGGCTCAGGGTGCTCCAGATTTATCAGTAATTCTTTTCTAGCATTTCTGTCACAGAACCCAGGTGAGATCACACCTCAGTTTAGCAAGGATAGTACAGTAGCTGTCATTACAAGAACAGGTTTGTGCTATAGGAGGGATTAAAGTTTCATGGTTTAAAAATCAGCTGAAGACTTTCCCAAAGGTTAATCTGAAAACCATTATTTTTTACAGAAGATTTAAGTTAAAAAAACAAACAAAACAAAACCAAAACAAAACAAAACAAAACAAAAAACAAAACAAAAAAAAAACTAAAAAAAAAAACAAAAAAAAACCTTCTTACATTTGTTTGTGTTGTGTATATAATGCAAACCACATCATTCTCATTGGAGAGCTGCATGTAAATGCAGGTATTAAGAACTGTGCTTGTAATAACTGGAGTAGGGACCTGAAATACATGAAATAGCAAGACAAGGGAAAATTAGGGTGTGTTGTGAGGACTGCTCAGCGAGGGCTCTTGAACACTTTGGAGAGGTGAAGTGCTTTGGTAGAACAGCGAGCCAGGTGGGTAGCTGGAGCTCATACTTGCTGTCCAGAACAAAGCACTGAGAGACAGACAAAGGTGAAGAGTAGCACTTTTCCACATGCTCAGACCAGCAGACAGACAAGCCATCTGTCATCCTCTCCCTCAGCTCTCCAGAGGCCTCACCTGTCTTGTGGCACCAGACCCCACAGAGATGTCTTCTCATCCCCAGCAGCCTTAGCCCTGCCTCTTCCCTGCTCAGCTCCCAGCAATGCCTACAGGAGATGCACACACACACCATCCCTCCTCTGATCCCTTGTTGTTTATCCACGGGTCAGCAGTAATGTCCCTGCGAAATATGAAAGCAGAGCAATGATTTCATAATGGCTGTTGATAAAAACTAATGAACCATCTCAGGTACTCAGCCACAATAGGCACGCGATATCAATGAGCTGCTTAATGAAATTGGATTGCTCAACACTTAAAATGCATCCTTTGACATTCTGGCACACACCCAGCCTGCCTAAACTAATCCTACTGCCTCCAGTTGTTAGGCAGTCAGATATCATGCGGATGTTTTAGATATTAGTTTGTTTTTGATCAGCTTACATGCCAAGAAAACCAAGACAAGATGTTTTGAGCCTGTTTACCCAGTTTTCATCTACTGCCAGGGGTACACTGAAATGACTAAAATTAGAAGAAAGAGATTACGCAAAGAAAGCAGGATGATGTATGTTTGCACTATGATTTTCCCTTTCAAAGCATATCTGACATAATTTCTCACCTCTCTCTCATAAACAACATCATGGAGAGTGATGATGGGCCCCAGACTTAGGACATAGAATCTAGACCTTAGGAAGGAAAAAAGTGTTTTTGTGGAAGACCAGGGCAAATAATGAACATGAAGTTCAAAACAAACAGGAGCATTTGAAAGGATCAGCATGAGCACTGTGGATGTTTATTTATCCATTGTCAGGCCAAGGGTGGTGGTTTTGCTCCCATCATTATGGTACTGGAGTAGCCTCTGGAAAATTAACAGCAATGGCAAAGCCACAGACGGACTAGAGACTCTTGATCCCCTATTATGTGATTCAAGGAGATTTTAGGATTGGGTTTGCAAACATGCTATTCAATGGAAAAGAGACAATTAGATTGGAGACTGGAAATATTTTTTACTGGGCAAAAATAAATTTCATGTCAAACTTCCTGTTTAATTTTTTTTTTTTAAATTTCCTATAGCCAAGAGATATTTCTGAAGTAAACATATATTTTTAAAAACATCTCTTATAAATATCAATGTAAAAGAATTTTGAAAATATCACTTGGCTTTCATGCTTCCTGTTCTCTTCAAAAAGAAGACATAAAAAATAAATAGTTGAAATTATACTGTCTTCTTGTTTAATTTAATTGAAACTTTTTATTAGGCTTTTTTTTTCCTGTTGACAACATGAAAAAAAATTAGATAATCTGAGGAGAAATTTTGCAAATTAGATTTATTTACAGAGGCTAATCTGATCTTTAGAGCATAGTTTGAACAAAGTCACTGCATGCTGATCCATGTCATTTTCTGGAACTGTGAATTGGAGCTGGCACTGTTTTCCTGAGGGAGGTGGCTGGGACATGAAGAAGGTTTGGGTCATTCCTCCAGGTTCAGTGCAGAGCAGACATTTTTAATACACATCATTCAAATGTTTGAGCTCTCTTTTTGTTCCCCCCAACTCCATTTGGTAGCAATCAGTCTGGGGAGGAAAATGGTGCAATGGTGTGTGTGGGTAAGACAGAGAGGGCTTGCTGTGCTCCACTGCCAGAAATTGATTTTTTTCGGGATATTTGTCTGCGGCTTATAAGCTCCATCTTTTAGAAAGGGTTTTCCTCCCATTGAGAGTCCTGGGCCAGGGCACAGGCAGCTGAGGAGACCTGGACCTTCTTCACTGCCAGTCTCATGATAATTCCCAAAGCATTGCCTGGCAAGAGATCTGTTACATGCTGCAGAACTCTGGGACACGTCTTGTCCTGCACTCCCATTCCGTGTTTGTCACTACCTTGCAAAGTGCCCCTATTCCTTTTCAAGCCTGTGTCCTCATGGGATTAGGTTCTTTGGATGCCCATTCCACCAAGAGCAATTTATCTCCATCAGCTCCATGCTTGCCCATTCTTGCAATTCCTGCAAACTTTGTTCAGCTCTCCTTGAAATCAAGAAAAATCAGTCCCTGAATAGTAGACAGCTTTCAAGGGGATATTTTTTGATGGATTTGGAAAAATATTGAGGCTTGCATGATCTTAGTGGCCTTTGAGCAGCCATCAATCTCCCACCCGCCACACAACATAATCATTTCCCTGTGTGAAATGCTTAGCCTACCATTTGTAAGGTTTTGATCAATTGAAGGTGAAGCATTCACACTGAATTTTTAAGAAAATGAATGAAGAGTGAAGGGAGGCAGGCAGCTGAGCAGCAGCTCAGAGGTAAGAGGGGCCACTGCTTTCCCCAGTGGCTGCAAAGTCAAATGCCTTTGCACTTTTGCTTCTTGGATACTTAAAATTAACACATAGCTACAAACTGCTTAGGCAGCAGTCAGATTGTCTTTAGAGGTCTAGGTCCCAAAGGACTTTCTGGTATTTTATTGAGTGAAAAAAACCCATGTATTCAACATCAAGTATCTTTCCTGGCACCCACTTTGCACAGGAAAGGACAGAACTTTGAACAGAAAGAAGTTTTTTTTCTTTTTCTACAAAGAATAAAATAGTAAATTAAGCATGAATCCAATTAAGACTAAAAAAAAAGAAAAATCATAAAAAAGTTCAGTTTGGATGTCAGCAGTTTTTAAAAATGCCAAAATATTTATTTTTAGAATATGTGAAAATTCTCTAATTTTCATTTCATAGGACTATTTTTAAAAATAACAGAATGGTTTAAAAATGAAAGATTAAATAAAAAGGCTAAATAGCTCAGAAAGGGGGCTAATTTTTTTTAACATCATATCGAGTTCAAGAAAAACACCCATACTATGTTTTTATTTTAGCTAGACTATGTCTTCCACTTTTATTTTTTTTCCACTTCAAACATCAAAGGAATTAAACCCACACAAACACAATACTCGCTGTCTTGTTCCAGTAGGAGCTCTCTTCCTGTTTATTATTCATCCTTGGAACTGTTCTTCCCGCCATCATCAGGATTCTCTGCATCTCGTTTACCCAAACCTCTCAAAACACTTTCTTTATCTAATCTATTTTAACCGTGTTGAAGAACCCTTCATGGTAATATCTCAGCACTGAAATCTAATCCAATCCATCAGCCAGGAGTCCCGGTGCTTTATAAGCACTGATGGCCAGGCACTGTTACCCTTTCCTCAGACTGAAATCGACTGCACTGCTCAGCTCTGAATAAAGGTGTCAGAATCTGCCCCTCAGCTAATATCTAATTCTCATCCTCATTTCACAGCTGGGGAAACTGAGGCATGGCTAGCTAAAGCTGCCAAGGGTTGCACAGAAGTTCATCTGGAAATGAGAAACCAGAAGTCCAGGCTCACAGCCCCCAGGTTCCATCAGCAGCACTCAAATTGCTGCTTGAAGACTTGGCTTGTGTTTTAATGCATGCAATGCATTCAGACTTGTGCCTTCAGTAATAAAGGCTTAACTGTGAAATAAAACTCCACAACCATCATGTTCACTTGTGCTTGACTGTAGGCTGCTGGCTGAATAGAAATTGCTTTCTTGAGATGGCCAAAAATAATAATAAAAAAAATTACAGTTGATAGATTTGTCCTCGCCCTGAGTTACAAGGAGAGTGAGGTTATAAACCAGATTTCAGGCTGTGCTGGGCTGTATCTCCTGCTCTAGATGGCCACAGGACAAGGCACCATTCTAGGAAAATAATTTCAGTTTGTTTAAAAAGAAAAATAAATAGTAATAATAATGATGAAAGTAATTGATGTTCAAAGGAGTCCTCAAGCAAATTTGATTTGTAGTAATATTGCTGGCATAGTTTCTGGGGTTTTCTCTTAAATTCAAATATAACAGCCATATATGAAAATTAATATTTCTAGGTACATTTGCATTTGATCCAAATTCTTTCGCTTAAGTTGCTTGTTTCTCCCCTTATTCCCCACCTGCTGTTGCAAAATTACATCTGTGTCTTACAGAGGGAAGCAGAGGAAGTACACAGCAGTTCCAAACTTCATATATTGCAGTTACATGATATCACTCATTTAAGGAAGTAAAAAAGAGAAAAAACATGGCAAAAGCAGACCAATTTTATTATTTCAGCCTTTAGTGATAAATAGGATTCAGATAGCAGGAAGAGTTTGAATTTGTCCACTAATAAAATGCTCCTGCGATTCTGTACATTTATCTGCCTTTCCTCCTCAGAAGAGAGATGAGCTCTCAGCTGATGGTTGGAGATGCTTGTTAAAGAGAAGGCACCGACTGGAGGATGGGATGGGTGGATGGGATGCTTGAACCAAAATTCCTACGAGATAATTGTGGTAACATTTCTGAAAAGAAATATTAGAATGTGAAAAGCAAAACAACATACCGTAAGAAAAGAAATACTGGTGGAATCTAAGACCAAATAAAATAAAGAAAGCAATCTAAACACAAGAGCAAAAAAGCCCTGATGAGACAAAGATTGAAAATATTGCCAGAATCACATTAATGAGCATAACGTCTGCAGTGTCACCAAAAGCTAGATAGCTGGTTAAAACTAGAGACAATGTCCTTCTCCCAGGTTTGAATATGCTGTGTGTCAGCCAGTTTCTGCCAAAGGCTGTAAAATCTATATTAGGATACTACCTGAGTTTCAACAGCAGTGCCCTCTTGAATAGTTGATTTTAAAAGTTCAAGGATAAGAGTTTTGGCAGCGTGAATGGTTTTTTTTCATGGTATTTGGCTTCTGCCTGACGTGTTCAGAGCTCATTCACCCTTCTTTTGCACATCACTCTAAAGAGTACTAAAAGCCAGGAACTGACAAGGATTCTCAGTCTCATACTCTTGGGTATGTTTCTGGAGAACATTGGAAAACTGACTCACTGTGATGAAATTGCAGGGTTGTTTTCTTTTGTTCTGCATTAATGGAATATTTTTTAAGTAGCAGAACTTGCTGTTGTTAAAATCTACTTTTTTTTTTTTTCTTTTCTTTTTTTTTTTTTTTTTCTAATTTGAGTCTGCTCACCTGGAAAAAAAAAAAAAAGCTGTGTAAGGCCTGGGCATGGGATTCTCATACAGTATTGAGAAATGGAAGAAAGAACAAGTGGGGAAAGTAGAGCATTTCAGGATACCTAGTACAGAGCTCATTGTAGCACATGGATCCCTTTTCAATACCTTTTTTTTAGTTACGAATTGAAGCATTTAAAGACAAGACACCATTTGACATTCTTGTCTAACTTCTCATAGCCAGATAATTTCTGCTAGCAAGACTTGCATCAAATCTCTTTCAGAGAGAGAGGTTTTCTGACCAGGGTTTAGAGGAAGTTTTTACTGTTCTTTACCTGTATTTTCTGCCACCACCCAAATGAATCCAAGGAAAATAATTTGTTGTGAGCAGTTATCACCATCAATAGGCTCAGTGTGTTACAGGACAGAGCTATATAAAGGGTTATACTTAAACTGCATCTAATAGAAGAAATGCCATCTTCTAGTATAAAGTGTTTCATTGTTCACACATTCATAGGCTCAATAATGCTGTAATTGCTATTCACTGCTAATAAGCTTCTTGAATTCAGTTCACAGCAGAGCTGAACTCATGCTGGAGACAATTTTTCTGCAAGCATAGACACCACCACCCCATTAAGAACCACAGCTGAAATCTGCTTGGACTTGTACAGACAAACTAGAAGAGAAAAGGAGAGAGAGAGACCAAGAGAAGATATGGATCTGTAATTACAAGTGGCAGAAGGACGTGGTTAAATTCATTGGGCAGCAATACCAGCAGTACCAGTAGATATCTGCAGAATGTCTTGTCTGTAAACATTGTCTGAATTAATCACAACGAGAGACAGTGTAATAATTGCATTTTATTAAAGCTAAACAAAAGACTATGATACCGTTCTGAATAAATGAGCTCACTGTAATGTGACCCACTTCCCTGAGACCTCAGCCATAGCCATAGTCTCATAAATTGTGCTGGAGAGAGGCAGATGATAGGGGAAGACCTGCAGAACTACCACATGAACTTCTTAGGGAAATGGGTCTTTAGTGGGAACAATCCTTAAGCCAGCAGACCTGGTCCTCCTCTTCCATTTTTGTTTACATTTGAGTAGTCATTGAACAAATAATGTTAATTGGCTTCCAGAGGCAGCATCTTTTCTCCTCAGATTGTCTTCAAGAAATAAAACTTCCTGTCATTTCAATATTTTGTTATGCAAAGAAGTAAAATACTGCAAGAATTTGAGGCAGCATTTTAATAAAGGATCAGAAAAGAGTAAGTGCTCCTATCTTTTGCATTAATGACTTTAGGGCATGGTAAATTCTGTATGTGTGAATAAATGTAGACTAACAGATTTCCAAGATATTTATTCTTTGTTTAAGAGACATTACAAGAAAGTAGGGTATTAACTGGAGGTTGGTTATACAGAGGATATATGGCGGAAGTAGCTACAGATAAATGCAGGTATTGGCAGAGACATCAATATTCTGAGTGTGTACACTTGTCTACGTGTGCCTGTATTATACAGGAATGTACTGAGTTTTTGTCTGAAACCAGCTCAAAATCTGATGTGTCTTGCTGAAGGGTTTCTCTATCTTGCTTCTCTTGTATCAGCCAGGCTATTCAAGACCTGTGTCTCCACAAATCTCCACCCAAAGCAGTCTCAGAAACAGCAGCCTCAAGAAATTACTGTCACTTTTCAGGTCTATTTCTTGTCAAGCTCTGTAGACCTTTCCTTGTGCAACACCTACATTTTGTACCCTTTAAAGGGCTGTAGAGCATTATATTTAGCATCTTACTTCTTCAGCAACATTTTACCTCATGAAACCAGTAACAGGCCAAAACTGTCAAGGTACAGCACGCTGTCTCTTATTAAGGGATATGACAAGAAAAGATTGAAGCCCATTAAGGAGAAAACACACTTTCTGTCATGTATACAGATAGTTTGGGTTGTAATCTATGCTGTGAAGCTCTGATCCAAGAGTTCTTGCCTTTTTTTTTTATTAGATGTTAAAAAGAAGCAGCAACCTTCTCTCATGCTGCACTGATGCCTTTCAATCTCAGGTATTTAGGGGCCTCTTTCTCTTTGGCATGTTATTTACAGCTGCTGTGTACATTCGCTGCGTTGGCTACATTTTACATTTCTGAATAGATATTTAATTGCTTCGATTTCATCCATCTGACTGGCTTTCTCCTCTTTTAAACAATTGCACACAAAGTGGCTATATCAACAGACTACACAGACTGTGTTCCTTAATTAGCACTGTGTGTCAATCTACCACACAATCTACTGGTGTTTTGCAGGAAGCAGGCTATATGGATGCCAGGTCTTTCTAATAATGTCCTCCTGACTCAGCCTTTCTTGTGTTGGAGCTCCAGCAGTAACAAAGATCCTGTCTTTCTGTGAAAGTGAGACTGATAAGTGTACTGGTCAGCATAAATAAATATATGAAACAGTATAAAGGGTCTGATTCACTTTCGGTGACATTGAACTAAATGAGAAATAAATAGGCTGATATTTATAGAATTGCCCAAGGGAATAAAGGCTTATGCACTGGTAATAGGTTGCATGTATTCACTGACTCTTTTTTAAAGTTTCATCTGAAATATTGTGCCATTAGATTTCATTTGCATGTATTGCTGTCTAGGCTGGTAAAGAGAGAGATAGAAAATACTGCAAGGTGATCATGATGACACTAAGGATACGGAGTATAAATGGATTAGGATATAAGCAGTATGAAGAAAACCAAATCTGGGTTCATATGGTCATAGCAATTCCAGCAGCTCTGACTTGTGTAAGTAGCCAAAACTCTATGCCACACCCCTCTCTCTCTTCAAATGCCTCTTGGACAAGGTTTCAGTGATCTTTTACAGGGCGGTGCCCTCCCTGTTTCATATGGAACAAAAACTGACTGATGATGACTTCTGTCACCCCTAGCCATCACTGTAGCAAATTAAAAACCCAGGTCGTAGCACTGAAATAAATTTGATCTGCCTCTTGCTGCAGAGATTGCACAAGAACATGTTGGGAGGAGAAAGATATGCTGTACATGTTAGAGCTCAGAAATTTCCAGGAGTGCTTGCCAGGATCACTCTATATGCTAAATTTGTACAAACACAGCAGTTAAGAAGTTGTACTCCAGTTAAAGTGTCGTTTGACAAGACGAACGCATTCTGCTGTCTCCTCTTATCTTGTGAATGCTTTATCTCTGGAGGAGAAGAGCAGATATTCTCTGCCTTTCAGATCCAGCCCAGCTCTTGTGCTAGGCTTAGCATTCAGAGTGCATCAGAACTGAGGAGAAAATGTGAGTCCCCCTCCTCTGAGGACAGAAGAGTGAGAAGGATCCTTCAGACTTCAGATCTGAGGGCATTAACACTGAATTTAATGTGGAATAAAGTCTTTTTCAGTCATATATATATTTCTAGTATGACCTAAGAGCAATGGAAGTATGGCCTAAGCCTTACCAACACTTTCATGTTCACACATGGCTTTTCTCACAATTTTTCTTTTATTCAGTGCCCCAATATGCAGATGAACAACACAGCAGCTCTGGGAATTCCCAGGGCCTTTTCCCAAAAACAGGTGTGGGAATTTTAAAACTTCAGGAGCTGAATGAGGGAAACACTAAGAGTTAAATATCTTTTGAATCCTAGTAAATCAATGTCACTACAATTGTAGGTTCTCAACAGAAACATTTAATGGTTACATGGTTGTAGATACTTAGTCTTCTGGAAAATACGGCTATTTTACTTCTCTAATATTTTTATTATATCCACACTTCTATTTCTCACTCTCCTTTCATATCCCTAAAAAATTACCAATTGTGGATGTATGTGTTTTGACTATGTTTGGATTGATATGAAATCAAATGAGACATTAAAGAAATCAAGAGAGAGCCCTGTCACTCCATCAGTGACAGAAATGTCTACATAAATAATTTTCTGTAACAACCCCATCAATAACTAAAGTTATAATATTCTTCCTACAGCAGCTTTGAGTTTAATGTGTCTGAAAGGATTGATCCTTGTTGTGAAGTTCTTACTTTCTAATGTCTGAATTTTTAAGAAAGTAGTTAATCCAAATTGATTTTAATGGAAGTTAGTACTAAATCCTTTTGGGAGTCTGGACCTAAATGCCTGGAAAGAGTCAGTGGTTGTTCACTGATCCTGAACAAATATTCCACTTGTTCCTTTGTTTTCCTTTCTCCTTTATTCAGCATGCTGTAAACTAATTCAAGGCTTTGCTAGTCCTATTACTAAGCAGCTCCTGGATAACAGTTGTTAACATTTGAAGCACAAGAAGGAAGCTTTGCACCTGAGGGAAAGTAGTGCAGGAGCAGCAGTGCTTCATTCAGCATGCTCACACTGGAAGGATACGGAAATTTTGCTAACAGGCTGCTAGACATGCAAGCTCAGTACCAGGAAAAGCACTTATTACAAGGCAACCTTGGCAATTCCCAAGGCCTTTAACAACATATCACAGAGAGAGTACATGTCAAGGGTGGATATGAGACAGGGAGACCAAGAAAATCCAAACTTACAAGTGACTACAAAATACTATTGCAGTAGTTCCTTCCAGCACTTTGGCACCCTCCAGACATCCACACACTGCTACTGTTCCAGAGAGTTTAGAGTATGGGTAAAAGTCAGTGCTGATGGAAAATGTGCTGGACTGGCAGATTCCACCTGTGAATCTTTGTCTGTGTCACCTCATTGTTCCTACTTTTGTGTAGTTGTATAAATTCCTCACGAAGCCTTACCCAATATTTGTCTCTTGTCATGGGCTCACAGCTTTTGGAAGACAATTGCAAATGTTTAGAAGCGAGATGTTATCCCAGAGACAAAGGATAGAACACATTTGGTTGAGCAGTCCCTCCAGACTGATCAAGGTTGTTTTCTGGGTTCTGCTGATACACTGGTCTTTTTAAAATTATCCTTTCTTACACAACTGCAGCCATCAGGGAGCACAATGGTCCCAAAAGGTGCCTGTTAAACACATGCTTTGTGTCAGATGGAGTCAGGGAGCAGTCTCTGCATAGCTTTGTGTTTGTTACTCTGGGACATCTGACTGAAAGTCTTTTTGTTGCCATATTCTAATTTGTCAGCCTTACATTTTTCTACTTGGGTTTCTTGTAGTGGATAATTTGTTCTGTCACTGACAATTTTGCGTAGAGACTCTAATAATCTCAGTTAACTTTCTCTGTGCCTGTGTTAGACAAGGATGAAGACAGGCCATGAAAGACTTGTGACTTCTTCCCAAGAGATCAGATATCCTCTCATGTGAATGAAAGGGTCTTTCCAAGGATGTTTAATACAGAGTCACTGAAAAATAATTTGATACTGAATCTCCAAATGCTCTCTCCTCTGCTTCGATGTGACAGGAGGTTTAGTTTGGGTACTCATCTCACATACTTGCATAACTACATGGTCATGTCATTTTGAGTCAGGGGCATATCAGAGAGTAGGATCAACCTCTTTCTGTGACAGAAGACTGAGGGATAGATTTTTTTACAATCATGAAGCACAGTGCAGAAGCAGCTCTTTGATTTTGAAACCCCAGCTATGAGAGAAGAAGATATCAATTGACTGCACACATCCTTCTCACAAATGGATAAGCGCAAAAATGTTTGAAGCACAGATTAGTGTCTTATTTCAAATCTGTAGAGTCAGAAAGTGTATACAAGAATGTGTGGCCTTTGCACTTGACTTCTGTGCTCATTTGTCCCCTGTAATGTGCACCCAGTATCTGCGATTACCAAGGACAGGGACAAGAAGGGGTGTTGCAGGTCATTGCTTAATTACGTGCTGCAGATAAAGACAAAACTCAGTGAAGTTACCCTTACATGGAACCCACAGACAAGAGAAGTAGGTCTGCCATGTACATTCAGGCCTACATTTTTATGACAACATTTTAATTCACAAATGTCCTATTGATCTCAAGAAAATTAATGACAAAGTAGGGTATTGATTTTGGTTTAAATCAATGGAAAACTTGCTTCTCCCTTTGAAGAAAAAGAAAGCAAATTTCATTTAAAATATTCTAGAAAACACCAGACATAGCTGTCAGGTGTAATGCTAGAGGTACACTCTCACACCAGGAGAAAGGATGAAATCACTTTTTACTCTGACAATAAATTCATTTTTCAGCTGCAAAGCAAAAGAAAAGCCAGTGCAAAGCAAGTCCACTGATTTCAGCAGCCCTTGCACTGGCCCTGAATTACAATTTTTTATATAGAACATTTTTTGTAAGGAAGACTACAACTAAAGCAGTAGCCTGTAACAAGTCATTCCTGAGTACCTGTATGTGTCCACTGGGCACTGCAATTTCCATACATGTTATTACATGACATAAATTACTGCTTTGACTGATGCACAGGATGAGAAAAAACAGGATTGCATTGCAGGACAGATGGCTCAGTCTAAATATTAAGAAAAATTCTGAAATATAATATTTAAGAACAATCCTAGAGAAACTGTATTAGGAGGAAGAAGTGTCCATATCCTCAAATGCTTAAAGAACAGTCTAGACAAACATCTGTCATGATTAAGTAGATATTAATTCATCCTCAGGAAAGCAAGGGACCTTTTATTATCTTTTCCAGTTTTACTTTTTAGAAGGTGTAAATTTCATTTCAGGATGATGAAATTAGCAATTTTAGTTAGCAGCTCTTTGACTTAATCCCAAATTTTGGGGAAATTTGCATTCACTAATAGAATTGATGGATTGTGCTCATTTAAGTAGTTTACTATTTTCATCTTCTATGGAAACAGCAGAAGAAAGAGCACTTACGTGGCATGATGAGTTAAGTCAGTGTTGTAGCCTAACTAAAGCTTAGGCTACTCTGCTTTGACTGGCCAGTTCTTGCTGCTGCAAGCATTCTGTCATAAGTTCTTACTCTACTTCTCTCTCACTGGGACTAATCAAACTTTTTTTAAATTCAGATGGCAGCAGATTCCTCAAGTGGACAAAATAAATTTTAAATAAATTGGAATAAAGAAAAAGATCTGAATTAAAACCTCAAGCCATACCTCCCCAGTCCACATCTTGCAATAAACCTGCAGCCAAAAATTTCCCACTTGTTGCTGGCCACTTAAAGAAAAGGCAGATAAGTGACAAAGGATCACGAAAAAGAAAAAATAAGCAGCCATTCCTTATTCTGTCTTATCTAAATGTATTATCTTTCACTTAGCAATAGTATAGTGGATTTTTTCCATCAGCTAACTACATAATTCAGTGGCACATTACAAACATGAAAAGAAACTATTATGTGCATACAGTAGTAAGTTAATTCCAACACCAGAAGTACCTCTAGCAGAAAGTGCATGCAAAATGTACTCGCAAAAAACAATCTATAGCACTTTTAGTAGGATGGATTTAGCTTATTTTATACCTGGCAGTTCAGGTAATAACTGAGGAGGAGAAAGAATAGGTTTTGAGGGCAAATGCATGAACTTTCCTTATAAATATCACAAACCTATTGAGCCATCAGAAGAATGGTCTGAATCTTGCACCCGAGGAGTCTGTATGAGTCAAAGACAGCCCTGAATTTACCAGTCAGCAATCTTTCCCACAAAGTTGTAAGTCAATTGAACAATGTTCTGAATTATCACTGAGCCAGGGGACCATTCACATGTTTTCTCTCTGAGCCCGAGCTGAGGTATCCCTGCAGCCCAAACATCTTCTCTCGGGGAACATTCATTTGACCACACAGTCCCCATCTTTACTCATCCAAGGAAAACTATCTTATGCTATCACAGATCCTATTCCAACGCGCACACACGCACATGCACAGACATATTTTAGACCAAGAGAAACTCCAGTGTCTGTTTAATTAATATAAAAATGTTTCAGTCATTCCTGCAGTGAATGCGACTAGCTGTCCTCACTGTTGAAATGAATGATGTTGAACTTATTTATTTGCATTGCAATGGTGTTTAGAGACTTCAGGAAAAAAGTGAAGATTTTATTGTGCTAGGCAATGTAAAGTTATTTAACAAAAGACAGCCCTTACAACAAACAGCTCACAATCAATATAGACAAGAGAGGTAAAAGATGGGAGAAAATACTCTTTTATCAAATTCCAGCTTTCAAATGCAATATCCGTTTGGAGTCATCACCTGAATGAAATCTAAGATCTGAAAGGCTACTTTTATTACTTGTATCCATAAATATTTATGGCAATTTAACCTCAAAATTCCCATGTGCTCAGGGCTTTATATACGCATTCAGCACAAAGGAAATTCAGCATGCATATCTGAGGGCACAATGGTTTGAGTAATCAATTCCCTATTCCCTTCAAAGAGCTAGAGCACTCCTTAATTGAATCCTCTGCTTCGTATCAAAATGCTAGTAATGTATACAGAAACATATAGCAAGCGCTTCTTGCTAAAGGCTTGCCATGTCTGTTTTATTGCATCTTCTGCTTTCTTCCAGGCTCTAAAATACCACCTGCCGCTCCAGACCTGCAACAGCTGTGAGAGTCCTGATGAAATTTTAAAATAATGCTTCATATTATTTTGAAGTTTATGAAATGCTATATATTAGATGTAAATAAATTATTCTTGAGTCTTTCATTTTGCCTTCTGCTCCTTTATACATTACAGTTTATAGACTCCAACTTTTCTAGTCTCTAAACTGAAGGACTAGAAATTTTCTCTTTATCCATGAAGTTTTTGTAATGCTGTGACTCCAGGAACTGAGACTCTCAAGAGAAAATGTAGATTATCAAGAAAGTTAAAAGAAAATTGTCCTAACTGCAATATTCAGCAAATTGCATCTGAATGGGTTCTTTACATCTAGCTATATAGTTATCATTTCACAGTTTTGTTTAAATTTTTTAAGACAGTTATTAATAACTGATCGTTCTTCTGCATACATTGTATAATTCAGATATTTTCAAAGAAAAACCAGCTTGGACTAGTGAACCCTTTTAAACCTTTAATGGAAATGTAAACTCCCACTCACCAATCTATGTCATTATCTGTGCCAAAGCTGCTATATGTAATTGGCTGGGGCAGGATAGCTCACAAAAGTGTTATTCCTTGTTAATGTCTTGTTAACAGAACACTCTTTAAGTGAAGCCCTGGTTAATACACTCACTACGAGGGCTCTGTATCTTGCAGAAGCACAGCAGGCTGCTGTACACATTGTATTCCCATTTCAGATAAAAAGGGAAAACAACTCTTTTCTTTATGAACAATAAGCTAATGCCAGTAGAATAGAGAGAAGAAATCTCTTTAATCCTCATGGATCACTCTTTTGTTCTAGACACTCTTTTGTGTACTTAGATGCAAGGGTGAACAAAAACACAGTGAAATTTTCATGACTGATGGAATCTAGAAGGATTATTTCTATCATTAAGTCAGACTCAGAGACAAAGAAAGTAACCAAAGAAAAATTTTTCAATATATTGATATTCTCAATATGTGAAATCAGTGGAAATGTTGCTTAAATTGTGTTACATGGTTTAGAAATAGAGTTAAAAAAATTTATACAAGAAATGCATAAATTATAACTGTTATAAAAACAGAATTCTTAAACCAGAAATTTACTATATTTTCAATTTATTTTTCTGTCAAAGACACTGAAATGCTAGGTTTTCACACAGACTGGAATATTCCATAAAACCTCTTTTTGAAATATTTTCATATAAAATTTTCAGCTGAAAAAGGATTACTCAAAATTTCCAAATGGCAAAATCTATTACTTTAATCCAAATTTACTATATTAAAATCCACAATTTTTCTTAAAAGGGAGAGAAATAATTAGTAAAAGCTCCTGATTCACTGAAATAAACTGACTTTAGATCACTAGAATATGTGATCTTAAATTCCATTTAACTGCAGTGTAAACAATTCATTATTCAGAAACATGGAGATTCAGGAGCACTTGGGGACACTGTAATTGGCCGCTGTGCTTGTAGTGAGCTGGGGGAATATTTTTTTAAAGAATCTGAATAAACTAGTCTAATCTGCTTAGAATATGAACCTTACTATTGAAAACCACTTCACTCTGCTTGAAAAAGCAGGCAGTGGCTTTTCTGTGAGTTATCAAGTCTCCCTGACTCCTCATCTTTCAGCATCTGGGAATTTACTTGGGCTGTACCACAGATAATGTCTGAAAGTTTGGGATAGAAATTTAATATCTCATGAGTGCCAGAAGAAAGCACATACACAGAGCCACCAACTCATCACTCAATAAATCTGCTGTTGTTCTTCACTAGTTTGGGTTTGCTGAGTTCTATGGATTTTTTTTCCAAAGAAATGCATCAGCAGCAATGTTGGAAAAACATACCTGTTTCTTCCACTGGGAAAAAACAGAAGGAGACAGGAGATGTAGGAATAGGTGGCAATTTGAAACGCACAGCACAAGAGAAAAGAACAGATTCTTATAGCTGCATTTCTGATATAAATTATTACCATCATAATTGGCTACTGATCAAAGACTTTGTTTCACTAGGGGTGGTAGAGGCACGGGCTTGTTTAGAGTGGGGCCTGGGCTGCTTTGAAAATCTTGCTAAGATCTGTTTTACTGGAAATGTCATTTTACTTCTGGTATCACCTCTTTTTACCTCATGTACTTTGTGCTTGGTTTGACTGAAGACTGAGCTGTTTGCAGCAGAGACAGCCTATTTTTGTTAGTATTTGCAGTTTACAAAACAGGGAATCCCCAAGATTGGCTGGGACAGCTCAGGCTCTCCAGAGACACAAACAAATGAATTTTAAAAACATTTTATTTGCTTTTCTAAGTGTGTGAAAAAGTGCTAACTTCCACACACATACACACAAATGGTTCCACATTTGCTTCATCTTGCTACAGCTCAAAATGCTCTCAACCCTTCAAACCAGAGAGAAGTTATCAGCTGTTTTCTAGCACAACATTGAAGCTATTACAAGCCCAAACTTTAATTTCTTTGACTGCATGCAGCTAAAACAAAAAAAAAAACCAAAACCAAAAACATAGTACAGCAAGGCACTGCCCATTTGTTCCAGTGGAAGAGGAGAAAGATGATGTCACATCTCCAAATCCCTTCCTCTCTCAGCCCCATGGAAGACCGTCTTCTCCAGAAACTCTGCAACAAGAGCAATCAGAGGGGCAAGAGTACGTATAGAGACAATAAGAGTTTTGTCCCCAAAAAAATGTAACAGCCCTTCTGGGCCACCATACTCAGGACTTCCAGAAATGAACAAATAATAACAAATGATGTCATAAACCAAATGAATTTGCTGCTTCAGATGTTCCCACTGGTTTACATTTGGAACCACAGTGGTAGTCAGAGAGCCTGGCACGTTAACAAAGTGGTGCCTTTTGTGAGGAGCAGCAGCCATGCTCACAGTGCCTACAGGAAGCAGAGCTGTCATGCCAATAAAATTATTCATATACAGGGCAACAGAAGGGCACTCCCTAGCTCATTTGTAATCTTTTAATTTCAGCTTGCAAAGGTTAAAGGGACTCTCAGCATGAGACACTACAACATGAGACATCCAGTTCTCTTCCTTTCTCTGATTCTTATTCTTTGCTCTACTGATAAGATCTTGGTACGAGGCAGTGAGAAATAGGTTTACTGTAACCTCAGCAGGTCTGGTCATTTAGGGAGGCTACCATTCATTATGAATGGAAATTATGAGGCATGACAGAAATTCAAAGGCAGCCTTCACAATTCTGTCAAGGAGAGGTAATATCAAATGCATATATCCATTAGTACACTGTGCCTAACTTTATGCAGACACAAGGCCTGTGAGTATCATGATGAACAATTTACTGTATTTGTAATGCAAAGTCTTTTTGCTTAGGAAAAAAGTAAAAGCTATTCACAAAGCAGATTCACTTACATCTTAAAGGTAGGTGGGGTGAAGGAGGCTTTCTCCTTTTAAAATGGATTTAATTTCCAAGAAAATACATTTAGTTGCAAATATAAACCTTTCCAAAGGGTTCCAATATAATGAGAATTATTTTATTTCATAAAGTTCAGGCAAGAATATTATTGAAACAGTGAGGAACTCAGGTCCATAATCCACAGTTCGGGTGAGTTTAGGAGTCTTTCAGCAGTGATTTAAATTATTCAAACTCACCTGGACATTTACATTTTAGATTCTAACTCCGAGGTACCAGTTTGGAAAGAAGCTGACAATTATAAGACACAGTTATCTTGCTCAAAATAGAAATCTAAAATATATCAGACAAAACCATGTGTTGCTTTTTCCCATGATCTCTAAAGGGATCTTGAGATACTAAATCTAGATACTTAAAAATGGAGAATATCATCATAAAATTATTAGTTTATCGGCTGGAAAGGAGCTCTGTGGAGAAGGACCATGAGCCAGCAGTGTGTCCTTGTGGCCAAGGAGGCCAATGGAATCCTAGATGCATTAGGAAGGGCACTGCCAGCAGGTTGAGGGAGGTGATCGTGCTCCTCTGCTCAGCTCTAGTGAGGCACATCTGGAGTGCTGTGTCCAGTTCTGGGCTCCTCAGGACAAGAGAGACATGGAGCTCCTGAGTGGGCCCAGTGGAGGGTAACAAAGATGATTAAGGGACTGGAACATCTCTGTTACCAGGAAAGGCTGAAGGAGCTGGGCCTGGTCAGCCTGGAGAAGACACAGCTGAGAGGGAACCTCATCAAAGTCTGTCAGTGTCTGATGGGAGAGTGACAAGGATGGAGCCAGGCTCTGCTCAGTGGTGCTGAGTGAAAGGACAAGAGGCAATGGGCAGAAAGCGATGCACAGGAAATTCCACCTGAGTGTGAGGAAGAACTACTTTCCTGTGCGGGTGACCGAGAGAGGTTGTGGAGTGTCTCTCACCGGAGATATTGAAGAACTCTCTGGACACAATCCTGTGCCATGTGCTCTAGCATGACCCTGCCTGAGCAGGGAGCTTGGAACAGATGATCCCCTGTGATCCCTTCCAACATTAACCATTCTGAGATTCTGTAATTATCTACAATTATATAATAATTATCTATTGAGGGAATTGTGCTCAAAACAAGAACAGTTTGCTGAATGTGCTTGTACCTGGAAAATAGGATACTCATGTTCCAGTCTGTTTCAAATTTGGTGTGATTTTGGGCACAAATTTCCCAAAGAAAAAAAGCTTAGAATTTTGACTAATTTGAAGTGAGTGGGTTATTTTCATTTACTTCTGCTACATTTATAAAAATAAGCTAAAAGCTCTTATGTTTGTCCTGTAGCATTGATCAGAGAGCCAACATTTGCAGTGAAATTGAATTTTGGACATTAAAAGTGCTTCTTGATGAAATGCGCAAAAGTTTCGTAGAGATGGACAGGTTTTATCCACCAGTGAAATTAAACACCTCATGAGAAGAACATGGAAACTGCCTAATAATTTGCAGTTACCCTCTAAAATAATGTCGGACAAATTCCAATGATTTGGGAGTACAGGTTATAGTCTCAAGTTCTGATAACTCCTAGTTTATCAATCAACAGCTTCAGCCAACATTGCAAACTGCTGTATTCAAATAATTAATGTAAATATGTCACATTCATAAATAATTATCAGAGGATCAGGATCATAAGGTCTGATGAATTAACTAGGATTTATCCAACACAAAGAAGACAGAAACAATATTTATAAATATACCTTTGCTCCTTCTCATCTTCAGCTTTTTTTTTTCACTTCCCAGATTTGAATTGGTCTCCAAGGAAAGACCTACAACCCAGATGTATAAACACAGTAGAAGATTAATTTGGTATGAATAAGTTTTTACTTGCATGACACAGTGGTAAAACTCAAATGCCCTGGTCACTTAAACATATTTTAACTGCAAGTTAGGAGAGTAAAGAGTGGGGCTGTCCTTCATTCTCTCTGAAGCATAGAAGGTCTCTGCCAATTTTTATTCCCTAATTTGAGAAAACCTACAGGCTGCAGAGAATTCACAGGGGTGCAGTAAGTATCATCACAGGCTTAGAGATCATGGTGTATGGGAAACACTGAGTGAGCTCAGCTCTACTTGTCAAGTCAGAGACAAACAGATTGAGGAGACACCTGCTAAAAGTTTGGCACAGAGAGGAAACAAGTCTTTTTCAATCATAGATAGAAGACAAATAAAGATCTCAGGCTGTAACAAGGGACAGCCAAATTAAACATTTTCAAAGAAATGATAATCACCTGCTGAAATAAATAGTTTGTCTGGGAAAGTTGTGGAGCATCCATCTTCTTCCTTGCAGAATAGGCTGGACAAACATCTGCCAGGGACCATTTAGACAGAACTTCTGCCCATGGAGACATATCATACTTCTTGATGGTAACTTTATACTTTCAGCCATAAAGGAATAGTTTGTAGTTTCTTAAGGCTGTTTTAAAAATTGTCCTGCTCCAGATAACTGAGAAGGGTGAGGCTTGCTGTGACAATCACGTTTGGATAAAGAAAGTGAGACACCTCAAGGAATGAGTCCTTCTCGAGACTTCTGCAGTCAGCCCTGTTTTAATAACTCTTGTCCTCATCCTATCATGGTCATGGCAGTGAGAAACCCTCAGGAGCCAAACTGTGGAACTCTTGAAACATCAGGTGCTGTTCACACACGTATGCACAAGCACACAGTCAATCTACTAGAACACATTTAATTGAAAACAAGCTTTATGGCCATCTCCCTCTGATTAAATTGGAAATGTGAAAACAAACATGTGGATATTGGGCCAAGTTTTCATTTACACTGATAGTTTTGGTACTACTTTCTTCCTAAAAGGAAGCCTTAAGAAGCTAGTAAAGAGACTTTTCTGTCTTTTAATATTGACAAAATTAGGAAAATGGGCCATAATGCAAATAGGAATCGAGTATATTTAGTACTTTGGCTCAATTTGTACTTTCACAACAGTGCTTTTCTACTGTTTTGGTGCTATAAGGGCCTTAAGGTGAGTATTGATGAAGTGTAATTGCACTTTGCAACACTGCCCACACAAAGAGATCATAAAGGAATCCCAGTGTAAATGAGAATCTTGGCAACTATAGCTAAACTGTGCCGGCTTTATTGTAATGTGGTTCCTCAGAAACAGTTTAATCTTTTGAAAAATGCAGAGGAACTTTAGTGAAAATAGGATTTTAAACTGTTCTTGGTAATAGAGTAGAAACAGTATTGAATGAAGAGTCCCTACCCTGGAAGCCCCTGTTTCCTGGGATTTGCAACCTACTGGTGATGATTTGTTTCTGAATCCTTTCCTGCCAAGATCATGCTGACTGGCCTATAGTTCCACAGATTCTCCTTCTGGTCCTTCTTGTCATCTCCAGTCTGGGACATCCCAGGTAAATGACAGAAAATGGCTTGGTGAGCCCTTCCAGCAGTGTTTAATTGGCACAGCAAGTCACTAACCATTTCCCCTTGGATTATGAGGGCTTCAATCTGCTTCCCAACCTGTCCTCCAGCTCAGGGGACAGAGAAGACATTAAGTACCTCTGCCTTTTCTTCACCATGGCTCACTATGTTCCTTTCAACATCTAGATGGAAATTCTCCTTAGCCCTCCTTTCTTTCTACACACTGCGCAAACAAACAATTCTTTATTTGAAATCTTAAAATTCTAATTTAGTTTGATTTTTTCTTATGTAGATACATGTCTTCCAACTCAGATGATTTCTGAATTTGGCCTCAGGGAATAAAGCTAACAAAACCAGAGCAGAACATTTCTTGGCTAGCCCTAGAGAAAATTTGTCCTGGGAAGTCAAAAGGGACTCTACTGATTCTCAGTGATTCTTGAAAGTGTTTTACAATCTAAAAGGCATGGAGGATGTATTCAAAGGCATAAACACAAATCAGGAACCAGGCCTCCATTAAGAGTCACCAAGAGTCTGACACCTGGTTGCCATTTGTTCCTTTGAAAATCTCTTCCTGCATCAATTGCACTTACTTCCACTTCAGAGCTGCAGCACACAGCCAGAGTGGCATAAAACATCCTGAAGAGAATGAGCACCAGCCTGACTGGGGAAAAGGAGAGCAAGTGGTGATCTACAGAGCTCACACAGCCAAGAAAGCACCTAGCTAACTAGGGTGCAGCCTGGGAAGCAGCAGGAGAAAGCAAGGGGCAGAAATGGAAGAAAGGTAATGAAGAGAAAGCTGAGCCAGAAAGATTTTTCAGCTGAAGATGAGTAGTGGGTGCCTAATGAGTGACAATGAGAAAGATAAAAGTGATGCTGGCAGTGGGAAGAATGGATGGATCATTACAAATGGCTATATTTTCTCTCCCCTGTCCATTTGGGGAGGGAGGAGAGTGATAGAGAGGCTTTGGTTGGTGCTTAGCATCCAGCCAGGTCAATCCACTACTCCATGTAAAGCATTTGTCCTAACTTCAGCCCACCAGAACTCTACTTTGTATCTTGGTACCAAAACCACCCCTATCATCTCTCCTTTCTTTTAATTTATTTTAGTGTCATTTTTTGTTGTGTAGCAACTGTGGCACTGAAGACAGAGTAATTGGGTGTCTTTTGTTCCACAAAGACTCTGACATGATTTCCCATGGTGGCACAGCCACTCTGTTTAGTGTGAAAGGCTCAGAAGGCTGATGCTTAAAAAAATAAAATTTTGGGCAGAAAAAGGTTGTATTTAGAGAAGAAAAAAGTGAGGATTCAGAGGAAGAGGAGGATGTAAAAGAGGACGACTGGGAAGATAAGAACAGAGAGAGGTGGAGGGTCATCTCTGAATTTCCAGCCTGATATTTTCCCTGTACCTCCACGCGAAGAACATTTAAATCACCTGCTCTTGTTTGGCAATTCCAAAACCATTTTAGGCTTGCTGAATTCTGGGAGAAAAAAAGATTTTGCATAGATGCCTGTTCCAGGAATTCTGTAGAAAGTCAAAAAGGGCATTTCCCCAAAATGCTGAGGCTGCAAGAAACAAATCAAACAGCAAAGGTTTATTGCACAGAAGGAGGACCACATCAGGTGGATCTTTAATAAGTAAAGGATTTATTTTATTTTAGAAGGGCTTTTCAAAAGGAAAATACCAACATATCAGAAGGATTTTTTACCTAGGAATCCATAGGCAGAGTACAGATCCCTAAGCAATATCTTTTCCTTAACGCTAATGTAAAACTATGATAATTCAGATAATCAATCAAATTAAAACAACAAATCTCTCTGAACAAAAGACTGGAAAAATAATTGTGTCATTTTTCTTTTATGGTGATGCTTTCTCTTTCAATATAATGATGCCTTAATTGTATTTTGCCACAATAACATATGCCAGTGGTAGCAACCCAGCTGCAATCAGAATCCAGTACAAAGAATGAGGCAGCCTACGTATTTAGGCTAAGTTGAATATATGAAAGGAGAGGAAAGATAATCTCCCATTCAGTGTGTATAATACCTTTCCCTGTATGCATTGTGGCTACGCTCAGAGAACCTTTATGATTTCATTTTCTTTGTATTTCTCCCACGAGGACTGCATCCTCAACCATGCTATGGGATAATAATACCTATCAAAGGAAATGGATCTAAATCAAGGCAGAATGGCAATACATTTCAGCTGAGATTTTGGGGAAACAAAAGGAATCTGAGGGATGCTGTTGAATATGTTTTTTACGGGATTCAGAAATGTGTTGTTGGAATAACGGGCAATGAAGGGCTGCTGCGCAACAGGAAGGCTGCATCCAACACGAGGCACCACTCTAGCCATCGATGCTCAGATCATAAGGAGAGAGGAATGAGATGAGGAGTGACCATTTCCAAACTTGGTATAGACATAGGAGAGCAACTTCTCCTGTAAGACTGCAGAATGAAGCCACCACTCCAATGTACATATAAAGTTGTTCTGCAATCAAGGCAAAAAATGTAGAAAATAATGTCTAATGAGGGGAGAAATACAGCAGAAAAGAAAAGGCTTCAGTGAATGTTTTTTTTTTTATGTGTCCTTTTGGAGAAACAGTTAAATTCCACTCAGTGGGATTCTTTCACAAGTGAAGGGATTTATGAGAGACCAGAGAATTCAATAATGTAGGCTGGATAAAGAAAGGATGAGGACCATATCCTGTCCAGTGATATATCTGGAATGAATTACTAAACTTCCAGTCATAAGAGGGCATCTAAAAGGACTTTCCAAATTGTATGAGGATTTTGAGGTGATGATACAGCTTGTTACAAGAAGAGGACACTGCATGTCTTTCCTAACCATTAGAAGCAATAGAGTGTGTGATTAACTGAAATGTTCAAAACTATAATTCTTCATGTTCTGTGTAACAAGGGCTGACTGTCTAACTGGAAGGTAGCAGTATGTTTCTGCAATATTTTTAGAAAAACATTCATTTGCTCTTAAGCCACTGATTCACTCAGGTAGTGATGAGTAGATCATGTCTCGTAAATACAACAAACCTATAGGACACTACAGATTTTCTGGGGGTCTTATATCTGAAGAACGTACTTGAAACTTCAAAATTTTTTATACAAATCTATGCATTATCTCCTTTTGTATTAAAATTCTTGGCTCAGTTCAAATCAAAGCTTGCAGAAACAGATGGCAAAACTAAGTGGACTACCTCAACCACAGGCACTTTCTTAGACAGAATAAAATCCCTTTTCATCTTTGTACAGTTGAAATCTTTAAATAAATAATTAGTACAGATTTCCCTCTCTCTTCTCCACTCTATGTTTAAGATTTCAGGGGAGAGCATGCATTTTTTTGTTGTTGTTTCTAAGCACAATCTTGCATATAATGATTACAGATTTGAAGTAACTGTTTATGCAATGCGGACGTCCAGCAATATTTTAGACATAGTAGTTGCAAATTAAGCCCACTGAAATATAGCAGCCCAACCATCTGAGGTTATATGGTTCCAGGCATAAAAGCATTTTGGAAACAAGTATTACATTATAAATCATTTATGTGGGTACTTCCAACAATGTGAAGAGTGGAAAGTGAGAAAGAGGGGCATATTTCAGAAGGACTCTAATCTGGTTTTACATTAGAGGTACAAGAATAGAAAGTGAATAACCATCTATCTTAAACCTAGAAATGGTAGCACATTGTTTACTATGCTAGGAGAAATAAGTGTGACATGAATTTTGTTGTTCAAGCCTTGCTTTATTTATTTGTTTGTTTGTGTATTTATTTTTAGTTCTTGTTATAAAGTTAATTGGTGCTTAATACTGTTAATAATTTCAAGCAAAGCTCAAAAAGTCCGGGAAGCTGAGATATTTCATGCAATAGAGGTTATTGATACACTTTGCTAAGAACTCTTCTTCAGCACTTTGTGTCCCAACATATTTTTACAACACAATTAAACTATATATTTTTCTGGAAATTAGCTGCATCCTCCAGGCTCATCAGAAGTTGCTCATAGGCAGCCTTTAACTATCCCAGAAATAAGAGTGACACAGTGAGCAAATGTGTACAAACAGGTATTTCCCCAGACAGCTCTGCTGGTTGATACAGCTCCTCCATCACATTCAGTGAACTGGCAGGGCTGGAAAGGATCCCACTTCCTAAATTGAAGAAATCAGCCTTGACATAAGCCCCTCAGATCCCATGGAAGGAGAGTGAAACCAGCTGAGGGTATCCACAGAAATGTTCCTCTGGGCATGTGAGTTCTGGGTGCACAATTCACCTGCACTGGTCTGATACCTTCTTAAGGAGGACTCCTACTCCTTTTGCCCACTGTTAAGTTTCTCCTTTCCCCTCCAGACAGGCTTCAGTAGACTGAGATGCTATCCTGAGCTTAATCTTCCAAGAAAACTTGATGTTTTAAAACAGCAAACTCAAGTGGAATGCATCCCCTGTGCAAACCTCATCTTAGCCTCTTGCCGAGACAATTTATTCTAATTATCCAAGAGGATGAAAAAATGAGTTGTCTCCACCACTAAATCTGTCTGATCAGCGAAAGCTTCTCTTGGCTGTGAGTGACTGCAGTTCTTTCTGCATTGAGAACTCATCATATGAGAGATATTTCATATGTCAACGCAACAGCAAGCCCATAACTATGATGATGGGATCTGTCAGCACCCCAACATCCAATGGAAGGTGGAATTTCTTGTACTTTTGCAGGAGGGAGACAAATTTGAGAGGCTGACTGAACATCACCATCCTAGGGAGAAAATAGCTGTCTCAGAATAGCTCTCTCATTTAAAACTTTAAATAAGTAAATCCCAAATATCCATTTTATTGACTCATAGACCTTCTCTGTGTTCCATTTCTCATGTAGGGATGAGAAATCAGTCAGATTTAAGCCTAAGATACATCCACAGCATCTTAAAGTCCAATGCCCTTTTCCATTATTCACATGAAACATTTCAGACTCACCTAGAGCTCCTGGGATCCATTTAAGAGAGGGAGACCATTAATCAACTAATTAGGCCTAACAAGAATGGGGGCGAGAGACTGAAGGTGCCCAGTGATTTCACAGGTACTGCTGTGTGCCAAGTCCCTGACATTTTCACTGCTGTTCTTGACTTCACCTTTGCCTGGATGTGTGAGTGTGCTATTTGGGATGTGACCCAGCTAACATCTGGGACACTTCATTAATATGTCTAGTTTCATCAAGGTTATTTCAAACATTCCAAAGCATTTGATTTGGGCCTACAGTTAAGACCCATTTCCAACATCTGTGGATGGACGTCTGAATACTTTGTCATGCTCCCTCTTGCAGGTACTCACTGAAAACAGAGAATAGCACTTGAAGCAAGAAAAAGAGGAGGGTGGTCAGTGGTGCAGAACCTCAGCTGGGAGAGGAAGTGCTCTCTGAAACAGCAGCTCTGTCCTGTACTATATTTCTATACACTAGGTGTTAGACACTGACCCGGTTTCAATCATGCTGTCAGTCTTTTCTCACAGGACAGCTTTTCATTTTCTCAACTCCACTGTGACCTCCTCCAGACAATCTATAGTTTCCCTGAACATGAATAAGCAGAACCACTCAAGGCACTGTGCACAGGATCCTAGAAAAGATGTGGTGGACTAATGCTTGCTGTTATTTACTGAACATATTTTCCCTGGTAGACATTTGGTGTTTTACCACATCTTTTTGACCATGATTAACATGAACAATAGGACTGTATCTAGTTGTCATGCATTTAGCCTGTGATTCACGAGAACATTAAACGATTTTTTTTTTCCTGACCTTTCTATGGAAGGAAATCTGACCTGTGTGCAGAAATCTAGTTTCTTTTTTTCTGTTCTGTGAATGAGCCTGCACCTTGAAGTGAAGTTCCATTTCTGCGACTCCAGTCTTACAGTTCACCCACTTTTTTCTTCATGATCAAGTTTATTTGAATATTGCTTCAATAATTAGCCAAATACCATTAGCTAAAATCAACTTTTAGGGAACCAGTCTTTAAGATTGTTGCCAAGACAGATAGATCTCTGATGAGCTTTCTTCTAACCTCCCTGCAGCTTGATAGTTTTATTGTGTGCATCTCATTCTCTTGCATCCATTTTAACTAGTTCTTGCCAAGCTCAATCTTTGTAGTGAATGTTTTTCTCTTCTAGTTTCCTTGTGACTCCTTAAGAAATGCTTTTCTTTGATACAGATTAATTATTTCTACAAAATTTTCTTTCTTTCTTTCTTTAGAAAATCGCTTACTTTCAGAAAAATGAAACTAGGTTAATATACTACAATCTGCTTTTTCCAGCTCTATTATCACAATTTCTCCCATTTCCATAATATATGTAGTTATCTTTCAGTTTAAAAATTATTCTTAGATCTTTACACACTATTGAGCTCAGATTAACAGTCACCAGTCCTGGGTCACTTTTATCCTCTTTTCCAAATTCAGGCACCACATTTGTTATTCCCCAAGCACGTAGTGCTCTCTGAAGATGATGATTAACTACAGCCTTACTTTTAAATCTTTTAGTACTCAGAAGGGAATTGTGCCATACCTTCCAACGTGAGCTCCTGGCAGTATCCAAAGCATTCTGCTGTGTGGGATTATTTCCATCAGCCCGATTAGCTTCTCCATTTTACGTCATGTTTAGGACATGCAGTGTTGCTGTATTTTTACCAGAGAGCTTTAAGTACCACTTGCAGGAAACCCAAGGCAATGTGTAGGCTGAATCTTAATATGCACCCAGTTCCATTTGGTAATGGTCCTGAAGTGATATCTGCTGATGTCTCTATTCTTTCATTTCAAGAGATGTTAGCTGCACTTCAAGCTATTCATAAAGTAGTCATTGCTCACCCAGTAGCTTTGGAGACTCCTGTCTGACAAAAAGAATGCCCAAGAGAAGTAAGAGTTTGCTAGGAACTTCACATGTAACAGGGCAAAGCCACTTCTGAGACATTTTATTTGGTTTTGATAGAAACTCCAACCATTACTTTTTCTCTTTGTAGCTTTGTGGGAGAAAAAAAAGACTAGCTTTTCAAGTATTTCTTGACATAGTTTGTGGGGAATTTATCGGATGTCCATACATTTCAACATTCCCACCCATTAGAGAAGAGAAGAGAACATAGAGCCTGCACTTCTAGAAGGTTTGATGAAAATTAACTGAATCTCGTGCCTTTAAGAAGTAATTTGTAATTGGCTTTTTTCCCCTGACTTTCATAATTTTATTATTTTTCCCTTCCATGCACGTCCATCAGTTTTCTTCTGGATATAATGGATCATATTTACCCTGCTGTCCTTGATTAGGCATGCCAACTCTGAAGTGTGGGGATCTCTGGCTCCCACTGCATCCCCCAATAAGTCTGAATTACCTCTTTTCAGGTCACTGTGGCCTAATTCCAACTGGGAGGAATACACTTTTTGCCTAGATTTCCTCTAAAAAGTTGAGAAATTCTTCCCTCTTTCTCCCAAGTTTTTCTTCTCTAACTGCTAAACTACTGCTGTAATGCTCCCAGGGGTGTCTTCATTGCAATAAATAGGCTAAGCAAAGAAAGAAGTAAGATCTATATAGTCTGAAAAGCATCAGCACACCTTTGCTGAACTTTGTGTCTGTGTCATTTATTGTTATTATCCAGGAAGCTCTGTACTGCAAGAGCTCTGGTTTATCTTAATAATTCTCCTATATTTGTTCAACTCTAGAGTTCCCCAAAAGACAGAAAAGGTAGTATATAAGCATGAAAAGAAAATGTTTATTGTCTTTAATTTTATAGCTAGTTATTTTTCCTGAAAAATAATGGAAAAAAGTGGAATGCTGAAGTTTCTGTGCCTTCAAGGTTTTGTAAAGATAGGAAAGCTATAACAACACAGTTCTATGCTGATAGCCTTATGACTGCCTTTATAATTTTCTTTATAAACCCTTGGCCAATATCATGGCTTTTCTTCCTTCCTTCTTACCTGGCTTCCTCCCTCCACCCCTCTCTGGAAGCGTTGTAAACAAAAACAAGAAAAAGAAAAGTCCTTTATTTACTTTCTGGGACTTTTATTGACTGTTGTGGGTATCTTTTTGGCTTCATCCCATACCTTTGTGTTCTTTGTGTCCTTGGAATCTAGCCCTACTCAAACAGCAGGAAAAACTAGAGGCATCTGACACAGACCACACCCCCAGCAGGGCAATCCAGAGAGAAAGCAGAATTTATTTCTGAGATTTTCTTTATTTATAAATTAGCTGTGTGAAAAATAAAACCAGTGAAGGAGATAGCTAGAGGAAAATATGAGTGCCCTCTCTTAACCACTCACTCAACATTGCTGCGGGGCTTTTCCCTTGAACCAGCAGCTTGTGTACTTCAGCCAAGGTGGTTTGAGAGCTGCCTTGGAAATCAGAGAGCCACTCCAGTCAAACACATGCAGGACCTTCCTGTTGTCCTTGGGCAATCAAGGTCTCACTGACTGCTTCTCCCAGGAAGTTCTGGCGTCATTTATGTTCTCTTCAACCAACAGAAAAATGTGACAATAAAGATGCCCTGTTTGCCTCACAGCAACAAGGGACCACCAGCAAGGAACCAGGAGAGCTGCTAAATGAGTAAGATAAAAGTACAGGCAAAGAATTCCTGCAACAATGTCAACACCCATGATGAGTAACTAATAAGTGCTCCAAACCATAAACAAAGAGGTGCTAATTCTCTGACTTTGGCTGTTTCTTGGAATGTACACACCTTACATGCATCCATGCAACTTCATTGATTCCAATGGTTTCGAAAGGATGCAGAGAACAGTCTGATTTTGCACCCACTATATAAAAACATATTCTTATGTGCCACTTATGTTTAAAGCTCTTCACAAAATGATACTGCAAATTCCTCTTTCAGTTACAGAAATAGAAGCACGGGAGTGATTTGCCCACAGTTGTGGGGGCAGTTAGTGGAAGAGCAGAGGGTTTGATACCCACAGCTCCAAACTCAGAGCACAGCACCTCACTGTATGAATCCTTCAGCCTCTTTT
>VRYO01002297.1:16578887-16590021 GCA_009812075.1 Sialia sialis | reverse complement strand
GATATAAAGGGAAATAAAACCTATAGAAGTTATTTTCCTGATACATTTTCCTTTGCTTTTGAAGACATTTGGAGTTGGAAAAACTTTTGAGTTTGGCCCCAGGATGATGTTATATCAGCTTGTGATGTCAGTGTCTGATTGATTATGTCACAGTGTTTTGCCACCACTGGCCCAAAACATCACACGTAATATGTCACTCTTTTCCCTTCTTCCTGCTCATAGGTTCCAAAACAATTAGAAAAAAAAAATTAATTGATTCTGTAAGAATGGATATGTAATCCTGCTAGATTATGCTGTGTTAGACTAGGTTATACTGTAATGAAAACCAAACACATATGACAAGATTTTTGTAAAAAAATTCTTTTTCAATGAAAATTTTCCTTTTAACCAGATCTTTTAATGAGCTTCATCTGTTCTTTAGTTTCTCTTCTGACACACAAAAGCAATTACTATTTCATGAAACATTATAGCTAAAAATTAGATCACCAGTTCTTCCAAATGAAATACAAGGGATTGCATCTTCAGAAAACCTGTTTTTCACAAGATAGCTAAGCAGCATAAACTAAAAATATATACAACTTTCAGATATCTTAGAGGGAGGCAACACCAAAAGAAAAGTTTCAATTTCCTCAGTTTGCCTTGAAAATTGGAATGCATGCTTATGTCTTATTATAACAGATAGGAAGGAGAGGGGTTTTTTCTCAGTATAGAAATCTCTGACTTCAGATAATAACGAAAATACAACCAGGACCCCTCCCTTCGCTACAAAACACCACCACTACCAAAGAAAATTAAAATCCAAATAAAAAAAAAAAAAAAGAAAAAAGAAAAAAATTTGTTCCAAATGTAACAATATTCAAGCTTCTTTTGGATACCAGCTTTCAACCAGCTCTTATGTGAGGTCCTCTGCCTCTTTCTACATGGCTGAAATGACAGAGTTATGTTTAGTGTCTCTTGTTTTCCTTTCCTTGCAAGTTTTGCAAAACTAATATCTCCCACTTCTTCTCTCAGGTCTTTGTGGATGCCTGCCCACTGTCCAATTTCTATCACTGGACACTTTAAAAACACACCTTCTGTAGCTGCAATTTCTAAGAAGTCATCAAGAAGTATGGACAGTGAGGTACAAATTAGTTTTCTGATATAATCTAATAACTGAATGAACATAAATGCTAATATTAAGCATGGGAGAAGGGCTTCTTCATAAATATTAACATATTTCAAGCTCAAACAACTTCTTTTGTGATTTACAAAGGGCTTTGTTGTTTGTATTTGACCTGCTCTTCCTTCGTCTCTGAGTTGTGCTAGGTGAGATCTGAAGCAGCTTAAAGCCACCAAATGAGACTTTCTGAAGGACATGTTAAATTTTCCTGGGATCAGGATCAGAAATATCCTCTGTAAGATCAGTTCTGCAGTTCCAAAAAGCCTGGGCGAGTGTGTGAGCATGAAAATATGTAACAGAGTGGGGAGGAAATCTGCAGAAGAAACTGAGGATTCTTCTCTGAAAGAAAGAAAGTTCCATGCCCCAGTTACCCCATCGTCACCAGCACGGGTTGCCAAAGCACGTCAGTGTGCTATATAGAGCCCGTACTCCTTGCACTTCACACATTGTGAGAGAGGCACTGAAACTCATTTCTACTTAAGTACCTGTGGTGTTTGCAGGGCAGACCACAATCTACTTCTCACTCTGACAGTCTCTGAGATTCTCTGACAGCTCTGAAAACAGATCTCACTCCTGGCATATTAGCAGAGCCGAAAGCAACAGTTAGATCTTGCCATTATCTACAGCTGATTTCATTGGAAGGCATCTTGTGTCGTTCAGTCTTTGAACATGATTCAACTTGGACTTTCAGCCTCCCAGGAAAATGACTTGTTCTTATGTCTAGCACTAGAAACTGTGTGGTTCATAGGCTCACAAGAAAAATATAAGCACTAAAAACATTCTGTCATGTGCTAACAAGTCCTGCACCTTACTGTCTAGTGTTCAATTACTGATGTGTTCTGTGAGAGCAACCATGTTGTCTCTCAGCATTCATTTTGCCAAGCTAGGAAACACCCTCCTGTCTAGTCTCCTCTCACAAGCTACGTTTGTGATTGTTCCAATCCTCTTTTCCCTGCAGATGCTCTTGCTTCCACTTCTCCTGGCTTTACCTGACTGTGCATGTACACAGGCATCTATCTATCTACCTATCTATCTATCTATCTAATCTATCTATCTATCTATCTATCTATCTATCTATCTATCTATCTCTCATCTGTCTATCATCTCCTGCTAGCTTTGCAAAATGGTGCTAGCAATCCCCTCTTCCTGTTGAAAAAATTTTCTGACATTTGGGATTTCCATGCTCTTATGTAATTGATTCTTGACAGAAATTCTGAAAGTTATTATCTGCATACAAATACATTGCTCATTTTTAAAGGATGGTCCTGAGTTTACTGAAGAATTTCCTGTTTGCCCCTTGCATTTTACATTATTTGCTCATTTCAGTTATTTCAGACCTGTTGATAGCATTTTTTCTGTCAAATTCCAGCCCTTTCTCCTGCTGCTGATGTCTTTAACCACATGTTATCTGCTCACATCATTAGTATACAAGATTATTACAAAGCTACTAATTAATTAGAGGTCACAAGATCTGTTTCAAGGGAGTCTCACCACTCTGCCTCCAGCAGAATGCTTCCTCATCCAGCGTAGCCTATTTTCACAGTAGAACAGTGACTTAAATATGTGTTTCTAATGGCAAGGTATCTTCCTGCAGTCAAACTCTCTGTGTAGTCACAGTAATTACTTGGATACCAAGTACCTCCTTGTAGCCTGCAGCACACCAGGCACCACTTTTAGTACAGGGTGCAAGCTGTGGGCTGTGCAGCATCTCTCAGAAATACACAACTATCTGTCCCTTTAAGTGTGGTGATATTCTCACCAGTTTATTTGCATACAGAGGGACTGTGTCTGCTGCAGCTTCCCCTCACCTCCCCTGCTCTTGACACCCCAGCCCATCCTTGGCAAGTTCCCATCTCCGAGGAGGTGCCCAGCACCCAGGACTGGGGCTGCTCCTGTTTCCCCTGGCTGCCCAGATTTTCTAACTGGGGAGGTGGAATAGGGGGAAAAGTTGGTGAAGTCCTGCCCTACCTCCCCAGAGGACCACCACACCTCTTGTCTTCAGGGAATTGCTGCTCCTCACAGTGTCCTAGCAACTACTGCAGCTAAGTTGCAGCTCTTTGGTGTCAACTGCTTTGCCCATTTTTTATCAACACGTGTTGTGTTCATCCATACTTCTTCCATTGGTCTGATATTGCATAATCATTTTTATTGCCTACATTTCTCCATACCACTTAACCCAGGGTTATGAACTGAATCATCTGCATTCCTATATTCCATATTATATTTCATGCCAGCAGGGGTTTGGAGGTGAAAAATTGTGTTTTGTTGGAATCAATCTTTTAGTCATTTTATGTTCTATATTCGTGCACATATGAATATGAATATGCTAACAGATTTTCCCCTTAGTTTTTAGAGATACCACGAGCTATTTTGTTTGAAGATCTACTGTAAGAGAACTGTGAAATCTAAGCAGAGAAGAAATAAGTGATTTGAAAAACAACTTGAAGTGTGCATTTAGGTCTGGATGCAAGTCTGTTAAAATATCACCATGGTTCATATGGTAAAGGTGAAGGTATTGGAATATTTTCAATATGAGGAAGACAAGACGGTGTGCATGGGGACTGGTATGGTGTTAAGGCTCCAAGTTGGTATAGCCTCTAGATCTGTCCAACACATCACCACTGCACACAAATATGAACATCATGTGCTCACAATCAGACGTATTGCCTTTTTCTAAGGAAATAAAAACAGGGCAATTGTTTGATCTTGGCTAAGTGGCTAACACTGAGGCCAAATTCAAAGGTAAGGGACTGAGATAGTCTGGATATAGGATACAAATTAATTCACATTGGATGTAGCAGGAATTGAAACCTCTTAAAATTGCATGATTTTAGTTAACATTATGGCCTGTCACCTTAACATTGTTCAATTGGAAAAAAAGGAAGTAATATTATAGCTGGCCCTCACTGTCTCAGAGAGGCTGCAAAATAGTCCTGTTCATCTCTGAGAAGGCAAAAAAGGGAAAGTTATTTTGGAAACTATGCACCAGTGATAGCAATCTTTTGGAATTTTTTCTATCCAGATTCTCAACCCGAGTGGAGGACAGGGAGAGGATTTTGCCAGGTCAGAGATAAAAGAAATACCATTTCTTTAGGCTGCTCCAGCCACAAAGGGAGGGATTTGGAGCCCTGTTCCACACTAGCAAGTGTCACAGGAGGAGAGGCTGCAATGACAGGAACTGGGGATGCCCAGTTCATCTGTATTTCTATCTGGCATGTATGTTGGCAGGGCAAGCAAGGGAAAAGAACTCTCTCTGTATGTATATTATTTCTCTGTTTCACTTGTACAGGTCTGGCCAGTCAATGTCCTTTGCAAGTGAGGATCTGCCTCAGGTTTGGTACTGGATTTTTGCCTTTGAAGTGGGAGTTAAAATAATACATTCAGTTGGAAATATAAGCCAATAACCAATTACTAGTATGTTCAACAGCATTTTAGACTGACGCTTCAAATGCCATCCATTCATTACCCAGTAGAAGGAACATTAAAAAAAAATGAGAATGTTTTGTGGTTATCTGACAGACTGAATATATGGCGGTGAGTGTGAAAGCCTTTTTTGCATGTTATGCAGCAAAACTGAGAAAAGTTGATGGATTTGAAGTCAGAACACACCTGTTGCTCCAAAATTACTTGTTTTTCTATACCCATATTACATATGGTAACCTTGGCAAAAGCTTGTTAGCGGATGTGTTAGTATGGGCATGGAGTAGGACAAAGTTAAACCTCATCTCCAACTTGTTAAATAAGATAAAATGGGTAATTCATCCCAGCAGATTGCTTTTGTGGGGAGACAGGGAATCTATCCTGTTCTGTATGGCCATTGACTTCAGGGACACACTCCAATCAAACCCCAGCCTGCATGCTGCCCTTTTTCTGCCCATCAGAGAGCAGTGCCTTGCAATGCCCTCCCAAAGAGCGGAAAATGATCTTCAAGTGCCACTGAGGTGTCCTGACTGGCACAGAGACACAGCTGCATCACAGTTCACATTACTAATTTCCCTGAAGTGTGAGTCAAATCAAAGCCACGGCAGAGCTGAAAGCAGCAGCAGACAATTTTACAAAAACAAGAGTGCTCATAAATTTGTTCGATTTTTTTGATTCTCAGTCACATGAATAAAATCCTAGGCTTCTGCAAGCCTTTTCCTTCCCCCTTTGTTTTTATTTGCTTCTCCCTGCCCCTCCATATAGCATACAAGAGTTTTTCATGCAGACTGTGGGATGGTTTCTCAATTATAAACAGGGAAGCTAGCATTATGAAAATATAGCTAAAGTCTATGTCCGTGTCACCATTAAACTACTACAATAAATAAAATATTATGGTGCTTCTTTACGGACCTCTTCATCTCAAATATTTTTTTCTCGCCTCATACTATCTACATCCCCCTAGAGAGAATAGTTACCTACTATGAAAGAATTCTCAAGACTGTAGCTTTTATTATCATTTGAATTGCCAAGAACATTAAGATGCCATTGGTGACAACAGCAACAACTAACCAAAGCAGAAGGGAAGTAGTATTTTTCCATTATCTGTTTCTTTTCATTTAAATTTTCTCTGTGTCTTGAAATGAGGAGAAAACTGTTTTCTTCTGTCTTGAAAACATTTCACAGCGTTCATTCTTCAGCCCTACTCAAAAACTTATTTAAGAATGAAATTATGAAAATACTCCTTCATCCTATATTTGCCCATATAAGTAGTCCTTCACTGAAAGATGTGGAATAATATAATTGTATAAAATTAATCATCTATCTATCTATCTATCTATCTATCTATCTATCTATCTATCTCTTCAGAATGGAGTATTAAGTGAATAATTTTATTACAGTTGAGTATGTCAGTGCTAGGAAAAAATGTTTCTGATTTATTTTTCTATTTTTTTCCTGCCTGAGCACCAGGCAGCCCATTCCTCAATTTTATTGTTGCCTGATGCAGAATAAAACTGGTGAAAAAATCTTGAAAGCCTATTCTGCAGCTATTTAACTTTACACTTTTTGAGTGGGGTGCTGACAACTTGTTAAGTTCAGCACCAGAATAAGACTTTAGAGTCCTAGTCTGGAGCTGCTGTTAAGTGACTCATTGAGAACATTTGACAGTCAGAATTTAGACTTTTTTTTAACATTGACTGATATAAAGCATATGTTTTTAAAATTTTATTTCAATTAACACATGTGTTCCAAAGTCTTCAACTCATAATAGCAAATATAAAAATTGCTATCTGAATGCATTTTATTTTGAGCAAACCCAACACTATTCACCTGCAGACATTCCTCTGCAAGTTCCCTCAGATACAACCTTTTTTGATACGGTAATCTTTGTCCAGGAGAATGGTATCACAGAGAAAGAAAAGAGCAATGAACGACCTTATGCTCAAACTGGAAAGAAACATTTCAGTGACTCAAATAAGAGACAGCTAAACATCATCTCATTAAAAAGTTAATATCTAATTTTTGAATGAAATATTTTGACTCAGAAAAGTTTTACTTTATTTTTGTACTTTTGCAAACTGCCGTTCTTCTAAGTAGGATTTTTATTAAATTATTTACCTAGCCAACAGAGTGGCAGAAAATATTGAAATTTGGAAGAAATTCAGAGTAATACACAAAGGAAAATACCTGTGTAAACAGCCTAAATTATGATGATTTCTAAATTATCTATCACCATTCAGAAAACGTTTGACTGCTTCTCTGAAAACATTAGCACAATGTTCTGTCTTTTTCATATTGGCAAATCTAATGTTTGAAGTTGTTAGGAACTGAGTGGGGAACAAAACAAAAAGTATCTTTGCACTGCTTTATAAATCCATGGCATGCTCACATCTTGAACACAATCCAAGTCAATCTATTTGGAAAACAGTTTGGTGTAGTTTTGAAGTCATGGTAAGGGTGATTAGAAATATGGAACAGATTTTGTGTGCATACAGCCTGCAGCTCTTCATCTTGGAAAAGGCAAGACTGAAGGAAGTCAGCAAGTAGGTCTACACAGTCTTAACTAGCAGATGAGCAATAATTACAAGCTATTACAAGCATAAGTAAAGGTGCCCCAATGGTTTTTATTAGGAAGAACAACAAATAAAACTGCTTTTACAAAACTTACAAATAAATTGCAGAACTCATTATTGCAAGACACAGAGGTGAGCGAGAGTTTAAACATATTCAAAAGTGTTTCAGAGAGCTCCTGGGGAAAGATCTGCTGGTGTGGTGTGGAATGTGATGGAAGGGATACAACATCTAGCACCTGTCAGTTCTAAAGAAGAGGGCTTGGGGGCACCAACAAAGAATCATCCTCTCTATTTCCTTCCATTTCTTACATTTGTCCTATAATTTTGCAGCTGATCCCTGCAGGAAAGAACATTTGGAGCTGCACAGACTTTTGATGTAAACCAGAATACTACTTCATAGATCCTTAAGAAACACAGGTAAATTCCTCGACATATATATTTTTTTTTGAGAGTCAAATTTAATGAATCTCTTCACTGTTAGTATATCAGTTAGTCATTTATTCTTATTCAAGTGTGTCATCTCTAATACGATAACAGCAAAATAAAAACTTCATATTGGCAAGATTTCCAAATACTGCAGTTGTAAAACAAATAATCTAAATTTCAGCAATAACCATGATCAACACTATATTTAAAGCTGCTGATACAAAAGGCTTAATAATTGCCACATATGTTTTTCAAGACTCAGTCCCGGGAGCCATCAGCATAGATCATTACACAGAACATTTTCAGTAAATTCAACTGTCTCTTCAGAGCGGGTTTGCATTTTTTTAAACGTTTGGACCCCGAAAATGGGTAGAATTCCCTAGTTTGTGTGACTACACATATAAGCAATGGCTTGTTATATTTGCTGAAATCAGTAACTTCTGCATACTTTAGTGTCCTATGAGATGTTTTGTCTTTCTTTCCTCTCAGCGGCTGTGAATCAGCTCTTTGGATGGAGTAAACAATGCTTCATTGGTATCAGTGATGCTACAGCACTTTACACCAGCTGAGAATCTGATCCTTCAAGTCAGGATGGGAAGGGGAGAGCATGTAGAGCGCAGCTGTCCGCTATGCTTTTTCAATGAATTTCTGAAACACAAACGTTATTGTTAACAGAATTTCCAATAAAACTGGTAAAGAAGAACTGCAGTCACATCAGTTTCTCCCAGTGCTGACACAGCTTCTCTGTGCAAACTTCATATACAGGAGCCAGGGAAGTGCAGGCATAAAGCAATTATGACACTCTTCTCTTTTGAGTTGCTTCTATTGCTGTCAAACTGTAAAGAAGCAAAGAAGACTGGAGGAATCTCATCCAAGATTTTGGCCACCTTTTGCTGCAGACTTTGTTTGTTTGTTTCTTTGGATAAAGGATTTCTCTGAAAGAGTTTAGATGAAGCCAAGTGTTTACTGAAAGCTGGAATTCAAACCATCCATGACATGCACTGGTGCAAGTACTTCAGCCCATGTACACCCTGCAGTCTCTGGCTTCATAACAGATTGAATATCTGTTGTCCTTTTGCCACAGATGTTTAATGGGCTTTTGTTGCTCTCCTATACATCAATCATTGTAAAGCCACAAAAAACAACATGAAAAATATACAAACAACTCCCTTCTTCATTCCTTGCTCAACCCAAAAAACTCACAAAAACATCCCCAACCCAAATTTTATCCTTCCAGAATATCCAGACAATCAGGATCTGCAGCTTGGAAATCTGTTTAAAATTTCTCCCACTGGGAACTATTTTTGCCAAACGCTAAGAGCAGAGACAAGGCCAATCCCAACCAAATCCTGCTCTCTTCTAGTCCTGCAAAGTAAGGTTAAATAGTTGGAGCTGTCTTCTGGAACAATGGAAAGTGTCAGACATTCTGAGTTCCCCAAGTATTATTACTGACATCTCTCATTTGAGGTTTTCCAGTGTTTTCAAATAGAATCTGGGAATCTGGGAGAAACCAAGAACTTTCTGAAGAAAACCTCAAGATTGGAGCTATGGGCTGCATTTACCAAGGCCTCTAGCTTTAAAATGATGGTAGACATCTGGCCAGAAGCAAGTCAGGATGTATAGGAAATTCCTCATAGTGTGCCTGTGTGTAAGTTTAAAGACTAAAAGTTAAAAATCTCTTTTCTACAATGGTAACATCCTAATCTAATTTTCACTATGACACAAGAATACTTTTTCCAGATGGTGAAGGAATTCCTCCTTTAAGGCTCCCAAAACAGTCTCTTTTACAAGGGAGAGGAAAACATGAGCAAATGAGGGCCTAGAGAGTGGTGATGAACGGTGCTGCACCCAGCTGGTGACCAGTCACCAGTGGTGTCCCTCAGGGCTCTGTGCTGGGGCCAGTTCTGTTTAATATGTTTATAGACGATATAGATGAGGGCATCGAGTCCTTCATTAGCAAATTTGCAGACGACACTAAGCTGGGAGCTTGTGTTGATCCATTGGAAGGAAGAAGGGCTCTGCAGCAAGACTTAGGTTGGTTAGATAGATGGGCAGAGTCCAACAGCATGAAGCTTAATAAGTCTAAGTGCCGAGTTCTGCATTTTGGCCATAAAAATCCCCTACAGTGTTAAAAGCTGGGGACAGTGTGGCTGGATAGCATACAGGCGGAAAGGGACCTGGGGGTGCTGGCTGACAGCCGGCTGAATATGAGCTAGCAATGTGCCTTGGTGGCCAAGAAGGCCAACAGATCCTGGCCTGCATTAGGAATAGTGTGGCCAGCAGGAGCAGGGAGGTGATTCTTCCCCTGTACTCGGCACTGGTGAGATCACATCTTTAGTACTGTGTCCAGTTCTGGGGCCCTCAGTTTAGGAAGGATATTGAGATGCATGAACGTGTCCAGAGGAGGGCAACAAGGCTGGTGAAGGGCTTGGAACACAAGCCTTATGAGGAACATTTGAAGGAGCTGGGGTTGTTTAGCCTGGAGAAGAGGAGGCTTAGATGTGACCTCATAGCTCTCTACAGCTTCCTGAAGGGAGGCTGTAGACAGGTGGGGGTCAGTCTCTTCCACCAGGCAGCAACTGACACAACCAGAGGACACAGTCTCAAGCTACATCAGGGAAGGTATAGGTTGGATGTCAGGAAAAAATTTTTCACCAAAAGAATAATAAAGTATTGGAATTCTCTTCCCAGAGAGCTGGTGGAATCACCATCTCTGGATGTGTTTAAGAAAAGGCTGGACATGGCACTTGGTGCTATAGTCTAGACTCTGAGTTGAGATGTTAGGACATAGGTTGAACTCGATGATCTTAGAGGTCTCTTCCAACCTCATTATTCTGTGATTCTGTGAAATGCCAAATTGTAAAAACAACTGCATCCAATGTGAGCTTTCCTGGAAGAAAAGATTAGGCACAAACTGATTTATAAATTCAAAACACTACTTATTAATAGATCTATTCACAGCTGACAGTGAAATCATTAGTGGGTAGAAGAACAGAAGCATGTGGAAGCAGCTTCTATCTTTCACAGGAATTTTGGACCCAAATACTGCCAAATACAGTCATCTTCCTGGAATGATAGTGTTTGCAAAATGACAGTCAGGTGTTTCAGTCCATCCACAGGTCTTCTGCCTTTCCTTTTTCTAATATTCTTGTGCCCTGCATTGAGAGAACTTGATGTAATATCTTCTCAGATATGTCCCGTTCTTTTTTCCAGACATCAGCATTAGATCCTGCTGTTCTCAACCTCAATTAAAAAGACAAGAATTTCTCTTCTGCAACATTTTTTCTACCATTTGAGCTGGTATAAGCAATGTGAGGAAGAATAGAGGAAAGGGAAAATTTTAAATACCTTCTGCAGAAAATATCACTGATCTTTGAATATCCTTACCAGGCCTTATTCAAGATTAAGTGTGTGTGAAGTGGTGAATACTTTAAAACCATAAAGGCTGTCCTTTGAAGAACTGCCTGGATGCCCTGCAACCCCATGCCTCTCAGGAGTTGAAGCATGTGTCCTGGTTTGGAGGACAGGTGTCTGCTAAGAAAGGCAGGACCCTCTC
>VRYO01002297.1:16561804-16577887 GCA_009812075.1 Sialia sialis | reverse complement strand
CTCCCACGGAGATAAGGATCACTGCCCCTACCCTCAACAGATGGTGATAGAATAAATACCTTTGATCACATCCTGTATTACAACCTAAGACAACATGTCCAGCATTTCACCATCCTTTCTGGGAGAAGAATCCCAGGTATGATGCAGTAAGGGCACTCCTGTTTGTGCTTTCTGACTGAATGATTTCAGTCTCAACAATTTATTTTTTTTTCTCTTGTTCTGTCATCTAGAAAGTGTAGAAAAAGAGTACTTCAGACCCATTCTTTTGAAACATGAGAGAATACAGATAAAGTAAGATATGTAAAACAAGAAAAAGAAAGACCTCATTGCACAAAATAGGAAAAAGGAATATGGACCATTGAAAAATCTCTTAGCATTATGTTTGGTTTTGTAAAAATAAACTTTTAAAAATATGTGTTTTCTAGGTTTTTCACACATTGCAATTCTGTATTCCATTCAAAGTCCTCTTTTCACTTTATATAGGCCTGGCACATTATATATTTACATTTCTGGTGCAAACACACGAAGATTGTGAAGTCAAAGTGAACAATATTCTACAAAATACTGGTTAGGGTGTCCTACACAATTTTAACATGGAACATTTGAGTATATGCATTAGGGCATGTTTTCAATTATATTTCCGTGAATTATCCACAGCTTTCCTCATCCAGATTCTATGTTTCTTTGCCTACCTTTACTACTTCTGCTTTCAACTTTTAGATTTATTTTCTCTACATATATCTGATATTTACATCACCTGTGCATTGCTTTAGTAGTCCCTTTAGAATAACTTTCACCTTCTTCTTATCCTGCCTTTAACTTAATCTTCCACAGAGTATATATATTTTCTTGTAGTCTGGAGCTAAGGCATCCATGTAGTAGATAACGAAAACACAAAAGCAGAGGGGAAAAAAAAGGATAGATACATTCTCTTGCATTTTCCCTCAAACTGAAAATTATTTTACTCAATTAAAAAAAAATATCAAAACCAAAAAGAAAGATGCTATTGGCAGTCTAAAGCAACTTTCAGGAAAGTTATGGCTTGAATGAAGAGAGATTTGAGGATGGAAACTACCCAGAGACTATTTTTTATACCCAGAGAGTATTTTTGACCAGCCTTTCATGTTTAAGACACTCAGCTCACATCTCAAACTGATTTGAATATGAGAAGCTAGAGATCATCAATCAGAATAAGATATTTCAGAAGCGAATCTAAAACAGGGTCGTTTGTACATATCTATAGTGCATTTAGACACATTTATGATACAGTCTCTTTGTCTTGGAAAATCACTTCTCGTTCTTTGTATTAAGACTCTTAAGCCTCGCAATACTGTACTTTACTTCAAAGGTAAATCCTCCCACCTCTTTTGAATTAGGCTGATTTTGAGATCTAGGCTGTGTTAATCCCTATCCATGCAATATATACAGGTAGCATAAAGGCTGAACAGGTGCCACTATTAAGAAATATGCCCTCAGATGGGACGGGTCTCAACCTACTGGGAATAAATGTCTTGCAACTGTTGTAAAAGGTCTGTGGATAAGCCAAATAAGTAGACTTTTAAAATTATGTCTTTTTAAAGACATCATTTTTCAAGAGTGTCTCTTTTTCTCTCTGTTTTAGGATCTAAATATTGCCACCCTCTGTTCATCTCTAAACTTGCATAATCACATTGGAAGGCTTCCCCATACTGCACATCCCCAGGAATCTCACTTCTTATCAGAGCAGGCCAGCATCAGTGGCTTAAAAGAGAAGATTTTCCTCAAACTGTTCTCTGCTTGGTTTCTGTGAGGACTTTGTGCTGAAGAATAGAATGGAGAAACAACAGACTTTGTGATAAATGATCATCATCATCACCATCATCATCATTATTTGTTTGGCTAACATTAACATCCAGAAGCTTGAAATATGTACTTGAAGTATTTATAAAAATAAATTCTGAATCTCAGGGTTATTTGACATCTAGAGACACGAGGGAATCATCAAAATTCAATACTTCATCAAAATCACTGAGATCTTCATATTTATGTTTCTGCACAGATTTTAGCTACTATCTACAAGTTTGGGTTGATCTCCCTTAGTATTACCCACCTAGAAATGAGTGTGCAGAAGCTGTCTGCCTGGCTTTCCCCTACAGCTGTAAGGACAGAAGTATCTCCACTGGCTGATTTAGACAGTACTGTGTTTGTTACTCAGCATAAAGCGACTCCTGGTTTCCTTTACCTATAGAGGTTTGTCAAACATAGAATAACAGACCACACCTGTAGCTCACAAATTCCAAGCAGCTGACTTACCTCATAAAAAATTATCAGTAGCTTTCTTATGGACACAACAGCATTATGGTTCCATTCTGTAAGTCACAAAGATAGGCAAAAAAATTTGTTATAGCAACTCAGACTTTAAGCTTTACAAATTAGCAAGAAATTTGTTGTGTCTAAGATCATGTGGAGACAATAGAACAAAAAAACAACAGAGGCTGCACTAAGATTTTAGCCACATGCTGGAAAAATTTCAGCAAAACATTTGGCTTAATTCCCACCACGATGTTGCCATGCATTCAGTTAGTAATTATAAATCTCATCTGTCACATGCCCTGGGCACAAGGGTTGGAGGAGCTACCAAATAACATTTTCTGAACTTTCTCTGTGATCCCTTGGAAAACACATGTATTTTCCTAGGGTCATAATCAAAACTTAGTCTACATGCAGCTATTCATAGCTCCTGCTTGGGCCTGGGTGTAGCTCCCAGCTCCTGCTAAGGGCTGGTCTTTCAGCATTACAGCTTCCTCCAACAGCTGCCTTTCCAGGAGAAACAGTGACTGACTTTATTGTCATTGATGCTGAATATTTACTTTCTGTAAAGAAGAAGCCATTCTTTTTAATCTAAGTCAGTTGAAAAACAGGAACCGCAGTTGCAGACAGAAGTGCAAAGAAGCTGTAATTCTTCATCTACATCATAGAAAAGCATCTGTGCTTATAGAAAACTTCAAGCATATCACTAATAACCAGGTTAAGACCATCTTAAAAGGAAGGTCACCACAATTCTTATTGAACGGAGTAAATTAATCCAGTCCTTTTTTCTTTCAGCTATGATTTTGCGCACTGACCTTTGGAAAGTATGGTCAAATAGCTTTAAGCAGTAGTTGTAAGGCATAAGATCATTGCATGGACACTGATTTCATTAGGCAGCTCTGTATAAATTATCATTACTTACTGGTGGGCATGCAACTAATGGTACTGAAAAGAAGTGAGGTCTGTTCATTCTGAGCTATGCCTGTAAGTGAAGCCTTCCTGCCCCTCTGCAGAGACACAGCTGCCCTTCTGTGCTCTGCTGCACATGTGAAATGGTACACAGACCCTCTGTGAGATGGTTTTTTCCTAGGAGCCTCCAACATTTCTCCATCATACCTGAGGTTTGATCCTTTAGCCGTTTTTTTCTTCTTTAGGAATATTAGGTTGAGTCATGGGAAGGGTTTTGGTTCTGGCAAGTGCCATTCTCATGATGGCAGCAGTTATTGAAGCAGAAGGCTTGTTGGGCACATCCTAAATATCTTAAGAGTTCCGATTTATCTGATTTTTTTCTAAGATTATACCCCAGCTAGATCCCATCACTAAGACTGCCAGTGTTGTGCTGGTAAAAATGTGCTCGGCACAGCTGAGCTCCCACCCTTAAACACCCTGAAACCACTAGCAGGTTCAGATGGATTAGCATTCAGGTCAGTTTTAGTTTTTATGGACCAGTTTGCTAATCTCCGTTGAGAACAGTCTCTGTCTGAAACTCAGAGAAGGAAGAAGAGAATGGAAGATTAACAATTAGAAGAAAAATAATCAAATGAGAACTTAGGAAATTAATTACAAACAATCTGTCAGTTGTGGCAACTGTAGTATTAGTTACTAAATTATGGGAGGGGAAAAAACCACAGATCTGAAACAACATTTAAAATCCACATTTCAGCTGCAATCCTGATACTCAAACTTGTCTAACTCCTTCAAGTGATCCTCTAAGTCTTTTCCTTTTTATATTTCAACAAAACAATAGGAACTAGCAGGTGGGAGAGTTGTATTCTGCCACACAGTCCCTTCCCTAGATTGCTTCTAAGAAGCTGATGGCTGTCATCTCTGCAAAGAACATTTGAAAGGCTCAGGATGTGTTTTGTTTTCAGCAGCATTGACTGGAAACATGCTCCCTATACTTTCTCCAGAGTCTTGAAAATCATCACTTGGAGCTTTGCTATCTGTACATGTAAAAGGATGTCTCAAAATCTAGCTTACAATATTTTTTGCTACTAAAGAAAGGACAATTTATATTCTATGCTTTAATTCCCCAATGTCAAACTTGAGCCATAATTTTAAGTAGTGTAATGGCAGCAAAATGATCTTCCTTTGATAGTTATGTTTGTTGTTAGGAGGCACTTGAAAATACTGGATGCTGTACTTGCTCTTGCTCCTTTAATGCAATTTTGCTGTCATGGTGAGAGATGGAGCAGGGTAGTCTCACACAAAAACAGGACAAATACAAATTTCAGGCTGTGAGCTCACTTAAACACCAAAATATGCCCAAGGGAGAAATCTCTCTTCTTCTACTTTCTGTGGAAGGAGAAGCAGGAGCAGATGGGGTTGAAATGAGGACAAAGGACAAAGTAAACTGAGCCCCAGTCTCTTCATTTAGATGAGAGTGTGACCAAAGAGCCTGAGCTTATCCCTCTTTGGCTGCAGCACATGCTGACATCTCCTTACCTCAATATTCTGTACCTTCGCTTGATCTAGGATGGGATTTTGTCAGTGTCCCCTTGCTAGCTAAAGAAATACAGCCCACAGTATACTCTTGTGTGAAGGGAATTAAATCAATGTTCCTTAACGTATCTTTTATTTTGGATCTATTTGCAAATTTCCATTTCCTTCCAGTCTGAGATCCACAAAGTTGGCCAAAACTGTTAAGGTTCACTTCCATTTTGGGGAAAAAAGATCAGCAACTTGAATCAGTTTAGTTCAATGCTTTTAGTTGACTTTTTAACAATATGTTTCAGGTTCATTCTGAGAAATGAGTAGTATTTCAGATTTTCCTTGAGAAGTAGGTTTACCACATACTATTAAGCAATGGTTATGCATTATTACAGCTCTGTCATAGCAAAATAAATTAGTAGTCCTCTGTCATACTAGAACATGTCTCAAGTATGGTTTCAGAGAGTCTGGAATTATCCGGCTGTCTCTACTTCACTTTGTAGACCCAATGATGGATTAGAGTGCACTTGCTAAATGTGCAAATGACATAAAGCTGGGAGGGGTGGGTTGCAGCACTCTAGAAAACATTAGCAGAATAAAAAGTGATCTTTGCAAAAATGAAAATCGGTCTGGAATTAAAAAGGTATAATTCAATAAACTCTGGTGCAAGACAGTCCTGCAAGTTAGGCAGGAATATTCCAGGCAGGACAGAGCAACTGGCCAAGAGATGCTCTTAGGAGCACAGCAGGTCTCAAATGGAATTTTAATCAATTGTGCCATATTATGGAAATTAAAAGTTCCCAAAATCTAATGTCACCATGAAGTGTATGAACAAGGAAATGGTGTATGGCACTGAAAATAATATTTCTAGATATAAGATGTCGTGTGGGATACCGACTCTTGTTTCAGGCATCATATTTCAAGAAGAGCAAGGTACATGTGGTCTGAGAAGAGCAAGGAGATTCAGAAGGCCAGACATCTAAACAATATGATGCAATCAGAGGAAACAAAGACTAAAGGAGAAAAAATGAAGAGAAAAAGGAATTAAAGTAATTTCACGCCTATAAGGAGCACCCTTTTGACTAAGATTTTGATCGAAACCTGGAAGTGCGCCTTATAGTCCAGTGCACCTTATATATGGACAAAGTTTGGAAATTTGTCCACCCGGAAGTGTGAGCCCGCAGCAGCCCTGAGCCAAGCCCGCGCAGCCCCGAGATCACACAATTCCATTACTAATTCATCACTTTGTTGCACACAGATCCTCGCTGCAAAAAAACAGTGCACCTTATAGTCCGGTGTGCCTTATATATGGACAAAGTACGAAGAATTGCCAACAACCTGGAAGTGCACCTTATAGTCTGGTGCACCTTAGATTCGTTCAATTACTGTAATCTTCTCAAATAAAAAATATCACAAAAATGTTATGTGGAATACAAAATCTTCCTGCAAGGAATAAAGGATTAATCTTTCTGGGCACCTGGTGGACAGGACAGGAGGCAATTCCTTAGTAGCTAAGGGAAATTTTCTAATGTAATGTTAGCTAAGGACTAAAGAAGTTTCCCATAGGAAACAGTTCTATCTTTTCTTTGAATTTTTTGAAGAACAGATAACACAAATGCCTGAGAGGATTGCTTTAAGTATAACTGATTCTGCTTTGGAGTTAAAGGATAGGCTAAAAATGCCTCTTGAGATGGCTTCCAGCTTCCTTTTAGCTTTAGCCTGTGTTCATCCTACCTTTTCTATGTACCTACAGCAGTATATCTGAAGGCAATTAAAACATTAAAAAGCAGGTTTTGTATTTTTTTCTCCTAAAACAAGCAAATTAATGGTACTAATAAAAATGATTTGCTCACCGCACTCCCTTAGTGTGCTCTAATTACAACACTGAAATATTTGTGCTTCATATTGGAGCTCTGCTTACTGCTTATTGAAATCCAGCCTTCTGTCATCTGCTTTTTCACAGCTTAATCTGCAGGCAGCAGTAGGAACAAGACAAGTCCAATCTTCTTGAGACCAAAAGCAAAGGAAATGAGAGCTCAGCCATTAGTTATCTTGGCATAAATAAGCATGTATCTTTCCCAGACTAGCAAAAGTAATCATGGATACATGATACACTATCACAGCTATTAGTCTGCCTAGCCTTTGCTCGCCTTGCCCTTTACCAAGTGTATTGAACACGTTAGCCAAAACTCATCTTCCCTGACATTTCCCAGCGCAGCTCTAGCAGGTAATGCCCATGTTAAATCAGATTCTTCTCTGCAAATGTCTGCTGGGTGCCTGAATTACAGCAGGCACAGAGTATCCCCAAGCCTGCTTGCTGGGACTCCAGCCCCCACAGAGACTCAGCCAGCTTAAGCTGTTTGGCAGCTGAAGGCAGCTTTTGTCATCTCAGTGATGCAGCAACTGCTCCCACGTTGGCAGGATACCACGCTGGCACACATGCATAGGCTTTTCCTGGTCATACTTGTGACAGACTCCTGGGAAGGTGCCTGGATAGAGTCAGGTTATTAATGCAGGATTAAAACAGCATGGATATCAGGGTAACCCTTGTGATGGTTGCACAGTGAGGGATATCCCTAGGCAGAGGCAAAACCTTGTTTGCTCTTCCCCGTGTGCTCTCTTCGAGGGGTCATTCCTGGCTCCTTGTCTTCTCCTCTCACAGCAGCTCCCGGTTGCTGGGTATCCTTGTGCTTACAAACCTGCACCTTGGTCTCTTAAACAACCTTCCCAGAAGAGCTGCAGTTGTGCTGCTCTCACTGTGTCACCCCAGAGCAGGCATTAGTGGCATTGCTGTTAACTGGAAAAGGGAGAGAAGGGTCCCATAGGTGACTGAGCAATGAACAGTCCCTGTTCAGTGGTCAGCTCACAGGATCCTGTTCCCTGCTCCAAGCCTCACCCTTTCAAAGCAGAGATTGTTTGGGCCCATTTAGTGGGGGTAGCAGCAATGATCTGCCAGACAAAACGAAGCCAATACCTACAGTGTACTCACAATCATTAATGGGTACTCCCAGTACCTAGTGCAGGACTCTATCCCAGGAATATCCTGAATATCTTACAGTTAGCTGCCCACATACTTCCAGTTAAAAAAACACCTTCCCAGACTTACCCTACAGCTTTAGTCTGTATCCAGTACACTGCCTGGTAAACAAAAACTAAAGAGAGGATGCACTAATCTTTTAAATCTGGACAGAAAAAGAGAAGAAATAAGAAGAAAATAAGGAGCTGTTAATTATTCCAGAACTTCTGGCAGCCAAAGAACAGGGTAAGTGTAGGAAGGGCATGCTTCAGAATTCTTCTCTTTTATATGGAAATTTGGAATGTGCTGTTAAGACTAGATTAACTGCTCTGAATTAATAAAATACAAAACCTGAGCATTTATTCAAAATTCAGGCCAAACTTCAAGCTGCTTTGAGGTTGACAAACAAAAACAAAGACTTGCATTACCTCCTGCTTACATTATTTTTTGGTTTTGATCAGCACAGAAATACATCAGTGCCTGGTCTCTGTCTAAGCAAAACCCAGTCATGCTGGAATGCCTCCAGAAAATCTTCACACATCCATTTAAATGCTGCACTCTTGGGAGATCCAGGTAAATGGGATAAGCTTGCAGATTCTTTCACCTTTCAGAATCTTTCTTGTCTTCAGTAATTTTTCATTTTTTGAATATTTCTCTACTTCAGCGCAGAGAGCAAATGCTAGGGATGTGACATACATACCAACCACTAGTGAAATTAGGTAGAAGGAGAAAGGATTTATCAATTAAGAGAAGACAATTCCTTTTAATTGTGGGAGGGAAGAAAGATTGTCCTTCCTTTCTGGACATCAGTGTTCTAATATGATGTAAACCTCTCTAGACAACATTACCAGCATCTAGGTATCTTATTTTTCTCTCTTTACTAGCCAATGGTGTCTTTCTTGGTCTAAGAAGAGCAAAATAGGTTCACAGTATGTCCTTTTTCCAGAGAGTATAAATACAATGTCTTACAGGGTAAGCCATCAGGTTATCTACTACCCATTTACAAAGACTTCTTTTGTAAAATCTTTTCCTTTCCTATATGCACTCTCCCATGGGAAAAGAAAGAAAATCCATCTTTAAAAGTCCCTGCCAGAACCAGCAGGAGGAGAAATGTATGTTTCTGCATATACACCAAGAGTGAGGGTGCTGGATGTGAGAGAGCATATCCAAAAGAAGAAAATAACAGAGAATTTTACTTTTTATTTAAGTAGAATACTTCTATTATACTAATATATACATTCCCCAACATGAATCATAGCTGAAACACTGTTTTGAATAAGAAATTATTATGTTTACTAATTTTAGTCCTTTAAAAATTCTAATTCATGGGAGTTGTGAGATAAACTGAAAGCCAAGGAATGAGAACTTAAAAGAATGTCTTTTATTTTTTAAATGAGACTGACAGTGGCTCACAAAAGTGAGATTTGTTGCAGTAACTGGCTGTGGAGGAAAGTTTCTCACTGCAGCACAAGAAAACTGAAGTACTATTCATTGAGTCAGAGCTGACCTTCAATGCATTCCTTAGAAGATACCAGGATATAAACTAAAATACAAAATACCAGCTTATCATACATTTTTGTTGTGTGGCACAGAATGTTCCATCTTGTGAGTGTTCTGGATTTTTCAGCAGTGAGCAGCTTAGTCTCAGCTGTTGTCACATCCCCCACCCTTTTCTTGGACCCCTCCAGATATCCTGGCACTTCTATTCATGGCGTGGGTCCTCTTGCAAGATGCCACCATAAGCATGTCCATGAAGGTTCTATGAATCACCAACCATCTTATGCTGGCCTCAATTAAAATGCAAGAGGGACAGGAAGTCTCAAAGAAATTTCCAACAGTAGCTATTTTGAATATCTGTCACAGCCCCTCCTTAGTGATCTCTATGGTCTTTGGGGACTATATAATTTTAATATTTTATTGTAGAAGTGAAAACATGGTCTTGGCCATAGTAATGTAGAATAGCTGCTGGAGCTGGACAAGAACATGAGTGTCTCTCCATCATTTCTATCTTTAACCCTAAAATCACCTAACTTTAATGCAAAAAAAAAAAATAAAATCATGATTTTGACTGTCAGAACAGGGACGCCAGAGCTGAATGTTATGAAATTTGGGTTGGACCAGCAATGGGGCTGAGTCACTCCAGAGGAAAAGATCGTAAAAGAGGTAGACAACGTCAGGCAATAGATTATTAGCTCTACCATAATGTCCAGTTTTTTTCTTCTTAATTTACAGAAAATGTGTAATATCCACAATAAAATGTGCTAAGGGAGGGTGTGCAGATAGCCAGTTCTGAAATATGGTGCTCCTATAACAAGACAACAAAATGAGGAATTGTGGTAAACAGGTGGAACTGTGGAACTACAGGCAAAAAAGGGGGAGTGCCAATGGCCCACTCTGACATGGGACAAGCCTAAGGGGTGGTACATGTAAAACTGGAGAACATTATATGCAAGAGTTGGGAGGTGCAAGCTTGGCAGAATTGATGACCAAAGTAAGAATCACCAGGGCAGCCTTACCATAATTACTAATTAATTAAAAAATTATATAGTCAGGAGAAAAACAGTGCTAATGAGCAAAAAAATACAGTGTTTTGTTTCTCTGTGGAGGGGATAATTGGAAAGACTTGTTGGTAAGCAAATAGAGGAAAAGGGAATGTAAAGTGAAGTTGTTCCAAAGACTGAGGCTGATACACTGCTTCATGCACAATGTTCATCCCAATGTTGACCAGGGAGTCTCCAGAGGGCAAAGACCCTCTTGTCAGTTCATTCCGTTCCCTATATCACAGATGCCGGTGCACTAGAATTTGAAGGTATCCCAAAAGCAAATCTAGATGCTGTATATTTGAAAGCCAAGAGCATTGTACCAAGAGCATTGCAAATCAATTAAGGTTTTGCCTGCCCTAAAAACACTGTGTAAATTCACAAGCCTTTTGGAGCATGAAAGATGCCAGTAAATTGGAAAGGACTCAGACAAATGCTACAACAAATGATTGAGAGACAGATGGACTCACAAAAAAATATTAAAACAACTCAATAGGAGGATAAAAGGAGGTCACGGCAGGCAAAGACTGCAAATAACAAGGACAAAATAAATTATTTAAGACTGCAAAAGGAAATATAATCCACCGTCACTGAATAATACTAAGCAGGGGAAAAATTCTGTCAGCAAATCTGTATAAAAATTTTTCTTTTCTGGTCCAATAGGTTGAAGAATAGGCTCCCAATGGACCTGACAGATATTGTATGACCTGAAGAAATTTAAACTTAGAATCAAAAAAATCAAGAACAATAGATGCCAGCAGTGGTGGAAAATCAGATTCAAAATAGTAAGCGAATTGTATGTGCTAAGACACTTCTTTATTTCTTATTTGTATTTTTCGCATCTTGATTATGGCAACACATTTGGAAGATTGCATATGTATGTTTTATTATTATTTGGTATATGTATTGAGAAGAACTTCTTTAACCTGCTAGCTAAGTACTTATAATACAATTTTGTTTCCTTCAGAAATATTTGCATTGTAAGGATATTATTTCAAATCTTTTGAAGTCTAAGACTGATCACAAATATTTTGAAGTTCAACCTGAATATCTTAGAAAGGTCAATGATTCATTTTCCTTGATTAGATGATCACTTGCAATGCAAATATTAGCATGTAAGTATTTAAATTTCTGAATTTTGTAAAAATGTATGCATGTGGCTTTGAAATTTGCCTTTCAAGTTTGTGCCAGTTGCAAAATAATCAGGTGGTAACACCAAGTGAATACACAAGAGACCTGCACTTAATCTTAACAGAAATAAACTGAATACATGTATTTCTTCACAAAAAACTTTCTTGAAGTGTTTGCCTTGCTCTAATTTGATTATACAGCACTCTTATTCCTGCTGAACAATAAATATTGCTGCAATTTTTCAATAGGCATATAAAAAGCCAGGATGTTCAGCAGTGGTTTGGGGGTGGGGGGGGTTGATTCTGGAGTAGGCCCTCTGGCTACAGATCAGGAAAACATTTAAATTCTTGCCTTTTCAAGGCAGCAAAAATTAACTATTTCCCAAGAATGACAGCCACTTTCAATTATTTTCTGAACAAAGAACTTAGGGCTGTCAATTGTTACATTTGGCTAAATGAGCACTGTGAAGGCTTGATCCCATCACCATATCAAATATAATCAGAGCATCATAGAATGGTTTAGGCTAGAAGAGACCTTGAAAATCATCTGGTTTCCAGCCCACCTGCCATGGGAAGGGACAATCTCCTCCTAGGCTGTTCAAAGCACCATCCAACCTGGTCTTGAGCACTTCCAGGGATGGGGCATCTACAGCTTTCCTGGGCAGCATGTCCCAGTGTCTCATGAAGCTCTCAGTAAAGAATTTCTTCCTCATAACTCATCTAAGCCTACCCTCTTCCAGTTTAAAGACATTCCCCTTTGTTTTATCAATGCATGCCATTGTAACCGTCCTTCTCCAGGTCTCTTGCAGCCCTTTTCAGGCACTGGAAGATGCTATAAGCAGTTCCTGGAGCCTCCTCTTCTCCAGGCTGAACAACCCCAGCCCACTCATCCTTTCTTCACAGAAGTGCTCCAGCCCTCTGATTAACTTGGTGTCCTCTGGACTTGCTTCAGCTGGTCCATGTCCTTCTTATGTTGGGGACTCAGAGCTGGATGTGGGACATGAGTGGGGTCTCACAAGAGCAGAGCTGGCCATGCTGCTTTTGATGTAGCCCAGGACAGGGCTGATTTTCTGGGCTGTGAGCGCACATGGTCAGGTCATGTTGAGCTTCTCATCCACCAGCATCCCCAGGTCCTCTTCCACTGGGCTGCTTTCAAGAGGTTCTCTACTCAGCTTGTATTTGTGCTTGGGCCTCTGCGCAGCATCCCTTCCCCGCAGCACATTGACTGCATGACACAGCTTGGTGTCATCAGCCAACTTGCTGAGAGTGTACTCAATCCCACTGTCCCATTCACCAATTAAGATGTTAAACAGCAACAGTCCCAATACTGATCCCTGAGGAATGCCAATTTTCACTGCTCTCCACTCATCACTGCTCTCCGCTTGAGCATCGAGCTGTTGACCACAACTGTTTGCCTTTAACATCCTTGCTCAGATTAAATACTCTCAAGCATTTCTATTATTTTCCTATCTAGAACAGACAGAATTAGGTAGAATTTCTATTATAATTTTTTCTAGATTTTCTACTCTATTACACAATTAAATGTAATTATATAATAACCATTATAGCCAATAGAACCTTCTTTATGGGAAATCCACTTGAGGAAAACACATCTCCTGAGAAAGAAAAACAAGAGTTTGTCACTGCAGACCATATGCAAAATGTTTTAAAGGATAGTGGCAGGGGGTAGTACCACACAGAGCCACTTCTCACTCTCATAAACCCAAAGATCCTACTTGCAATTTCTCATCTGTGTCCAATTATTCCAGATAATGCAACAACTTTCCTAAATCCTGGAAAGCATGTGCCTGAATTAGACAGCAACACACATAAGAGTAAAGGAAAAAAAGATACAGGAGCCATTTTCTGTAGGAACTTCAAATGTAAATTTATGCCGTCCCTTCTACACTAGATAAAATGAGATGGACTGCCTGATCCTTGTCATTTAAACCAAAGAGTGTTTAAAAGGTAATTTAAAAATCTTATTTGAAATAGTCATTTTCTCAACTTTAGCCTGGATTCCACTGTTCCATTGTCACCTCTAAAATTATTATATCCCATGTGGCCAAGTAGATCCACTGTTCCGGGGTCATAAGTTGCATTTTAGGTGTAAAAGTGTGAAGCATATTACTAGGTGTGATATAAAAATTACTTTTCAGCATTAGCTTACCTTTTCCCTTAGATTACCCTGTTTAAAAGTATATAACTTTCCACTTAGGCAGCAAAAAAACCCACATTCTGTTCTCATTTGCCTTCAGATAGAGTCAGAAATACTCAGGCAATGTTAACAGAGTTACTACTGATTCCCAGTAGTGAAACTGAGGACAAAGTTTGGTCCTTAAGATTTAGCTACTGTTTGCATACAAAGGATCTCATGTCTACATGATACAGAAAATATTTTAAAATATAAATGACACCAATAAATCAATGATCTCTCTGTAGCTAGATTTGAGATACAGATCTTTCAATAAGAGTACTTCAAACACTCACAAACTTAGATGAAGTGCCTCTTCATCACTGCTGGGGAAGGTAAGCCTAAAGATGTAAAATTGAAACTAAGATGACTGATTTCATTTTCTGTTTTCAGTGAATGTCTACAGTTAAGTCAATGAAACATAGGACTACACATCATCTCTGCAAATCAGTCTTAAATCCCTAATTCATATTGTTTCAGAATTTGGAATACATGTCTTGCCTGGAGACACAGAAAAGCTAAAAACCCCAAGGAATGAAGTTGCATTTTGGCCATGCCCTAATTAGCTGTATGTAAACTGACGTGTCGACAGAGCCTTGAGCATCACAGCCCACATTAGTCCAGGCCTGGATGCCCTCCATACAGACTAAATGAGTCCAGCTCTTCTAATTGTTTCAAGCATGGCTGACAACACAGGCAGGGCTGCACTGTGCTCAAGAAGAGATTAGCTCATTTAGAGAAGATCAAAAACCCATACACGGCATCAGCTTGCTCAGTATAATCCATGAAGAATGACTCATCTTGAAAACTGGGAAGCTGGGAGCTGAATTCAGCTGCCCACAGTCACAGACCAGTACTTTATGAGTGGACAGCTTCACTACCTCCCTCTTTTATTTTGAATTATTCAATTATTTTGAACAGCTAGCTACACTTTGCAAAGCTGGGAGTGGGTGATTTCAGTGCTGCAAGGCTGGAACACCTGTATCTTGGTACACAGTGTGTTCTCTCTGTGTGTAACTGTATGCAAAGGCAGGGAGCTGTTTAATGGCCAAAGCTACAGCATGTTCAAACAGCACAAAACCTCAATTATTTGTCACTGTGCCATGATATTAGGGTAGGGAATGACTGACAAGGAAGAGAGCATTCGACTGAGCAGTGAGCAGCACTCTGCATGAGTCTCACTAAAGCTGGGCTTCCAAAGACTGAGCAGTAACCATGTCATTCCCTTCAATCACAACTGTGACAGCTCTTCCCTTCATTGATTACTGTTAATGATGGCTGAGCAAACTGGAGGAAGAGAGTAGCTGAGTCAGAGCAGGTAGAAGAGTGACCTTGTTTGAAAGGGTAGTAGCAAAACCAGCGGTCACAGATGAAAGCCTCTGAAAAACAAGTATCTCCTTTAATAAGGCAAATATAATATCCAAGGAGAGGTCTCCACGACAGAAAATGGCACATACTTGTCTCAAGCTTCCTTCTATACCACCATAAGCCTGAATTATCTGTCCCTTTCTTCAACCTGTGAACCAGCATGCATGCAGCTGCATTTTCTGTTCTTTTTTATGGGTGGCAGGAAGGATTCTCTAAATATTCACCATCCCAGACCCTGTCAGATGATGAAGTGATAGTTAGGGCACAGTCTTATTTATTCCCACACATCTGGGACACCAGCATAGTCCTGTTAAAGCTCTCAGAACTGGAGAAGTCAGATGGATGAACAGATGAGACCACTGTCTACTGTTTGCTGATCCTAATCAGGATGCGTGAAAAAATCAACAGGATTAACTTTTCTTCTCAGGCAGGAATGGATTAAGCTGCCTATCTAAAAGAGTCACATCAACAGGCCAAATAATGAGGTCTTTGGATTATCAACTTTTTTTTTAATCACTGAAAGAAGGATCTTTTTCATTTAGGAACTTCCCTGGTCCATTGACACCCTTTTCTCTCTGCATCTAGGCATGTCCATGGTTATCTTGGTTACTGAGGGAGAAGTTCATTTTCAGTAAGAGATCCTGTGCCCTGTGATTTTAGTTGCCGCTTTGTAGCTCTGCTAGTTACCTGTAAAAAAGATGTAATTGGGTTTTGTACTGCAGTCGGGAATAGCAAAAGGAAATGGTCTCTGCTTAGCAAAGGAAATGTTTTGGTGGGATGGCAGGAAGAGTGACACACAATTATGAACACCTGCATATGGACTGCAGTCATAAGTGAAACTCTTTTTTGCTGGTAACAGGGCAATTCCACATTTTACCAGCCTTGATGTTCAGCCCCTCCTCAACTCATTTCCTCATGATTTGGCCCTGAGCCACAGAAGCAAGAACCATCTCTGCTGCACTAAGATGGAGATGGAAGTTTGAGGAAGGTGTCAATTAAGCTGGAAAGTTCAGCTTCATACAGAGATCTGGATATCTTGCAAGTTCAGGTGAAGCCCATTTATGTCTCTAAAATCTAAGGAAAAAACCATAAGCAAATACTATGCTTTGGGGGGGG
>VRYO01002297.1:16541923-16561794 GCA_009812075.1 Sialia sialis | reverse complement strand
GGGGAAATAATCTAAAAATCTCTTCCCTGCTACCATTATTTTGGAATAAACTTCAAAAATAGCACTTGCTTATGAGGAAGAAGTAAAAGAAGACCCATCTTTCTGTACCTTTCAGAGCTAATGGACTAAGAGAAGTGACAGGCGGACTACAGTTTAGAAAGCTGTATTTTACTTGATATTTTATTTAAAATTTTTTTGAGTGTGAAATATCTATCTATAGAATGCCCTCTTGCATAAGGGCATGCCTGTCTGCCAGATAAAGCAGCATGAAGTTCAGAGAAAAATGCTTTGAAGCCTCTTAGGAGAAAACAGCTCTACCTTAATGAAGTCCATTACGGGCCTCAGCTTTCAGTATGAGAAGGCACTTTCAAAACATGTCTAGCAACGAAAATGAGACACTCTCATGAAGTGTAAAAGTTGTGACAAGCCAGCCACAGATGGAAATGACAAGGTTTTGCCTGCCACAGACACCTCAGAAAACATTCCAAAGTACTGGAGCCCCAAGGAGTTACTGGATTTCAATCAGGGCTCGGTGAAATCAGTTGCAACTGGAAATGCACTAGCTGCACCATGTACTTTCAACAAGGTAAGACATACATGAGAATGCTTTTCTCTTGGCATTACCCCTTCAAATATAAGGCATGAAGCTACCTGACAGAGGCTGTAAGGCTATTTTAATAGATATGATGGAGGAATACAGGTTTGCTTTCCAGCTCTGCACTGCCCAATTTCTGCTTGAGCTTTTGCATATATATTTTTTGTATGCTTCAGGTCCCCCTCTGAAAAGTGAAACCAATATTTTTATATTTCTTTATGTGATTGTGCTTGTATGGAATGGGTTTTCCTCATAGTACAATGGAAATCTGGTTTTACCTTGAGGTTTCCATGTTAATAAATGTGAGAAAAATAAACAAAATGCAGTAACAAGATGGTGCCTCCTGCTGATGTTAATAGATCTGCTATTGTTTGGAAAAGAAGGAAATCACCCTCAGCGGAGAGTTTTACTTCTACATTCTGAATGCACAATGGTTAAACTCAAAATAAATAAAGGAAATCCAAGTTGATAGATTAACGATGACATCCATGAAACTGAACCTTTTGGCAATACTAGATTTCACAAGCTTTTCAAACAAGCCATCACATCCATTATGACCAAAATGTTTCTAGGTTCCAGAGGGACCAATGGGCAAAGAACTGAAATCCCCCATTGTAAAACTTTCTGTCAAATGCAAAGAAGCCAAAGGCTGGCATTCTCTTATCTGGAAGGCCATACTGACAAGATTTTTAACACGTTGAATGTTTTACAAATTTCAAGCAGATTCAAACAGATAAATCCAAACTCTGGTGAGATTTTTACATCATGATAGAACAAGTGGTGTTAACCTGTCATGGAAGGGGAGAGTTCTCAGGTTTTCACACCTGTCCAATATGATTCTGCACAGATATGTACTCTTTCCCCCTGTGAAAATGCTGTATGAGATTTCTATGGGCTTCAGTGCAGTTTCAGTGAATGTTTTGAGTTCTATCATCACAAACCAACAATGCCTTCCTTCCAGAAAAATTAATTGTGCTCTGTAAATCTGCCCTAAAGTTCATACAACTCTGACCACAGATACCAATTCACAAAGTAACTGTGACTTTTCCGTGGCAAAAATCCTAATGCAAGGGTTTCTGCAAGAGCCCCTTCTGTCTGAAAACTAAAGGCAAAAAACCCCACATCTTTCTAGCTGCTACAAATTGGTCTTTTCTGTTCATTCATAAACTCTAACATTGACAGTGCAAAGACTGAGTGATTTGGAACATTAGAATAACAGTGCTACTCTTTTAGAAATCCTTCACATGGTAATTCATCTTTGTTTGTGAAGTCTTTCCAAGCAGAACTTAGCCTCATAATTTCTATGAATTCTCTCCTTCCCTCTCTTATATATTATCTTCATCTTGCAAACCTCTAAACCCAAGTCTTTTATTATTGATGAGCAGGATTTGTATAATGTTTGTCAAGAGATTTGATCTGAAGGATCATAAACTTCATGTTATAATTTTTTCAGCCAATACTGATCTGCAGGCCTCTCCAGTGTGAAACAGAGAGTTGCCTGGATATGCCTTGCAGATTAGGGGTGAAAGGGAAGAAGCTTGCAAGAGCATGAAAATTAGTGCTGTACACAAATGTGATTACTTATTTAGACCCAAATTTCAGCAGTTTAGCTATAATAGATTTAGCTGCTCATAGGGTGCCAACATCTTTCATCCAAGTATAAAAATTGTAGAATGCTTATTCTGTAGACTTCATGCCAGCACATTCCTGCAACACATAGCACAAAGACACCTGTCCAGAGGTGGAAGGAAAACTCTCCTCATCATGGCTCATGACCAGCCTGCAACTGTTGCCTTTTTCCCAATCTGGAAATGAAAATGGAGATAATTTTAGTTACAAGAGGATCTTCATTTTAAGGTCTTCAAGGGCAGTTATGGAAAGATGTTCACAAAAGCCCACATTCCTGGGGTAAGTACACATTTTAGAAAATTAGCATAACTGATAAAAAGCACCAGTTAGGAGGACAAGGGGTGATACAGTTTTCCCCCAAGTCAAGCCCCTTCTCTGGAGCCCCCCCCATTCAGCACTAGCTGTGCTGTGTCCATGAGAATGTATCTCCAAGAGCTGTTCTCAGCCTTGGTTCCCAGGAAAAATCAAGATAGCACTGGGGCTTTTTACCCCTGGGGGTTGGATCTCTGGAATTTGTTTTGTCTTTCTGTTTAGGGAAATGCCATGGAAAATTACTGGGAAAACTAGCTGCTAATACATTAGGCTACAAAGCTACAAATATATGTGCAAAACTACAGAGAGCATATAAAAGAAAAAAGGCAAAACCCAAAGCGGCATCACAAGGCTTCCTTCCACAACTCCATTCCCACACCTTCAGTGGGAGATTTGAAATGAAACAAATGCCTAAACATATCTAAACTTTCTTCAATCTCCCCATTTGACATTGAAAAGGTGATAAGGAATTTAATTGGGCCAGGAGAGGGTATATTTCCTGCAGAGTAACAACTGCAGGCTGCAGCACTTTCTTCCTCTGTCCAGATCTCCTTGCCTGTCCAACCAAGCAGCCATTGCACTCATCAGTGCGCTCTGAGGGATAGCATCCTGTGGAGAAGACATCTTCAGATTTTTTTTGAGTCAGCATGCATGTGACCACTTACAAAGCCTCCCGCTGAGACTCTAAACACCCAAGGTTAAGAGGGCTAGGGAAAATAAGTGGCCATCCAATTGCCATGGAATCATCCTCTGTAAGGGGTGCCCTGAGATGGGTTTGGCTCACGAGAACTCTTCAGAAAGTCACAGAGGCATGGGCTGAGGGGTGAAAACCAAGGAGAGAGCACACAGCTCAGGTGGCACAGCTTACCAGGGACTTTCTCCTGTCCTTACTCTGAACCATTTTGGTTCCCACCTCTGCACAAAATCTTCCAACACTATTTGGGTTGGTTTTGATCCTTCCAGGACCAAAATGTAATTTCACCCAGAACCTGGTGTTATGAAGTATGGATGCAGGCAGTTTGTGCCAGTGCACTTCATGACAAATAATGCACCCTGGAGATTATATTTAACAGTAAAAATGTATTCTCTGAGTTGCAGTAAAATCCTAATTTGTCTGGAATGGTAATGAAAGGACAAGCAACATCTTTACATCAGATTATTTGAATTAAGCAAGTAGATGCAGAATTCATTTTTCCTCCATTGCTGTCATAATTGATGGTGGATTTTCAGTTAGATTCAGTAGATTTACTTTAGTTGTGATAAAGAGATGATCTCACTTAGAGGCCTTCTCGTCATTCACTGCTCATTGTCTTTACACAGCAGTAGGAAAAAACAGTGCCTTAACATGCAAGAAAATTACAATAGTAGTAATAATGATAATTATAACATCAATCACCTAACAGCCTGGGTCAGGAGAGAAGTAAAATGGTTTATGTTTAGTTCTGGTCTCCAAATCCATAATGAACAAAGAAAACAGGAAATGGGGCAGTTATGGAGTCAAATGCCATGTGCAACAGAAAGGAAGCCACTTTGAAATTTGAGTTAACCAGAAATGCATTATGTGAGGAAATATTGGATTTGAGACCTACTGCTCATGTCAATCAATTTAATTTTTTCACATACATTGGAAAATAGATCTTTCCCAGTGTGCAATATTTAATTAGACCTTCATGAGACTTTAAAGCAGGCTCCAAGGATTTTTCATAACTCCATGTTCACATGCCAAATTTACATAAATGGAGACAAAGAGATTAAAAAAAGCAGGGAATGCAATGAAAAATGTTGCCATCTAAGACCTTAGGAGGAACAAAAGGGATAAGAGGAAAAGATACTTAAGAAAAAAATATGAAAAAAAGAGAACTAATAAAAGAAATGTGCATGAAAATGTATTTGAAGAAGAATCCTACCTTATGAATGGCTAACAAAAATAATGGCTCTTTTAATCTGTAGATCTTGTTCTTTAAAGTGTAAAGGAAAGCTCACTATTGTAATTTTAATAAAAGGAGGAAACTAAGGTATCAAATTTGATTGACCCAACGAGGACAGAAAACATAGTGTACCTCACTGTCTCATCCTTCCCCTTCCTGTTGGCATGCGGTTACCTCAGCTATTCAGTTTTTCACAACAAATAAGTCCTAATCACCAACTTCTTTTGTTGCTGTCTCCAGAGGGGACACCACTGTTAAAAACTAATCTCCAGACAATGGTATTCCACTTTGTCTCCAGCAAAGAACTTCTTTCAGGACCATAGATACAGGTCATGCAATGATATATTAGACAATTAAACCACCTCCACATTCCCCTGTCCACAGAAAAGATTTTAGAACAATTTCTCACTCCCCTCTAAACACTAAAATCACCATGCCTGCACAGTGACTATAGAGCATGGCATGATATTCCCATGTTTCCCCTGCCATATAGGAATTTTTCCTCCACCTGGAAAACGAGGCTTTGTAGGGCTTTCTTAGTTCAGGAACAGCAAAGAGTCTTGCTTCATTTTTCTCTCTCCTCCCACTGGCTCATGTTGGGATCAAGTGTGTCTAAAGCCAAATCCAGGTATTTACAGAATACTTTCACCAGCCTGAGTTCTTGAAAGCCACTTTATGCATCCTTTCAGGGTGCTCTCACCAACTGAGTCACCACTGACGAAAAAGATGGGGGAAGTAAAGAGGAGAAACAAGAAAAGAGATGACAGAATATATCACAAAAGTCATATTTTTTTTTAAATGGATTTCAGACATAATCATTTTCACTGTGTACACCAGAGAACAGGGGCTAAGTTCATGAAATAAGGTGTGAAGCAATGATTAATAGTAGAGCAAGAAGAGGAGTGGGTGAGAGCTGGCAGTTGAGCAGGACTACTCTGGAGAGTCAGAAGGCAGAGTCTGGGTGTTTTTCAACTCTAAATACTCCAACAGATTCCTCCTCCCTTATCCCTTTCTCAGTGTCTCACATATAACAGGAACTTATGTCACTGAACAACATGAAGAAATTCATACAGAAGTGTAAGGAATAATTAAGGTGATTTTCATGGCAGCGTGTTACATTCCTGATATGGACCAAGACAAAAGCACCAACAAAAAATATACCAGTCAAGATGAGAAGGTAATAAGATCTGTGAAGAATATTAAAAAGTTTAAAAGATTTGCAATGATGAATCAAGAAAAAGCAATGTGATTTTAGAGCTAATGATTGAAAAATAAACTGAAATTATGTTGATGAGAAGTGAAAGGTGCTTAGAGATCTGCTCATTTAATCCAGATGTATACAGTGTGCAAGTACAGATTTTCTTTATACTGACCAGGCCTTGATTAACAGCACAGATGGTAGAGTGAGAAGTAGATCAAGATTTTAAAATTTATGATGAAAAAATTTCCTATTGCATATCTTCACTGGCCTTACCAACGTGGAGAACTATCACATTATCTTCCTCCCATGGGGGAAATGTACAACTTGCCACTGCATTTATTACTATTTTGTGAAGGTTCCAAAGAGCCAGTGTTTGTCAGTCTGTCCGGCACTTGCCCTGACAGCTGGCAAATGGAGAAAAAGAATAGGTAGGACAGAAGGAAGTTCCATCTGACCATAAGGAAGGGCTTTTGTACAGTAGGGATAACTGAGCATTGCCATGAGTTTCTCAGAGAGATTGTAGTCTCCACCTCCAGAGATACTGAAAGGGCAAACATCTGGGCAACGTCCTAAGGATGCTACTGTGGGTGGTCCTGCTTGAGTAGGAGGGACTAGTCCAGATGACCCTCACAGGTCCCTTCCAAGCTCAACCACTCTGTGATTCTACTATTCCAGAAAAAGTTAATGAGTGTGGGGGGATTTTTGGCATATCTGCCAGATTTTGTTGCGTATCACTTTGAGTTTGGACAAGTCATTTCACCCTTTAATTGACTTCTTTCATCTGTGAATGGGGTTTAATTATATCTACTGCCCATGGAGTATACTTCATTGGGAACCCACTCACATGCAGAAAACCTCTGGACTGTTTATACCCTTAAGTGTAACAGCAGTGATGACCAGATTTTGCGGTTAGTTCAAAGAGCTGCAGTAAATGTCACTCTCCCTTTGCAAAGCCCCTGGGATACCTGGAAATCATAAGCATTAACACTCCAAATATTCACCTTGTTCTGTGTAGGCTGGGCAATGCCCTAGCTACCAACTCTTTATGACTCCAAGACATTAAAATTTGTCTCATGTCATAATCCATACGCTTGGGTTGTTATTTTGTGTAGTTAAAATCTGAACATGCTTCCCTGCCGCAGATAATTAGTGATATGCACATGGGAGATGGTACAGCTCGTAGGACAGTCTTTGCTGTGACAGTTGGCAGTGATGGCAATGCAGTCTGTTCCAAAGAAGGAAAGGGGAGTAGTGGTACCAGGAATTGATTTTTGTCTTCATTAAAGTCTCTTCTTATCCACTGGTTTCCCCTAAACCTACCTACTGCTCAGATTTATTTGAAAGTATAAAATTAAATTCTTACTAGTTCAGTTTTATTGGAGGGGGGTTTAGGTATTTTATTATGCTCGGCACTCAAGTTGAAACCTCTGTGAAACTAACTCTAGACATCCATCTCTTGATGTTATCAAGCTAAGCAGTATACAGGGAGTTTACTGTTTACTTCTGGATGCTAAAAGTTTACATATTATAAAAGATGTGGGATATCAGTATCCCGAATATTTGGGTTACTGCAGATTATGAGGACAGTTAAATCAGAAGTTGAAGAAATAATAGTCACTATACAGTGAGCTGTTTCAACACGTCAGCAGAAAGGTAGAGTGAAGTGGTGATGCAGGCTTTTTGTGAAGATGATGATGATGATCGATGAGACCATTAGGCTGCTGATAATCTGCTCCAGCCTTCCAGAAATGTCCCATCTCAATTTTTTCTTTCTTTCTAAACTATCAGAATAACTTACCCATTTAGATCTTTCTTGAAGAATAGGTTAGCCAAATTTCAACCTTCAAAATCCATTCATGAGTCTCTGGTAGAACTAGAAGAGAGACAAATGCTTTAATAAAAAACACTTGTTTTATTTCAGCTACTGGACCTGGGCTTCATTTTCTAGCTTCTGGGAAGACAAACCAGAATCAAAATCCTTATGGACATTTATGAAGCGTTCCATGTGGCAACATGGAACAGTGAATTGATGTTGTTTTACTTTTGTAGGGCATGGAAGTTGATATTTGCATTATCTGCAGAGTGGATGTATTATAAAAATGTTGTGCACGTTTAGCCAGACTAAAACATTTTAATGGTCTATTTGCATGTATTTTATGCCCAGCTAATCAAGCCTACTTTATCACTTTCTTCTAGCTCGTCCATTGGTGATCACATTTGGAAACAAGTTAATACACCTGATATGCCTGTCATGTGATTGATTAAGCCACACTCAGTGTTTCCATCAGGAGAGCAAAACTGTGAATCCCCAACTTACCCTTTGGAAACCTACATCCCTGATTTTTGAGGGAAGGCTAATAAACGCTGCCATGTCCAGTGCCATTATCTGCATGGTGGTAGGTACACAGATAAAAAGCTCTCCTCCTCCCTCTCCTCCTTCTTCTCCTCCTCCTTCCAGATCCATCACAGTTCTCAGCCCTTGCTGTATGCCATGCAGTGTACTCTGAAAATTACTGGATCCTTCTCTCCTCACTGCTGGACCTTAGAAGTCACAAGTTTGCTTTACTGTCAGCTTAATCCACTTTCCTGCTCTTAAAAGAAGCAACCCCAATATTGCAGGCAATACTATCCCTAAAACTTGAGTTTCATGTTTGGAATATTTGGCCACTGATGTCCAGAGCCTTAACATAACTTTATAGAACAATAATGGCGTCTTAGCTGTAGAACACAGGCAAGTGTCACCTACACTTGATGACTTCACAGGAAAACATCTCCTCAGTTTTACCTTTCTTTGTCCAGTTTTACATGCACCTAAGTTTTTCTGGCTAATTTTTATTCTATCTCTAATTTAAACTACTGAAAAATGTTTTCTTGCCACCTGCATGCTAAAAACTGACTCAAAATACAGTACATACTGTATTTTTGTTTCCATGTGCCACAAGATCTTGGATAAATGATGAAAATCATATCATTCATTTTTATTATTCCAGTATAACTATCCATGGAACATGACTGAGAAAATGAGAAGCTGCTGCCCTCTTAAGCTTCTCAAAGTACTAAACTAAAGCAATACCTTATCATACCTGAATATTACCCATGACATCCAGCCACATGATATAACTAAAAAAAGATAAAAAGGAAAAAACAAATTTAACTACTAGCAGAAGAGGTGATACATTTTACGTGTGCACATTAATCACACATATTACCCACCAAAGCTTCAGAACTAATTGCTAGTAGCAGTAAGAAAAACTTGATAGAGTTATATTAGCTGAGTAGAATTCCTTTTCCTTCCAACAGGATTAACTGAGCATGGCATTGTCCATGGCACCATGGTACAGTGCTAGCCCTAGAAAATCAGCTCTCATGGAGAGGATTGACAAAGTGCATGGAATACATACAGTGCATGCTACAAGCACAAATTCAGGGGTTCAGGGATTGAAAGTAAGCTTTAGAGCTTTCAATCTCTACATAGGCATGTAGGCATAGACAGCATTGTTGATTCAAACTGACACAGAGCTAACAGGTTCATCTCCTTTCAAATCCATGCTTCTCCTCACAGCCTCTGCCTCTGGATGTTGAGAGATTACACATTTCTGCAACCATTTCTTACATGAGATTTGGGAAGAGATTCTTTTCTCCAGAGGAAAAAGGCCATACTGTGGAGCCTAAGACCTATTTTGAGGCAGGGCTATTATAAGGAGAGAGCAAGAGAAAAAGAAAAAAGGGGGAAAGGAGGTGTCAGAGACTACAAAGAGAAAAACAGAAAACAAACATCAAGATGTACAAAGATTCATTTATGGCTCATGCTCATCCTTTTATTTAAAAAAAACCAAACAGTATTGTCAACAGGTAGGTTTTTACTTTTGGGAGGACTCTTTCTTTCGAGGGAGTAAAGCCAAGAGGGAACTCAAGTGTTTTCACAGCAGCAACATTTCTTCTTTCCTGGCCTGGGCACAAGTATCATGTTCTGCAAAAGAGCATCTCATGAGCAAAAGCACAGTCAATTGTCTTATGAACAGCCTGTTATTCAGCCCGTGTCGACATGAAACTCCCAAAGCCACCAGGGTTGTGAAATGGAGAAATAACAGTTGTTGTTATTGCAGGAGAGGGAATGAGAAAAGGACAGCAGAAGACAAAAGTGAGAACAAGCTTTGCCCTGTTTCAAAGTCATACAGAAAGTCAACATCCCAATAATTTCAAAGGAAGCAAAAATCCCTGTCCTGAAATTATGGGGAAAGAGGATATTTTCCATTTCCTTTTGCCTTAAAATTTCCCTTTGAAACTGTTTCACAGCAGCACCATCAAAACCTTGGCAAACACAGAGGCAGAGGACAGACATAAACCAGATTTATAATGAAGTGAGGTAGAAAACAGGTGAGGACAGCGTTTTCCCTAGCTCTTCCCAGCTTTACAATGAAAGGTTTTCAGAGCTCTAATTATAAATCAAAGCTCAAGTTCTTCTGTGAATCACTGTTTGAAGGAGCTGCAATTTTGCCCTTTAAAGCATTTCCTCAGCCAGGCAGCTGGATAGGGGAAGGGTGATTTTTCCATGTTTTATAAGGTGGGCAGAGAAGGATAGTCAGCTGCAGAGAATAAGGCAGCACAGCTGCCCCACATTAAAGAGAGGCAGAAAAAAAAGCTGGTGAATAGCTCAGCCAGGTGGATTTATTTTCCTCATCACCCAGCAGCTGTGGTAAAACCCCGAAGGCAAAAAACGTGTCACTGCTGAAACAAAACCAAAAACAAACCCAAAACTTTGATTCCAGACCAGAACACAAATATATAATGTGGGGAAAGGCCACATACATGCATATACATAAGGAATCATTCACCTGACTCAGTCACTGAGTCACTAGGGGGCACATTGCCTGTGACTTTTTAACTGTGCTTTTCAAGAGAGAAAGTATTGGAGATAGGTCCTAGCACTGAGCTGTAGTGAGAGCAAGATCCATGGAGGGTTGTGGAAAATTCAGATATTTAAGGACTGAGAACAAAAACATTTAGAAAAAGAAAGAGGAAAAGAAAAAGAAGAGGATAATCCACTCTCATTTGAAACAGTATGCAAAGAATTGCTAGAAAAGATCTCTGTGATAGTGTCCAGATGAGTCCATCTTCTATTTGAAGCTTAATAATACCTGGGCACAACTTGTACAGTTACAGGGGCATTTTATAAGCTTTTCCACTTATGTAGTTCCTCTGTGTTTATGGAGCCCATTCACCATGTTACCATAATGCTCTTTTTCTCTGCATTCAGTTTTTCTAGGACCAAAGATCATAAATTATAGTACATTTACAACTTTAATGATATTATGAACAAAGCTCCCTTGCCATTCAGCTGCTTTTCTCTACCCTTTTTACCAGAAAATTCTCCTAATCTCTCTCTATAAAGTGAGTAGACCTCACCCTGAAACCAGATTTCCCCATGGCCTAGACTGGATCTCAGTCAGGAACCTGCAAAAATCAAGAAAGAAGAAGATCAGTCTGTATGAGACAATGAGCTAATTAAATTCTGTGCTATTAAATTTCACAGAAAATAAAATATTGTTGATAGTAATTCATGTGTGTAGCTCTGTATCAGCAATGAAGGCTTGGATTCATGTAAACATGAGGGATGCTTCTGAGTTAACCACATCTGAGAAACCTTAAGGAGAAATAGAGCAGTGATTGATGTCTCTGCTTTACCTGGCTATTTCACACACATTAATGTTTTCTGTGCTTTCTTTCCTGGACCTCACAAAGCCTCCTCATCACAGGAGCCTTGGAAAGAACTTTCCCATAGGGACAGGTTTATGTTCTCAGTATGTTATAAATGCTTGTTCTCACAGCTGAGTCCAGCTGTAGGTAGTCTTTCCTTACAGCAGAAAGAGATTATTAAAAAAATATATAAAAGCTTCTTTCTTTGCATCATTCTTAAGGGCCTCCCCCTAAGGGAAAATACTTAGGGGAAAAAAAAACCAAAAAAACACTGTGCATTGGTACAAGTCAAAGAGCCAAATGCATGTATGAAAATCTCACTCAGTTCTGCTATGAGACAAGATTTAGCAGGCTTAAAAACCTAGACTCTAATATTTCTCTCAACTGAAAATTATAATTTCATTCAAAGGGATAAACTAACAAAAAAGAATTATGAAATTGATTAGATGGTGGGCAATGCATGTCTCTGATTTTGCAGGGCTTATTTTTTTCTCAAAAAATTAATTTAGTACCAGAGCCCTTATTTAAGACTAAATTACAAAGAGAGGAAAATTAAAAATGTGATGCAACAGTTAGAGAAGCTAAACAGGAAAATTACTTGATGTGCAATGCATATTGAGTGTTCATATTTCCACTGTGAGGAGAGGAATCAGTCCTACAAGCAACAGAGAATTGTGCAGTTCAGATGTCAGCTTCCAGCTGCTGCAGAAATCTCTGATTTACTTAGTGGCATAAACCACATTTTTCTTCCAACATATTAGTGTTTATTCAGTACCACTGGATCACAACAAATGATATCCTGCTGTGCAGGAGAATATAAAAAAGTAGATTTCACAGCAATTAGAGATTATAAAATAAATTTTAGTACAAATTTCTTCTGATTCATAGAGATTCATTTTAAAAATATTTTATTCATACTACCTATGGGCAGCTTGGTTTGTTTGATATGGGGCCTATTGATTTTGTAGATGTGTGTCTGTGTGCACTTCTATCACATGACACCTTAGAAAGAGTTTTAAGAGTGTAACACCTTTTAAAGCAGGGTAATTGGGAGGAGATATTTGTCCCCTGCCTCCTTCAGTTCTGCAGATTTCAAGGCATGTATCTGAAATGTAAACATCTATTTCACATTGTTTACTTTAAAGAGGAATAATAAAATTCTAGATTTACATGACATTACTTTTATCTAAAAATATATTTTTTTAATAAAAATGCAGTATGTATTGTTGAGAGGGAGGCATGCAGATCTGTATGGCTACACAGACACAAGCAAACACTTTTATAAATGCACTCACATATATACATCATGTAATGCAGTGCTAATCGACAGTTATGTTTGTAACAGGCATCAGGCAGCGTGATACTAATAGACCTTTATATTTAAAGCAGAGTGGGAAATGCTTTTATAATAAATCTATATGAAGAAATCAAATGAACAACTTCTCATCCTTTGGCAGCACACCTAGGCAGTGCACAAGTGTGAATGTTCCCCATAGGGGTATTAAATTTCAGTGGAGTTTAAAAGAATTAATAAAAGCCTACAGGAAAAGATAGTGAGAATGAATCTTCAGTGTACATCTACACTTTGAATGCCTTTCTTTTCTCTGCCTTGCATGCTCTCCTCTCAACACATTCCCTCGCTCTGCTCCCCCAGGCTCCCCCAGCACTTTGTGTCTTGCAGCCATGCTGGCAGCACGCCCTTGCTGTACAAGAGAGTGTAGGGCTGTGATCTTCCAGTGAGCACCAGCAAGCTCTCCCCTGGAGCCAAACTCTGTGACTGAGTTAGGACACTCATGCTGCCATTGGAGATGACATTTCTCTACAGCCTGGGCTTCGTTCAGAGCGGCGTGCCCACGCTCGCAGAGATGGCTCAGGGATTGCTGCAAGGGCACGGAAAAGAGAGCTGCCTTTGAACAATCCCAGTGGAGAGGAGCTGCTCTCACCCACTCCCTGTCTCCACGTGCCCTGCAGGGACTCAATTCTGCCATCTCCTTCAGATTTTGCCTGTTCTTCCCCAGTTTTCCAGCATACCAGAAAACTTCGGTTTCGTCTTCCCACGTTTCTTGCTTCTCCAGAAAACCTCCAATCCCACAAGACTTTTAGACCATGCCTGGCAGAATTTCGAAGACTTGCTGAAAATTTGAGATAATGAGCAGAAGCAGAAAGAATGACTGTGGAGATAGAGATTGGGCCTGGAGGCAAGCTCATTTAAGCAAATCCATTGCTAAATGTTCTCTCACAGCTGGGCTAAACTTGCCTGCATAAAATGTCTGAGCCCTAGATAAAACTGTATTTATGGCCCAGCATCAGAAAATAAAATAATACTTTTTAAAAGGACAGTTAGAAGAGAATAGTGATTTGAAGTCCATGCTAACAAATTTATCCTTTTGAGTTGCCAGTTTGTTTTTCTGAGACCAATGGAAGACTCATACAATACCAGAAATAAATGGCACATGTTTTCAATAAATGAAAGCTTTATTTCTGAGACACGGTGAAGCCTGACAAATGTGTTGGGCCCTTGTATTATCTGTCAAAGCAGCTAGGAGCAGTAGTAGATGTAAGATGTTCTAACAGTAAACAATAAATAGACCTAACATGTTTCAAAGTTATGATAGGTCTCTTTTCCTCATTTTAAAATTTTTGAAGGGTTGGCTTGTTTGCTTGTTTGGATTTTTTGCGAGGTGTACACCTGCTTATAATTTAAAAAAAATAAAAATATTAGTCTTAGGGTTTGTAGAATCCATCAGATAGAATAAAACCAAACCAGAGCCACAAAGATAAGCTGAACCTAAACATCACTGAAGGAAAGAAAACACTAGCTTTAACAACAGATCCAACCCTGCTATAAAAACACAAGCAAGTCTTGTTATCCTTGCACTGTTAAATGAAAGCAAGTGTATCATAAAAAGCAAACATCTAAAGACCAAAGAAGCCACCAACTCTCAAGTGAGTCTACAGTCATGACTCTCCTGTCAGACAAAAATCTTAGGTCATTCCTAAGGCTCAGTATTAGAAAAGAGCCTCATAAGCAAGCCAGGAAAATGTTATCTTAAATGGATGCTAAACTACAGTTAGAATAGTTGACTCCTGGTCAAGATGGAGAGGATTCTTAAGTGTTATACCACGAGAATCTGGCCTAGCTTTGGTTTTAGTCATTATTTTAATTGACCAGGACAAAGTTGTTTTGTTTTAGTTTTCAGGTTTTTCTTTAAAAGTGTAAAAAGCAACTGCAAAGATTGCAAGCTCTTTGGAAGACAAGATTGAAAATAAAGCATATTGAAAAAGTGGAAGTCCATAAGATGAAGTTCAATAGTCACAAGCCCAAAGAAAATCAAGAGGACAAATGACTAACCAGACTGCATGGAGGAGAAGCAGTGAGTGCAGCACACCACAAGCTGCATGTGCTAAAATTAGGAGGATGCTGTTGCAGGAAGAGGAGGTCTCACACCAGACCATGAGCAAAAAAAAACCACAGTCATGGCTCCAGTTCAGCTCACGCTGGTACCAAGGCACAAGGGAATATCTCTGGTTTTGAATGGCTCCTATTGAGAAAGACAAAATGAAACTGCTGTCAAGAGAGAAGCAACAGGAAAGATAAGAGGAAGAGCAGATGTAACCTCCAGGGAAAGGGAACTGTTCAGGCTAAGAAACCAAAGGATAATGGGAGATGTGGTAGCAGCCTTCCACTTCAGAACTGATTGCTATAAAAAGGCAAATCAATGCTCTTCCAGAGACAGTAAGGATAGGAGAAAAATTTGTAGGAATGTTATTTGGTTTGTAAATTCTGATTCTCCCAGTTAAATATAAAGAAAAATCTAAACCAGGGTGAAGCATGGGAATAGACTCTGTAGGGATTGCTGCAAGAGATATTTCCCTGGAGTTTTGTAAGAATAGATTGTACAAATATCCAGTAAGTGTGTTCATAGTATATTTACCATGAAATAAAGCAAAGAGGCATTTTGATCTCTTGAGGACCTTTCCCATTCTGTTTCAACGTTCACATGTATTTTGAAGATGAGTTCTAATGTAAAATTTTCAGCTTATATGTTTGCTAAAAATTATATACCTTTTTAAGCAATATGTGTTGGTCATCTCCAGTACTACTTAAATAATCCAAAATTTTTTCTGTTCCCTGATAATTCAGTGTTTTTGAATATTGTACATTAAGCTGTAGCAAGAAATATATCTCTGTTATAGATTTAAAATGTTTTTAGCTGAGAGCTGATCAAAGTGGAGAATATTATTTTATGTTAATATTTCTATTGAGATTTTTAAATCTTACAAATTATATGTTAATATATCTATTGAGATTTTTAAACTCTTACAAATTATAAGCATTCACATAAATTATTTGTACACTATCATCGATGTTTATCAAATTCTTATGTTTCTCGTAAATATCTGATGCATTCTTAATGCGAAAGTACTATCAATATACTTTTCTTTGGAAATGGAAGAAATGTCAGTTGTACTCCATGTAAATATTATATTTCTCATGCAAATGTTCAACAGGAGCAGATACATATTGCTACAGTTGTGGAAAAAGCTGAATTCTTTCCCCAGATGCTTCTAATCTATTTCTCCCCATATTAATCCAGTTCTCTTCATATCAGAAACAAATGCCAAAAAGAGTAGAAAGAAAAAAAAGCCATTAAAAAATATCACTGCCTGGAGGAATCCAGGTTTCCCTTACTTACAGTTTTATGGTGTACTTTCAGGAAGCTGTATTGGTATTTCAAAGCCAGCCCCGAGAGTGCATTCATTACTTTTAGCATGAGGAAAAGAGTTCTACAGAGGGGCACACACTTTTGTAACAGCAAAGCTGCTTATTGCGCTAGGAGAAAAACCAGGCTTTGCTGAGAGAACTGGATCAACAGCAGGATGGATGGTAGCACAGCTAAATCTGCCTGGGATTTCTCTTCTCTCCAGCCCAGATCTACACAGCTGTGCTAGCGTAAGCCTGGGGTGCCCATTTGGAGTCAGACTTTGTGCAGTAGGCACCTGACTCACAATCTGGAAGTATCTATTTGTCTCAATATCCTCCAAAGGAAGCTGGGTACGACTGGGTTGGAGTCACAGAGAAATCTTTTAGATGTACAAATGAAATTGCACTCTTCTCCCCAGTATAAAATGAAACAGAAATTGCTGTCACTTTCTAAATATCGAACCTCACAAAATGACTGTAAAATCAGAATAAAGCCTGGAGGACTCTTAGAAATCTTACCAATGGAGTTGTGTTTTTTGTGAGAACTGCAATCATTTACTTGATACAGTTAAAGGGAAATAAGAAGAGACATAGTTCTATAAAAATATCTGAATATTCATTTGCATAATTATAACTGATCCCCTAAAATAATATTTTAAAAAATTGTTTTCAAGAAAAAATTTGATTTCCTTTCTTAGCAAAAAAAAGCAGAAAAAGTCCCGAAAAGTCCCAAAGCCAACAAAAGTACCTATAACAGTATGTCTGATGATGATGATGATGATGATGATGATGTCTGTGCTAATCAGTCCTCTCTAGCAGTGCAAGAGAGAACAAGGTCATCCCATATATTCCAAGCTCACCAGGGTATGTCTATAGAGAGGCATCTCCCCACCACACATCAAACACAAAATGTTGCACACAAAAATAGCCCATTCCATTAATTTTGGCTACATGACATCTTAATCCAAACTCAGATGAAACCACCCTAGAACTCCATAAGAAACTACATTTCCTGATGAGTATCCCTGATGCGAGCATTGCACACAGCAGCGAGGTGCAATGAGTTATTTAACACAGGACTCTTGGGTATGTTGAGAATTGATTTTTTTCTAAAAGCAGCAGTAAAGAACAGGTCAAATACCACCCTGAAGAGCAGGGAAAGCCACCACTCCACACCTTCATTCCTTCAGACTGTAAGTGCCTTCTCCATCAAAATCCTGTCTGGTGAGCCCAGCAGCTCATGTGCTTTGAGATCTCTGTCAGAAATGTTTGACCCTGGGGATTTAGACTAGAAACCTGTCACATTTTGTAGCAGGTGAAACTGACTTATTTTGAAGCCTGGTCAATTTATCAAGTTGTTGTAATGGCAAGATTGTCACTTGTTATCGATGACATACAGTTCAGAGTAAAGCTGGCCATCGAGTTAACTGCAGGCAAATTCACTGAAGCACCAGCTGCAATATAACCAAATCCCACCACTCTACTAATTCAGGTACTGAAATGTAAGTGACATCAGGAGGAAATATGAAAAAAAATCATGAATTTCAGACAGCTGAGAAAGAGAAAGTGAAGGAAATTGTGGCAAGCTGTTTTTTTACTGTCGCTATTGCATCCTGCTGAGAAAATATGACTTGTGACAGGGGACATCAGCTCTAGATCAGGTTGTGACTTCCCCTTGCCTTACAACACCTGTTTGCCCCTGCAATAGCACAGATGTCAAAGAAGCTGCCCCAGTGCAAGGCAGTGAAGAATCAAGCAAAGTAATTGCATCTCAGTTTTGTTTTGGTGTGTATAAGACTCACATTTTGAAGCTTTTCTAATAATAGTAGCATCATTTTCATCAACTTTCTGCATGTACAAACTAAATGGTGAACTGTGAAACTGGTACCTGTGCATAGTTAACGGGCATACATTCATTTTGGAATCTGTTTTATCTGAAGGAAATAGATTGCTGTGAACATTTTATCTGTAAAGGATGCTATTGTATGGAAAATTAGCTCAAAATATCCTTGGTGTTTTAAAATGTAAGCTAGCCTGATATTTCAGTTGTCAAAGAACACAGCTGCCTTACTGTTAGCTAACTCCAGTGCTAGGCATTAATGACTTATTGGGAACCATAGGATGCCTATTGCCTCCTGAGGAAGAAAACGTGCTTTCCAAAATGTCATGACTCTACTTCACTTTTCTCTGATACAGGTAATAAACTGGTCTCTTAAAAAAGACTAATGAAGTTTACCTATTTACATTTTAAGGTGCTTTCAATTCCTTGAGTAGAAAGGCAAACCTTTGTTATTGCTGCAATGAATTGATTTACCAAAAGATGAGTATTGGTCTAACACCGATACTCAACTGTGATGGACAAAAGACTCTCTAACAGTTTAAAATTAGAAAGGGTATGTTTATTAAGCGCTGGGCAGCAGCATGGGATTGCCCCCTAATACACACTGCAAAATTACAGGTGGTCATAGAGTCTATTTATTGACAAAATGTTCAAACAAATACATATTCATAATACCAGCCCCTCCCATTCCCTACTTCCTATGGTAATTAGCTTGAATAGCTATTAAGCATGCGTGGTTAGCTTCTTGAATTAAGTTTGGGGTCCTTTTTGTGGGGAGGGGTCTTAAAAGGAGGAAGTAAGGCGAGTCTTCCTCGCCCTGACCTTTTCTGGTAATGGCAATACAAATGGCTTTTGGAGCACCTCCAGTTTTGCAAAGAATGGGTTTCTGGTTGCAATTGTTCGTGTTCGTTGGACCTACCTACTAGTTTCATCCTTTCCCATTGCAAGCACAGCTGAGCAAACATAAATTGACAGGCAATCAATTATTTAAGTTTCAGGTAACTATCTCAAGCCCAGTTTCTTCTAACTTTTACTAAAATTCTAATTTCTTTAAGATTAGTGTTTCATTCCCCTTTGAAATGAGTAAATTCTTTTACTCAATATGGGGATTTTTCCTCATTTATTCAAGATACATGGTGGCAATTTTTTGAAGACCAAGCTATACGCTTTCAATAGCAATGCTAAGTTTGCTGCTTGTCATAGTATCCTCCAATTTCAAACAAGTAAACTAGTTGTGGTTGGTGACCATCCAAATACTACATTCTACCAATGATGAGGCAGGTGTATGATTTGACAGTCCATCATTATGGTGGGACATGCTGTTCTGAGACAGACACAGCCTTGTCCTATATACACAAGTGAAGCTGTCTGGTTGGCTAGATGCATTTCAAAGTGGCAAATGCTTTGTTTTGTATTCAGGCAAATACTTTGTCATATTTTAAATTCTTTTACATATATATTCTAATTGTTTCCACATAGAACAGGGCTCTAGGTTAATGGTCCGCCTTTTTCCTCCATTTCTCATGCCCACATTTTATGCTTAGAAGGGTACAATACAGTCCCTTCATGATTTAGTCTTAGAGCAACTATTGGATGTATCAAGTTCACAGATGCATTGTGTATAGTTAAAACAAAAGCTGCTATTATATTTGTTACAGGGTCATAGGTAAAATTGACCAAGACCTACCAAGATTGAAGCTCTTTTTTTTTTTATTTCAGAGGCATTGTCTCAAACAATTTTGCAAATTTTATCAGGGAATGCTCTTTTCTTACCTTCTTTGATAACTGTGGCAGCTACTGACTGCATCCACGTTTGTGTTTGAGTACATTTAAGAGCTAGAGAAATGTTCACATTAGCTGTGCTTAGTGCCTAACTTATTACTTCTTGGTCTCGCTCTTCTATATATTCTTATTCTGGTAATATTTTGTTTACTTTTAATAATTGTTACTTAATGCTAACAAAA
>VRYO01002297.1:16488821-16540923 GCA_009812075.1 Sialia sialis | reverse complement strand
ACTGCACAACAAAACACAACTCACAGTTTAAAGTCACATCTCCTTCACGGACAGAGAAGTTCCTTTAGTCTGGGATCATTCCCTGAACTTTTTATTCTTTAACATATCATTACCAGCAAAAAGAAAGGGAAAGAAATTAAAACAATCAACAAAAAGGGTTAACATGAAAAACCAGTGAACCAACTCACTTAAAGTAACTCTTTTAAAGCTCAATCACTGACCAAGATGAATGTTTTTTTGGTTTTTTTTCAACACAAATTGGCATACTACACAACTAAGAAGAAACTTTTATTCACTTCTAAGGGAACTCATATCACAATGACTCTCAAACACTTCGCTTACAAAACTTACACAAAATAACAAAGCAAAAATTTATTTTCTCTTTCTTTTTTTTTTTATTTGCTCATTACAGGTTGTTAGTAAACCAAACCTTTCTTGTTATACCTTGGGTCCAATGTTCACAAAGCTACACCAAAAATCTTCCAAACTTTGGCCAAGACACAGTTTCTCAGCAGTGGAAGGGAGGGCAGCAACTTTGGACTCATGCCACTGCCTCACCCCTCTGCACTTAGAAACTAACCCTTTACACCAGCAATTCTAAAACCCCACGAATAACTAAACATATTTTTTTTTACAGTTGAAACAAACAGCCAAAATGAAAACTTTTTAAGGTTGAGCAGAAACAGAGACATTATCTATGCAAAAACTTGGATCACCTCACCAATGTCCGTTGCCGGGATTATGCTGGACTATGCTGGGCATAATTTTTAGACCATCTTGCACTTTTCACTTCTTTTAAACACAAAACAAACAGCTTAATCACACACAACCACTGCTCACAGTAATATGCTGTTCACTATCTTGCTTCTTACACACACACACAGTTGAATTACACAGACACAGCTTAGCTCATGAACTCACATAATGCAAATTCCTCCACTTTCCAGGTGTCTACTACTCAGGTGTAAATTTCAAAATTCTTTCACAACTTACACATACAAAGCTCCTGCCAACAAACTCTCAAAAACACACAAACCAAAACACACAGAGCGCGCCACTAAGTCACAGTTCAAGCACACAAAGCTCATGAAAACAAGTTCTACGCTCAAACACGCACGCACTCGGCGCGTACAAACTGCAATCACTGTATTCTGCAAGCCAAAAATACAGTCATCACACCCCAGTGCCCGCAGCCAGCGTCACAAGCTGGAAATCACCACCGCGCTGCCATTAAACCACAAACAAAACTGGAGCCACCATTGCTGCTATACCATAACAATACTGGCAGCACTGTAAGAACAGTTTCCTGAGCTCCACTGACCCACTGCCGTGCGAGCTCTACTCCCGGCGGCCGCTGCTGGCCTGCCACTACTCCCCCACTACGGGGCACGAGTCCCAGCCTCACCTGGAACACAAACCAGTCCCAAATTAGTGTTTCAGAATGCAGATATTTGAGAAGCAGACAACTAGTGAGTTAAGCAGAGAATATTTCCCAGGCAAAGAGGCAGAAAGAGCAACCCTCCCTCATGAAGGTCTCAAAATACTCCAGTCTACTGAAGTTTTTTTACAGAAAACTTCATAATACAGCATTGTTAGGACTGGATAACATATACTTCCTTTTATGCTAGAGATAGCATTGAAAGTGGTGAGGATATTCCTGTATGATATATGTAATTTTCCAGGAAGATAGGGGAGCAGAGCTACACCTGACAGAGGTGCTAGACATGCTGCTCACAGCTTCACATTTCCAGATCCTAATGAGTAGAGAAATAGATAATGACATGAAAAGGAGATATTTAAATTCTTGGACACTTGAACGCATCCCTTAGAGAATGTAACCGTGCAAAGATATGTAGATGGTCACACTTTTTCAAATTTAAAAAAATAAATAAAACAGTCAACTTTTTGTGCTGGCTTCAATATTAAGTCTGAATTGTTTCATGTCCTTTCATGTTCTTTTTTTATGCCCATGCTTTCCTTTTTTCCAAATGCAATCTCTTAGGAAATAAACTAGTAAATTGCTCCTATGTATTTCTACATTTTTCTGGGTTATATCATGTGAATTATTTTGGAGAAAATCGGTAGGATTTTCCACCTCTGCTTCTTTTTAAGCCATCATTTAAAGGCAAATTTATGTCCAGAGGCCAGTTTGTTAAGCATTTTTTCGTCCATCACTCCTGTTGTTACCTGTTATCCACACTTCCTCTTGACATTCTCAACTTTTATTTTTTGTTTAACAGCTGTCTCAGCTGGTAAAGGCCATTACCATGTTGCTAGGCTCTAATCAGATGAGACTTTGTCAAAATGAGGAAAAAACATATCAGTTTCATCAAATCTGAGAAATCACAATCTGTTTTGCTGCAAAAACACCAGGGTTTTCTTGTACTGATAGCTCTCTTTCCTGGTCCATCTAGCATAACAGCAAGTCTACAGCTTCACAAAGAAGAATCAGTCTGGACTCAAATTTAAAAATAAACAAATGAATAAATAAAGAAAGAAATAACATTTCTCATCAATCCACCTTTGGTAGAACTGAAATATTTGATCGACATTTTCATTAGTTTCTTATTTTCTTTCACATGTTGCTGCTTGCCATTAATTACAAATGCCAATCAGATTCGTTGCAATGGGTGTCATTCCCAGTTGGAGCTGATGCTGTAGATGTTCATCTTTAGAAGAAACCCTGAAGCATGAAAGGGAAACAAAAATTTGGATTCCTCCTAGTGTGCCATCACTTGCTATAAAGCCCTGAGGCTCAGATTTCGTTCATTTCCCTTAGCAGTTTAAGGTGCAGGTTTTGTGGTCACCCTGCCATGGAAGTGTTTTTGATAATCCTTAGATTACTTGCTAAGAAATCCATCTTCCACTCTCCCTACCCATCCCTGTAATGACTTTGCATTTTGTGGGAGAAGTTATACTGACCTATTTGAAGACCTTGGTCACAGCATTGTGGTCCTAGACTGTCAGAGCTCCCACCATTTGGGACTAGAGAGAAGAATCCATCCCTCTGCCAGACAGTCACACACTTACCTTTAACAGAAGCCAAAGATTAACTACTCTTTCCAGGCTTTTTACCTGTCATCAGCTTTCAGGTCATATTGAGGATTCATTTGTTTCAGGCTGCTGAAGGTGCAACATTGCACTGTGTGTCTATGTACAGGCAAAGCAAGGAATTGTTTTTCCTCCCTACCTGATGGTGCAGAATTATTGTAGACTGTGTGTTTTGCTCATACTTTTCAGAGCAGCTGTCTCATGCTTTTTAGTAAAAGGAGAAATTTTATGTCCGTTTACAGCACTTGGGCTCTTACTCTCAAAAGAAGGCAAAAAATATTGATTCTGTCATGCACAAGAGTCCAGAAAGAATGCCTCAGTGAAGTGAATTGTGATGTTTCAAAGGAAAATGCTTCTGCATTGGATAAGCATGGTAACTAAAACATAGATTGAGAGAGATATCAACAAAAATGGAAAGAGTTCCATTCACTGTGACAAAAGAGTGATCTTCATAGGTGGTGAGTATGGATCATAGGTTGAGAGAAATTCATTCTTATACTTTGAGTTGTTTTGTTAGAACTCCTCAAACCCAGTAGCAACTGCACTTGTTAATGCACTTGCTTTTTCTACAAGCAGAGGAGAAGTGCAAATTTTGGAGGAGCATTTCTTCCAAGCAGCTCCATCTTAAATTACAGAGAACACATGGAAACACCAAGGCAGTTGAGTTGGTAGCACAGGGGAGTGCCAATTGCTAAGATTTCTCCTGGAAAATGTAACTACCAACTCTTTCTGACAATAGAGGCCAAAGGAAAGGGCAGAGACATATCCTTTCAAGCAGGCTGTTCATCTTCCAGCTGCTATTATCCTGAAGCATATAAGGTACTGCCAAGAGCTAATCTAGATGTGGGTGAAGACTGACAGCCATGGATGTGTCACATCGTAGGGTCTGAAGATTTCTGTGGGTGTCTAACATCCATTTTTCTGATTTAATGTACTTCCAGATAATGACCCCTATTAAGGTATTAAACAATGTCTTAGTCTGTATGACTGGAGATTTTTTTTTCTTATCTTCAAATTTTTAATCCTCAGTTAGGTATTTCAGAGGATTTTCTCTTTTTTTTCCACCCTCTTAGCTAATTTTTACACACAGCTGCTCATGGAAACTGAAAACTGTGTAGAGCTGGATTAATTCATCAGTCATCTGAAGAAACTGACCCATTCAAAGATTTCCTAACCATAAAAGGGTTTTCCTTTGCCATGACATCTTTAATAAAAAATGGCTACAAGAAAACCAGCCATTCATTGAATTTCATCTGATTCAAATCTGGTTTTCTCACCCAAAAAGGTTTAATTTGTACCTTACACAGCCGTGAGATACCATGCTTATAACTGTAACATGCTCCTTTCCCCAAAGAGCTGGCAGATAGGCAGGGCTGAAGGGCCAGGATCACACCCAAATGCACAAGGACTGGAAGGGAAAGAAGGAAGAGATTTGAGGGAGACAGGAGTTCAAAAGAATTGAAGAAAGGATCATTTCATGAGTCATGCTGTTGGTTATAGGAGGAGCAGCAGGGATTTCTGGAGGCTGCTTGGTACAGCAAATCATGCTAAATTAACTGATGTGCTTGGACTCCAGAATGCTGAGCCTCTATCCTTCACATGACCAAGATCACCCTCCCTTAGGCAGGCTTCCCTTTTAACTACATCCTCGTACTAAGAGAGAATGGAAAACAGAATCTTTAGCCTTTCTTCCTTAAAAAAACCAGGGGATGTTGCAAAGGTCTCCTCTGAGCTCAGCACACACTTACCTCTAGCCCTGAGGATTTGGTATTATGTCCTTTTCCCTGACACCGAGCTGCTACTCTGAGTAAACATGCCATGTTCCTTGTTATGGCAGGACATGTGAACACTTCGTGCCAAGAAAGGCCTAAAGGCAGCAAAGTTTGTGCTTTCCTGTGAACATGGAGAAGGATTTTCAACAGCAGCACTGGAGCTGGTTTCTTCCAGATTCAGCCCTGCTCCTCCCTTGGGGTGGTACAAGCAGAGGAAGCTCAGCACAGGTGCAGCTCACTTCTCCTTTGCTTGTCCTCACTGCTCAGATAGTCCCTTTTCTGAACAAATAATGCTTTTCTAACACTACATCTCTTTGGGTACACCTCCTGCATTATTAATATCATCAACTTGCAAAGAAAATTAACTGTACAATTTGCCTCTGCATTCAGTGTTAATCCCCAGTAAACTCACACCTCCTGACCTTGTTAGCCTGAGCTTTGAGCCTCTAAAATAAAATCCTGCCTAGCAGGGCACTTTGGCTGTGTGGTTAATCCAGGAGGTCTCTCAGGTCAAAGGCTTAGATTTAGCTAGGGCACTACTGCAGCATGTCTGAAACACTCTGTCCAGGTAAAGAGCTTTGGAAACCCGAACAAAAAGGGTCAGAGGCAGAGTTTATAGCATCATATCTTATCAGATTCTTCTCCAAGTGCCTCTAAGCAAAGATCTATTGTCCTCAGCAGCGCTGACTGGGTCCCACCAGCCCCAGCAGGACACTTTCTCAAACAAAGACTGGTGTCAGTAAAACTTGAGCTCACTTCAAGCTGAGTGCACTGATCTTCTACCACCTTTTCATCCCAGCTTCCCCACCCTTTCTTCTCCTAAAAGAAGCTCTTCTAGATGTCTAGGTTTGATGTTTGATTTTCTTGTTACAGTATTTTTGTTTGTTTGGAAGATTGTTTGGGCTTTTGTTGGTATTTCATTTTGGTTTAGGACGGGTGTTTTTTGTAGTTTTGGGATTCTTTTTTCTTTTAAAATCCACTGACATTTATATTTAATTACCTTCCACAGCAGATTGCTGTATCTGCTATATTTTCTACACAGCTGCACATCTACAGCTATACTAAAGACTTTTTCCCTTACAGATGAAAGACTGGGAAACACCACCTCAAACACACCGTTCCTCACTGGGACAGCAGAAACAAGAACCTTATCAACTTAAAACCTTCTGATTATTGTAATTTTTAGGAGTCTACCATGAGAGCAACTAAATCCATTCATTATTCCTTACCTCATATTCCTCATTATATTGTTGAAGGAGTAGGGATGGGATAATAATTAATTCTCCATGCCTGATAGAAATCAAATTTCTGTCAACAACAGTAGGGATTATGACTGGGTTGTTGTATTGTATTCTATCGGATTTTTCTTTTTTTTTTTTAATTGATGAAATTCACTCATTGATGGAATCTCAGATTTAAACATTTGGGAGTCTGTCATCATTAAAGGCATACTCTCTTTTTCCCCAGGTGTCTTAAGGAATAAGGTAGAGACTGTTGCTTCAGTGGGAAGAGCAGGTGAAAGAGGGAAGCAAATACTGTGTTAGGTAAAGCTTTTCCTGTAGAAGGCTTTGCAAGCCCCAACAGAGAACTGAGGCAGACAGACAGACACCTTGCAAACAACAAAATCATTTCTGAAGTTCCCTTTTGCAGCATATTCTCTCTCACAACAATTTAATGCTGATTGCTGGTAGTGAGTGCTGAAAGGTATCGTAGTCATGAGATGAAGATGAGAAGATAACATCCATGTGTATAAACATGCCCTATATTAGGAAAACCAGCTTATTCACAAAATATGTGAGGGGAGTCGTCAATGACATTTAAAGGCTATAGATATACCATGGACAAAAAGGGCATTATTTTCTAATACAGCAATCAGTAAAATTAATCTGCTTATTATGCAACTTGCAGTTTCACCATGTTATTTCACTCAATGAGGCAAAAAGCTTTGTCAATTTGAAGAAAGGATTTTGTAAGCATATGCACAAGATTAACATCTGCTGACTGTTATCCAGGAAAATATCTCAAAAAAAGAAAATTAAAAAAAAAATAAAAAGAAGTCATTATTCTCAGGTTTTGGTACACAAGGCTAACTGTCTTTGGAGGTCCAGAATTCCCTTTATACTATTACCCTATTACCAGAGTGGTTTATTTATGAACACAGGCCATATATATCCGAGCAAAATGTCAACCTCAAAAAGTAAGCGTTGTTAAGGCTATTTTCTGGGTTTTGTTGAGCATCTGCCAATTTATGGAAAAATGTCTATATTTCACATTTTAGAGGCGTTTGTAACTTTTCTGAGCATTGACACAGAAACTGAAGATGTATTTTCTCTATTTTGCTTTGACAAGTGAATGCTCACACAAAACTTTGGATACAGGGTGACCACACAGTGACTCTCCCAGATAGGCTTCCTTAGTTTCTGTTTTTCAGAGTGTGCCTCTCTGCCTTTAAAATCTCTTTGTGTATCTCAAAATCTACCTCTGTATCTGCAGTAAACATAAAAGTGCATGAACTGATCAAGAGTTTGGTATTTTTTGTGATTAAAGACATTGGGCTTTGGTCTTAGTTTTGAGTTATCATTATTATTTAAAGATCATTATTGTACACTAATAAATTACATCTTTAAAGTAAACTGAGAAAAACAACCAGTGGAAAAAACTCAACAGGAGCCTGACCACTTTCTCCTTTTTTTTTGCTGTATCCTCAGTCATCATTCCCCTGTTTTTATTTCTGGTTTTGGCTATATCAGTATTTGTAACCATTTCAGTTCCGTATCTTGTTTGCACAGTGTCTGATACAGTGGAAGCAGAACATATCAAACATTACAGGCTAGGCAACCCATTACAGGGGGTTTGCTCACTCTCAACAAACACTTTTCATAGCAGGCATTTACCTTAGTAGAGGGGAGCAGAAGTGCTATCCTAATAACTGAGGGCCAGATGTACAAACAGCAGCATGTACACAGGCACTCCACTACTGATTTCTGAATTTCATATCTTCTGTATCACATATTCCCTACTTGATCACCTCAACGCTCAATGGCAGGTGGGAGCATGTCCAAAAGGATGAATTCTTTTGTGCTTGATAAATCTGACTTCTAGTGGCAGGAGGCAGCTTTTAAAAAATTTATTTTCTCTCAGCTTCAAATGAAACTGTATTATAGCCACAGTTCTGAAGGCTACACCAATTTATAAGGCTTTTGGAACTACCAAAATGTTGTATTGTAAAATTGTTTAGATGTGTTGGTGCAGAAATATTTCACTGAATTATATAAAAATATTTTATTCTGTTAAGGTGAAAAACACTGTAACATAGTCTTCAATCTTCAGTACAATATGCTATTTAAAATCTCATGTAAATCCAATACAAAAAATTAATATGTGTATAACAAAAAACAATTAATCAAAATGGTGTAGTCAAAATGGTATGTTTTTACCTTAGCAAAACAAAATGTTTTGACATAACAGAAATAAAACAAGACAGCTGAGTGGTTTGTTTCTGCCCCTTTTCAATGAAAATTTCATCAAAATTGACATATTCTCCAGGAACATTTTGACGCTGATGAAACAACATGTCACAATGAAACAAGGTCCTATTTACACTGGTTTTGTTTGCTTTAATTTTAGGGAAAGGGAAAAAAGAACATGCAAAGGGCTGGCTGCAATGACACTGCAGATTTTTCAGGCATACTTTTACAGGTGCCTGGAGGTGCTAGCAATTAAAGTGGTTTTGTCCACTTACATCTTTTATTCTCTTTTCAAAAATAACTCAATAAAGTTCCTAGTTTTTTACCTTAGGTGAAGATGACTAAAAAGATTTGTCATTCCCCATTCTTTGCTACAGTGAAAGCTCAGGAATACCTGTAAGCATTTAATGACATCTCTCTCTTCTTGTCTTCTTTATTTTATAACTGGGGGTGATTTTGCCTCCTGCATACTTAGCCCTCACGCACCTTCTCCTCATTTCCATGGTACAAAAGCTTGGGCAAGCTCCCTTTTACCTTCTCCTTGAGTATTCATAGGTCTAATTAAGTTAAATTCAGCTTGTCTGATTTGAGAAGCCTTATCAGGAATACTAAACCTGTGCAAATAATATGCATAGACTGAAGTATTCTTCCTGAATGTTAACTGGCATATAAGTCTTCATACATAATCAAATGTCCAAATGCATCAGAAGACTTACAGGGAAAGAAAATTAAAATAAAAATAAAACAAAGAATAATTTTTTTTTAAAAAAAATAAGTATCAAACAAAAATCCTTTCCTGGTAATTCAGAGCAGCCCAATAGCCCTGAGCACATATGCTATGATGCCACCTTCTAATTTTAACTGGGAGAAGATGGGTCTCAGCTCTTCCTCCCCTTGGGCTGCAGAGACTTCAAAATGGTGAAGAGGGAATAGGAAAAGCCAGGAGAGTCATTCAGCCTTCTTCATATTCTGCAAGAATATTTTCAAACGGAATCTTGAAGAAAGTAACTCGTAATTACAGTAATTTCACAACTATAAGGCACACTTCCAGGTTGTCAGCAACTTTCCAAACTTTGTCCGTACATAAAGCACACTGGACTATAAGGCACAATTTTTATTTTTGCAGCGAGGATCTGCATGCAACAAAGTAACAAATTAGTAATGGAATCACACGATCATAGGGTTTATGGCAGGTGCTCAATTTGCAAACATTTTTCATGGATCGGTGTAGCCTTTAAATGCAGCCCCATGCGCCCTCCCCGTGCCGCGGGCCCCGGTATTCCCACCTGCCACCAGCGCCGGCTGCCACAGCTCTCATGGCTGCTGTGGCTCGGCCAGGCTCGTGGTTCTCACAGCTCGCACTTCTAGGTTGGCAAATTTCCAAACTTCGTCCATATATAAGGTGCACCAGATTATAAGGTGCACTTCCGAGTTTCGTTCAAAATTTTAGTCAAAAGAATGTGCCCTATAGTCGTGAAATTACTTTAATTTTGTTTAGCTCTTCTCAGGGTGACTACATTCACATCTATGACCTCCACCAGTGCTTTCCATTTTGTTCTTCTGGAAGTTCTTACCTTAGATGCAATTTTCTCAGGGCACAGCTCTACCTGTGTGCAGACTCATCCTCCTAATGTTCAGAGAGGAATCCAAGCAGCCTGACTCAGGTCCAAGGAGGAAGCTATCATGAATCTGAAGTTCACAAAGGAGATCTACTGGACTTGTCCCCCTGGATGGCCTGCAGGGGCTCTCTGATGCTGGCAGTGTGGCTGATCTCACTGGGCCTAAATAGATATCATGTACATGTCAAATCTGAGCCACTCACCCCAGTGCTGCCCTCAGTCAAAAAACAAAGGGTTGGAATCCGTCCAGCCCATTCCGGGCATCTGCATTTGAGGGACTTGAGCTGTGCTCTGGGAGAGCCTCTTTCCCTGCTGTGATTGCACAGGAGCTCAGTGCAGCAATGACACCAGTAGACATCCATGTTGTTCATGCCTGTAATCAAGTGGGATGATTTCCTTACCAGGTTTAACCGCTGGACTCTGCTGTATGATAGGAGAGCACAGCAAGGGTTCCCCCACAGCAAGACCAGGCCTGAGTCTGCTTTGTGCTCTGCTTTCCTTCACTAAGTAGGTCAATTCTTCCTCTCTCTTAACACTCAATCTAATTCTAGTGACTCTACCATAAGAATTTAATTTGAGAATCTTTTGCTGATATCAACCTTAATTTTTCCCTTCCACAGTTTTCAACTGTTTCTTCTTATCCCTTCATCTTCTGATACAGTGAATTAGTTCTTCCTTTCCATCTTTTATATTGCCGTTCTGAATGGATCAGGCTATGATCAAATCCTTTCTACTTTCCTATCTTGTCATAATTTCTTTTCCTTAAATTGTTCTTTTCTTCTGATTTTTTCAAACTATTTCTTTTGTCTCAAGCTCAGCATGGAAAACAGAATAGGCAGTTTTGCAGAAGGTCACTGGTATCTCCATAGCTTTGTATGAGAGCTTGTAAAATGCATAATACAAACCAGATAGCCCAATTTGGCACCCCTGTGTTCGCTTATGTCCTCCCCCATTCTCAGGCAGGCAGCACCCAGTTTTCTTTTGATCTTCTCCCATCAACAAAAATTTCATTTGTTGTAGTCCTACACTGTTATAGTCCCAGGTGTCCATTGCTGGACAGCAGAAAAGGGCATGCTATGTTCCATACTTGTGTAACTTCTGCTTTTGTTCACTTCTGCTGAAAAAGCAGTATGTTCATAGTCAAAGTCCTAAAAATTATGGTAGGAAAACGAGGTGAGAAGACTCACATTACATCGTGAGCAGTGAGCAGATGCACTTTTGTTTAGTTCTCATTGCTATAAGCATTTCTATTTTCAGGCAATAAAAAAAAAATCCTTCCTTTTGTCTTATTTTCTGACTTTATCTCAGTGAATATATTCACATCTACTGCTGTTAATCATGAAAAAAAAGTACATTTATGTGCATTGTGTAAAGATAAAATAGTTTACTGTTCATGAACACTAGATAAAACACAGAAAAAGCTGACTGATAGAAACGCTGATGGGAAGAATTTGACTGATGCCCCTATGTGTGTGATTAATATATGGATGGACAGTGGAAGGACAGATGGATGAGAGAAATCAACAGGCAGAGGGATTGATGAATTGAGAGTAGCTGTATTGATGGGAAAGTCAGGTAAAAGGAATATTAGAGAGAAAGAGTGAGTGCAAGTTACTTGTGGAATTTCTTCTTCCAGAATGAGCCCTGATGGATCTCTTTGGGAATCAGCTGCTTAAAAGCAACTCCCTCTTTGCAGTGAAATTCTGTTCACTCTGCAGAGGTGCAAGGAAGATGAGAATAACCTTTGAACATAGTGAATCCTAATTTAGAACTGAAAGCACAGAGAAGTATTAATGAGAGAAACAGCAGGACAAGATTAAATCTTAGCAGAAGACCTAGTCTGGCTTTAAACAACGAAAATGTGGAATAAATTTACACTTTAAAATAGGGCTTTTTTCCCCCTGCTAATGCAACCTAAGACTTTGATGTAGCTTTCATTTAACCTGTGTTTTCCTTAAACCCACTTGCACTTTTTAAATATCTGAATTTCATATTTTGGACCTTAATGACATGGAATGTGAGCAAGAGCTGGGGCTTCCCTGCACAAAAGTGATGCAGTCATCTTCCTGAACTAACAGCAGGGGTACAATACGATGGTGTGTGGTTACTTCCCCTGACGTTAGCATTTGCTGCTGACAGTTTCCATTAACAGAACTAGATAGCTCAAGAAGCTGAAATTTAAGCAGCTTCTCCTCCAAGATTCTGCTTTAAATCTCCCCAGGGAGGTAGGACTTGTAACAGGAGTAATTAATTCATCCCATTTTGGTCTTCTATGTGCATTTGTACAATGTTCTGTGCATACACGCTGTACAAATATTTGTGGGACTTTAGCCTCCCAGGTAACACATCCAAAGCATCTCCTACTCGAGTTAGCCATGTGAAATCACCACTGCTCAGGACTAGCAGCATTCCCTGCATAGAGCCCTGCTAGCAGCTCTCATGCAATCCACCATCTCATTTATGCTACAGGTAAGGCACAGCCTCAGCGTTTGGTAGGCAGCTCCTTAGTTTGAGCACAGCTTCTCAGAAAAGATCAAAATAACTATACAAACACTCAACAGATTTTCATATACTTTAATTCAAAAATTATTCTACTAAAGCACATCTTCTGACCCCTATTCACCAGAAAAATGATGTGGTTTGGGTTGCCAAGGTGATTCACAACAGCGGACGTTAGAGGATAGTGTTCTTTCTACTTAAATAAGAAAGACCTTTGAGAGAAAAATAAGCAATAGTAGAAATAGCATTTTTCCGCTGACTTCGCTGAGCTTATACACACAGTCACGTTATTTCTGAGGCTATTAATTTCAACATCATTTTAAAACCTGATTGGTTGTGAGAAGCAACATTGCAGAAATGAACCATGGTACTTTCCATTATGTGCTCTCAGTGTCTTCTGAGTCATTTCTAATCAGCTCTCTGGAAACATTACATTGTCAACTATTCAGACAAAGCCAGCTGTGTTATCATTTTTGTCTTCTGAGCAATGCAACATCAGGAGTGACCAGCTGACTTCAGATTCCTCTCTACTTTTTACTGAAATAGTGAGGTGGTACACTTTCCATAAAATTGTCAAGTTTACTTTTTTGCCGGCTGAAGAAATTAATTTTGAGCTGGAAACCAAAACATTTGGTTTACTGAGAAAGAATCCAGAAAAAATGCCAAGACTTTTTTTTCTCTGTTTGCCTTCCATAGTCTTGGGTTTTGGCTTTAACTCCGTAGAAAGAGAGAGAGAGGGAGAAATAAAAAACAAACAACGTTTTCTAAATTTTCTAAAGTTATAGATCAAAAGCAATTTTTCTGATAACAAAGGATGCTGCAGAGATATCTCTGACAACAGATATCATTTTCTTCTTCACTGAACACCTGCGACAAAGCTCTCAGCCTTGGCATCCTCCCCTTTACTGAAAATGCCCTGTTGTTCTTCTCACAAAGAAGCCTTCCTCTTCCAAATACCTAGAACCATTTCTCATGTTTGCCTTTGACCTGCCATGAAAGGGCTTTCCCTCCTGGGGGAATATCTTGGTTCTCCTATTCCTGTGTGTTTCTGTCATACAACCACTTACCCCCAGTCATACTTGGCCATTCTTACAAATGCATCTATTAACCAGGAAGTAGCTCATACATACCAAGCTCCTTTCTCAGTTACCAGTGAAGAGCTACTGGATATTAGCAATTCCCCCCACATGGCTTATCTTGAGCAATGTGGCTAAAATATTACTCAAAATGCTCAAAATGCTTCTTTTGAGTTTCTCATGCCACACAGTTGAAGTCATTCTCCCTCCAGTTGTGGCTTCTCTTTTGGTAAAGGAAGTTGTCCACCATTCATTGCATTGTTCATTACATGTTGATTTTAAATCTAAACAAATATTAATATCTTTTTCTTCCCTCTCAATCTTAAATTTTTTGAGTTCTATAGAGAATTGGTATTGTCTTCAGGAATCAAAAAACACATACATAGACACTCATATATAAACAATAGCAGAAAAATTACCTAATCAAAGATCCAATTCCTCTTGTTATTTCAAAGGCTACTACTTATGAAGAAAAATGCAGATAATTTCTAATTTTTCAGTCTTCCTGAAAATGCTGCTGGCTTCCCAGCATGGATTAATCTGCATATGGCTGTGATTCTGGTGCCATCAAATTGATTGTTGAGGTTGGCAAAAGTAACAGTGGTACCTGGTCAGCCTCTGGTTTTAAAAATGAATGAGTGCCAGAATAATTACGCTTTATTGTACCTGCTAATTTCTCCTGGAAAATATCTTAATAAATTGATTGCATGTTTCAAGTAAACCTGTAATGAGAGGATTATTTACAAAGGCCACACAGAAGCTGTTATTAAAAAGCAATCAGAAAGAGAGAGGAACAATGGCAGGAGGGCTCAGTGGGGAAACCTTAATGGTGGGGAGTTTAGGATTTGGCTTTTGTTATCTTGCTGACATTCTAATTAGAAACTATTTCTCCCACTTCATTACTGTCACACACTTTCTCTGAATTAGCTTTCACACTTGATTAAGGAGAAAGTCTCTTCTATTTTTTTTACATGCCAGGATGAGTCAGTGCCAATCTTTTTGCTTTTATCTCTTGAGCTTGAACATGCAAAATCCTGGTGTTCAGATCTGGATTCTGCTGATGTTGGATTTGAGAATGCCACGTGAGAGATGTTGCTGGGGCATCTGCAAGCAGCAGGGTCCAACAGAGAAGCTGGACCTGTGGCTTGTGAAATGGACCATGCAATCCTGCTGGGAATGAAGGTGTTAGCCAGACCTCTGCAGACACAAAGCTCACCCTGTTAGCTGATATAAGATGTTGACAGTAGGAACAAGCCAAGTAATTTATTCAAAACTGTTCTGTTTTGAATGTTGAAAATTTTAAGATGCAAGTGAAATAAATTTTCTGTTACACAAAAATGCTATATTATATCAGAGCACCCCTCTCGCCAGTCCTTCTCCTCCTTAACTAGAAAATAGGTTTTAAACAAAAAATTAGGAATCTGGAGAATCTGAGGTGTGAAAAAAAAAAAGGATTAAAAACCCTGAGTATGTGTAATTAGCTATAATTAATTAGCATATGTTTGCACAAAACCTAGCAAAGCCAAGCACTACACAATTGCTGCAGTTCAGGGGGAGGATGTCTAAGTGATTGGGAAGGGTGGGTTTAGGATAGAGGTACTGGCATCTGAAGAACATAAAATCCAAGGTGGAAGAAGAAGCATTCAGGATATGAGTAATGATCCTGATAGAAAACAGCAGAAGGTCTGGAGCCTGAAACCCTCATGGATGCCAAGCAGGCTCAAAGCTGCTTCCCTGGGCAGTGCTCTCACTTCTTTCCCCTTCAGTACTGCAGCCAGATGAACAATGGCTGGTAGTTTACCGTGGGTGTGGATGCAGAATGGACAGGAAGGATTTTCAGAATTCTTCTCTATTAGATTTTGTAGGACTCAATACAGAAACTCTTCCAAAATGGTTTCACTTTTGCTTCAGAACTCTTTAAAAAAAACCCACGCATGATCAAACCTAAAAGGTTTTAATTTAAAATGTTGTATTAAATCTCATGGGAACTGCAGATTAGTTTTGGGCTGTTTGTGCACAAGGTTTATAGGTTGGTACATCTGCTCTAGCAAGGCACCAGGATGAGCAACCAATCCGTCTTTTCTCTGGCAGGAGACTGCTGAGCACCACGGGAAAAAAATGCACAACTAGCAGTTGCCATTCAAAAGGGACCCTGAGGTCCATAGATAAATTCTGGGCCATGACAGCTCTCCTGTACAGATTTAGTCAGTTTTTGTTAGGGTATCTCCCTAGAGAAATGGTGAGAAGATATTATCTGAATCACTTACAAAGAGTCTGGGGTGAAGCGCTCTCTCTGTCACCACCAAAATCACTCTCAATCCAGCTCCTTTATTGTTACCCACTTCAAAGGTGGTGTCATGTTGTTTGAGATGGAAAAAAAATATAAGAACCTCATAAAGCAAAGGGGAAGAAGACACATTTGCTGTGCGCAATAAAACTACACAGCAAAACTTATTCTGTTGCACCTTTCAAAACGACAGTTTTATAAAATCACTTGGGATTAAAAATTGAGAGACAGAAGTGAATATAACATATAGGCTACTTTAAACCAGGCTGTAAAGCAAAAGATTAACACAGCTTTCACTTACAAGTCTCATAAGAGACTTGAAAAATGAGAAAGAAGAAACAAGCACAATGAGACACATTCCTAGCAGAGATGCAAAACACGATGAAGAGACAGGTACATGAAGCATGTCAGGACCTTCTACTAGGTAGTAAGAATTACAGAGGACCTCACATTGAGAGCAGCCAGCCAGGAACAGACAGCAACAGAAGCCACAGTAAAAATAGAGAGAAGCCCAGGAGGGTGGCTGCAGCAGCTCTCTGGAGGACACTTTTGTACTGGGATTATCAACAGATAATGGTGCTTCTTCCTGAGCCCAGGTTCCTCCTGGGCTATAGAAGCAAACTTGCCAGGTACTCACATCAAAAGAATGATCAAAATCATCCATAGTCTTTTAGCAGCTGCTTGACAGAATCCTGGTGTACAAAATCTGTAGGTATCAGAGTCTTGGCAACAAAATCAAACCAGAAGTTGAACTAAATGAAGGAACCTGGCTTCTTTGATTCAGCTTTTCCCTCCAGTATACCTGTGAGCATATATCTCTGTTATTTCCCTACTTTTTTGTTCTTGTTTTTCTTTAAGGTGAAAACAAGTTTTACTCCAAGGCAAATATTGCTCCCACTTGTATTAGCTCTTTTCTCGCTAAGACCACTCTTTACCACCAGCCTATAAATCCTCAGAAGAACTAAATGTAACAATCTTTATATCTGGCAGTTTTCTTGTAAAATGCACAGGCTTCTGGCAACTAATATAGTGGAAAATGATCATCATCGTTATATTTCTTCATGTTATGGTATGTTAAACTACTGATGTACTGATTCAAGAATAATGCCCTCAGCACATGGGTCCATGCTGAGGCACTCTGATTTAGGGAAAATCTGACTCTACCAAGGGTCTGCATTACCATGCAATAATCTCTAATCTTTACTCCTATTAAATCTATCTACTTCTTTCCTGTGGTATCTAGGAATCTTTTCTATTACCAGATCTGTAGCAGTTTTTTAAATAAGCGTGAACTCTATCACTCTGCACATAACAAATCATCAGATAACATCCCTTCCCCCAAAAGCTGGAATACATTACAGGATATTAAGGCAGATCATTGCAAGTCCAAACCCTTGCCTGACTCTCCAACTGAAAATCCATTTAGTGGTCAGTGCAGTTCACTGAGCTCTGATATAATCTGGTCATGAAAAATGTTATTTTGATTTCTAGAGTTTCACTCCAGGCCTGAAGTTCCCCAGTAGTTTCAGAAATGCAGGAAAAGTAATAAATTAATCCACACTTCAGATGAAAAATTTCTGGCTATCTGGGACCAGATATCTTGCTGGCAAAAGCATGGCCCAGCTGTTTTCTGAATACTGAACAGAACATAGTTCTGACAGAACATGGATTCCTGCCTAACAAACAGCAAATTAACTGGCAGGGTCATGAAATGGAATAGGAAGACACATTATCTCCATTAGATATGGTAAAAAGAAAAGTTTGCAGATTTTCAAGTTCTCAGGTAATACTGCTATTCTCAAATTTCACCAGGAGCTGTTCCATCCAAAATGATCCCATGAAACAACTTTCCACTATCCTCCTAAGATGGAAGTTGGTTACAGTCAGAGATCTGTTTGTGATACACATTAATTATTTATTAATTGAAGGGGGTTTTGTTTGTTGTTTTGTTTTTGTGTTTGTGGTTTGGTTTATTAATATTCTAGGAAATTGCATTTTTTAATATAATTATTTTCAAGGGAAAGGGAAACGGAAAGGGAAAGAGGAGGGGAAGGGAGGGGAGGGGAGGGGAGGGGAAGGGAAGGGAAGGGAAGGGAAGGGAAGGGAAGGGAAGGGAAGGGAAGGGAAGGGAAGGGAAGGGAAGGGAAGGGAAGGGAAGGGAAGGGAGAATAAGATGGAAAGATATATAGTCACCACCCTTGGATCCAGTGATGAAACTGGACTGCTGCAATTTCAATTGGTCAGTGATGATTGCAGTCATGATCGATTGGAGTGGGGGAAGCTCACAAAACACAAAGTCACACACACTGGGTTATTAGATGCTCAGGATAGGCAGGAAAGCCCGGGTGTCTTGCCTGTGACAGGAAGTTTTACACTGGCTGATGAAATATTGTAGATCATGGGACATTTTGGGAGTCTTTGAGAGGTTTAAGATGTGGCAGTTTCACCTCAGTGTAGTTGAGTTAATTATGGCCAATTAAAAGGGATGAATACCTTCAGGATTTCCTGAGGATGTCCCAGTACTTCCCTGGAGGGCTATTTTCACAGCTGAGACGCTCCTGTAAGGACATTGGCATGACAAAAAAGCACCATCCCACCTCTCAGGGGCACCTCTTCTGCTGTCTGGCTCTGCACCCAGCTTGTAGCCACTGGCAAGGGGTGTGCACCCCGTCTGCACCACCCCCTGTTTCTGTAAGTTACTGTAAGTGGAAATTGTTTGAATCATCAGCCATTAATATTCCAGTCTCTCACAACATGTCAGTGCTAACATTGCACACTCCAAGCATTCACAGAGTGCTCCTTTCTGAGAAGTGAGCTGATTAAAGAGGGCTGCTGAGTGGCTTGGAAACAGAAGTTAGGGCAGTGCAAAGCTGTGTGCTGAACCCAGATCTGCTGGGTTAGATGCTGTCAACTCCTTCAGCTGTAGAAACACCAAAATAAGACACAGGTTGTACTTCCCCTCTCCCCAGGCCCCACCAAGCATGAGATTAGCCATTCAGTTACATTCAGAAAGATTTTTAAAATGCTAGGAGAGGGACAGGGGATGTAACAGAGGAATAGGGTCAGGATCAATGGCACAAAGTCTAGCTGGAGGACAGTAACATGCAGTAGAACCCAGGGGTCTTTACGAGTCTGGTACTGTTTAACATCATCATTAATGGCCTGGATGATGGGCTAGAGTGTACTCTCAGCAAGTTTGCTAATGATGTGAAATTATATCCTAAGCCTCTCCAAGCAGATGAGAAATTACCCAATATTCCCTCCAGTAAATTCTCCACCAGCCAGAGGCTTTATCAGAATTTTAAGTCCCTCTTTCCAACTGCTGAACAAGGTAAAACTTCCTATTACACTGAGTATAGAGAAGTTATGTATCGAGGTTGTGATTCATCAAGTCTTTATTGATCCAACCCACACAGTTTAGTTCTTAGAGAGAAAAGCAGAATAAAGCCTAAATTCCATAATCTTCTTGGGGCAGATTTAGTTCTTGTGGAGAAGTCACAGTTGGTACAAATTATATTTTTTTATGTGCATCTATGAATAAAAATTACTCATTAGAATTATAAACATTCCTTGCCCCCAAAACCCAAAAATAGATTTGTTCAATTATTTTTTTTAAAGACAATCCGAGCATTCCCCAAGAACTTTTACTAGGTGATACATTCCATTATGCCTCATTCTCTCATCTTTTGGTATAAATCTTTCCAGATCTGCAGTTTATTTCAGTTTTCTTCTTGCAGTATTTCTCCAGTATTTAAAGACCTTTTCAATCAATCGTAATTCCTGCTGGGTACACATACATTATAGATTGTGGTATGTTTTCAATCCCAACTATAGCAGTGTATGTGTGTGCACTGCACATTTCTTTGGTAAACAGAGATGAGTGCACACTTGCACATATAGGCACAGACACCTGGATGTGGATGTGTTCACCTTTCTCAGAGCTTACACATACACACACCTGTCCAAGCAGGGGTGTATCTGCCTAAAAAAGCCTGGATTACCAGAGTGACAAAGATCCTGAGGTTACATTCATTTTTACTCCTGTTAAAATACCTCAGAATTGTGGTCCACAGTCCTTCAAGTATCTGACCCTTTTCTGATTCTTCAAGATTGGTGTTCAAAGGTCTAACAGGGAGCTGCCCAATGAATATTTATTCAAATTCACGCATGTAAATACTACTGTGTCTGTATAACAGCAATCATGTCGCAACTCCATCTATTAGCTGGAATTTTGGAAGCTCTATAGGAAGACAAATACATTTTATTTCAATAAAATAAAATAGCCTTTATATTCCCCATTTTAATGGTAATAGCTATGACTTGAGGAGACATAGTAAAATAGAGACAGTCCTTGAAATATGGAACTCAAAACTCCGACTTTAAAGCTGTGTGTGACTCCACAGCACAGCTAGATAGATTCATGTGCAAAATGATCAATAATTACAGCTGCAGTTTTACATAAGCACAGAGGGAACACACGGAAAGTCATGGAATTTAAACATTCCAAACACAATTTTTTAAAGTAGGAAAGTTGCTGTAGGGTCACCACACCCAACTGCCATGGCTGCCCAAATGAAGATACCATTGCACAAATCAGGAACAGTTTTGTTCTGGCTGTTTATTCTCTCTCCATTCCTCCATACTGAAAGCTACTCCTTTAGGGACACCTGCAACTTCTCTCTTTTCTGATAATGCACAGCATGTGTGGTTTTGAAAGCTATTTATGTAATATTTCCATTAACAAGCAGTAATTAAACCATCTAATTTAAAAAGCAGTAATCTATTTAACAGGGGTGTTATTTTTTTAAAGAAAGCCTAACAGAACTGTGATTAAGTTCCTCTGCTAGATGAGCATTATGGTTTTTCATAAAGCTCTTAATTACTCAACCCAAAATGTCAAATAAATTAAATTAAAGACATAATTCTATTTTTCTGAAAAGAAAATAATAACACACACCAGAGTAAAAAGCTGTTCCAAAATATCCATTAATATAGCGGAGATTTTTTTAATGTGTTGTGCATTTCAGCCTAGACAAAAACTGATTAGTGATTCCAAGATATGCCTACAATTAGAGAACAGGAACTGCCTTTGGGGCCACAGCACTGGTACTCCTCAACCCAGCTGGGTTGAGGTAAGAGACTATCCTGGGAAAGCACACAGGCTTGAACATTTGCCTCTGTCCCCTTGTGTTTGCACAGCAATCACCTTTGTAGGATCAGGACGTCAGGTTGTACATTTGCCTGTTAAATTTAGCGTCCATTTACAGCTCTGTTCTCTGCAAACTTGTCTAATCTCATTTTGAACCTGCTGCTGCTGTCTGCCTCTGCAGGCTTCGCGGCCAGCAACATCCAAAGGTTCCCTATCCACTGTGGGAAGAGCTGATTTCTTTCCATGCTTTAAGCTGTTATCCTATTCGTTTTTATCAAGTGCTCTTTAGCTCCATTCTTGCAGGATTTAGTGGATAACAATTCTGCTTTCACTTTATCTGCAATCTGTATCTTATCATAACCTTGCTGGAAATCTTCATTTTCTTGTGCTCTACTTTAGTTGCCACTTACTTTTCCTAAACATGATCATTCTCATCAACATTTCCCAGGATGATAATCAGCCCTCCCTCACTCACATTCTAAGACAAATATTTCTGAGGGCGTCAGTCAGCAAAAATGGGCTGCAATTTCTAGAGAATTAAATTATGTCTTCTTCTCTAGCTGAAAAATAAATAAACTTGCACTCTACTAAGAGTCTTTGGAACTTCTTTGAAGAGCTCAACAGGAATTCTCTGCCTTGTAGGAGATGTACTTGACATGGCCTAAATCAGACCGGTCATGTTCAGTCCTGTTGTGATGGAGTCCAGTGCTTAAATTTGCACAGACCCTTCACTCCCTGCATGCTCAAGGGGTTCTTGGTGTGGCACTCTCTCACAAGAGAGTGGGACTGTGGATGTTGCAATTAAGATGGAGCATTTTTGCTGCTGCAAGCCACAGGCACAAGAGCTGAAATCCTCCTGAGTTTCTAAGTTTGCCCCTGCTCTTACCATGATGGAGAAGGAGGGATCAGCCTACTCTGAATGTAAATGACAGAAAAAGGAGGATAAACAAAGAGAGAGAATATAAAGAAGGGATTTTCAGAAGCAAAGCACAACCCTGCTGTTCAAGCATATTTGTAGACCTGCTTGGTTTGGACCTGCAGGTTTTGCCATGCTGGGGCCTGTCCCACTGTCAAACAGATCAGGCCAAAAGTGGATGTTGTTGTTTAGTTCGAATACAGAGCAGTGATATGTGAAATGAATTTCTGTATACTTAATCTCAGCCAAATGAGGCTGTCAGATGTTTGTTTCTCCAGCCTGAATCAGCACTTTATACCAAGAGGAAAATGTTCCCTGGGTGTACAGCACAAGGCAGCAGCTAAAAGCAGCCATTTGAGTTGTCATGTGGGAGTGCTCCAGTGAGCAGGGAGTGCGAGGGTGTGCAAGGGCTGCCCTGTGACACACACCCAAACTTCCAGGAGCTGCTGCTCGTGCCTCACCCTGGGAACACGAAGGTGGGCTGAATGTCAGACCACCAGCTCTCCAGTGCTTTCAGTGGTCTTAGGCTCACCTGCAAGGGTTTGCAAACACCTCTGTCTCCTGAGCAGAACCCACATATTAGTCAACGCAAACAGGACAACTGATGTTAAAGCAGCTCAAAGTGATGAAGTCAGGGATCAGGTATGGATGCTGAGTTTTCCATCACAGGAATCTGGTATTGAGAATGCAAAAGCAATACTTGACAGATCCTTGTTCTCAGTTACAGCACAGCAACACCCTTTCAACAGGACTGATTAACTACATCCTTCATGGTATCCCAAGGAAATATCATTTTAAGAACCAGCAGTGCAATGTTTGATTTACTCTGTTAAATGTTTTTGGTGTTGGGTTTTGTTTGGGTTTTCTAGTTTGGTTTACTGTTGTATCAGTTAATGAAAATATGTCAACAGAGTCTCACATCAAAGAGAATATCAAGGGGGAACATGCCCATGCAGCCAGCTTTTTGTTTCCAAAGCTTATTCAGATACTCAATATGTGTGTGCTTGGGGGAAAGAGAAATGGCAGAGAAGAAGGTTTTACATGGAAGGCAAAAATTACATAAATATAGAGAAAAGATGAGAAATAAGCTTTATATCTTGCCGCAAAACGTCAAAAATCCTCATAGAAAGAAGAGGTGAATTTGTAAGTGGTAATAATATCACTGTGTTGCTTAATGTAAATTCTTCTTTTTAAGATACACTCTTATTAAATGAACAGGAAACAGGAAATTAAAGAGGACGTATACAGAAATTGAAGGGATTTTGTTAAGTTCATCATGCAGAAAAATACAAAATTGCAAAAGGAGAGGAGAGGAGAGGAGAGGAGAGGAGAGGAGAGGAGAGGAGAGGAGAGGAGAGGAGAGGAGAGGAGAGGAGAGGAGAGGAGAGGAGAGGAGAGGAGAGGAGAGGAGAGGAGAGGAGAGGAGAGGAGATTGCAACAGGAAAAATATGCACAGCAGTGGAGAAAAACAGTCTTGTGATTTGAAGGGGATATTTTTCTTCTTTTTCTTCCTTGAGTCTCTAGGGTTTTTATGTTGTTAAGATAGGATAGTTTCTTACATTAGTAGAGCATAATGTATAGTAACCCTATTATACACTGTTTCATTACTTTACAACACAGTATTATTTTTAAAGACAGATTTTAAGCCAATTTATTAAATTGATGTGTTGGGGTTAGCATTATCTCTTCAAAGGAAATTAAACCCTATATCTGAATTTCAACTACTTCTTTGCAAAAAGATAAAAATCAATCCAATTCTACTTCTAGAAACACTGGACAAATCCAAATACATGTTGTCATTGCAGATTTAAGCTTTAAGCTAACCAAAATCTCTTGATGTGAAGTGGTAAGAACTAGCATTTTGTTTCCATCAGGTTTTGAGGAACAAGACATTCGTGTCACAACGAGATTTTTTTTAATCTCCCTAAAACCTTGACAGAAAAATGCACTGAGCACTGTGGATTCTGTTTGCCTGGCATAAGGGATGAGGGGAAGAAAAGCAAGAGGAAAAGACAAGGACTCTTTTTGGGAAGAGGGGAGGAGAGTCTGTCAAGCCTGCATAGTGACTTGGTTTTATGAGAGGCACTCCTTTTACAAAGCCCTAGATGCATAACTCCAGGGAAAGTATACAAACATGCAGGAATCAGAGCAGCAGCTTTCTCCTTTTTATTTTCTCTGAGCTGCCACAATAGAGTTTTATCTCTGGACTCTACTAAATGAAAAATCCATTTCCTCTCAGATTAATGACACAGAAAACACTTTGGGCTGGAACCTAAAACCTAAATGGGACTTTATTCTAGCTGAACTCAGGTAGAATAATCACAACAACAGCATCAGAGCTAATAACATCCTGAATATATTGATGCTTTTATCTATGTGGGACTTGCGTTAGTGATTCTGCTCCTATTGCTATTCTGGGATGTGGGGTGCTGCAAAGAATGACAAAAGTGACTTCATTTGGTTATGTTGGAGGTACCACATCTTTCATAAGTAGATGATGTCTAGAGCAAGGAAGCTTTCAGGGTAAGAATGACTCTTCTGCAGTGTCTGCGCAAGGTCTGGCACAGCGGGTCCAAAGCCCAATAAGATTGCTTGGAGATGCAGGAATACTGCACAGAGTGTGACGTAGGATGTGTGAGTGACACCCACAATGTTCTTCAAATGCAGATTGATCACTAAGTTTAATTAGTGTTAATGGTTGCTATCTACCCCCAGTCCAAATGTCTTTTGTTTGGATCGCTGAAAAATAATAATGAAGTAAAGATCTGAGGTAAAATACAGTAACAAGTATGTGACCCACGTCTGTTTTCTATCACAAACTCCTTGAGATTTTCCATACAAAGTGACAGTTTTCTTGGCAGATGACAAATTCTTAAAGCTGACAAAGACTGATACGCCAAACATGAAAAATAAAAATACTTGCCTGGCTTCAAAGCTAACCACATCATATCATATTTCAATATTTCTCCTGGGTCTATAGCTGAACAATATGTTCTATATTCAGCTGTCATAGGAAGAGTCCTGTGTTTGAACCTGAATATTTTCATGTTAGGCCAATAATAGTTTTACTTAAAAATATATGTGATTGGTGGCAGAAGTATCAGTATATTTTTTTTTATTATCTGTTTATGGGATTCCCACACACACTGTCATGAAACAGACTTTACTGCTCTGAGTATAGAGAAGTGTTAAAAAATGTCCATTGAAAGCATTCTTGGTAATCTTAAGGAAGTAAGGGAAGATAAATCCCACAACCTAATCAAAACAATACAGTTAAGCACATTTGGTTTGCAGAACTGTGTCACTTTACACTTATTTTTAAAGAAGATCTTCTCCTGCTTAAGGTGAGCATGCGCTGATAAGTTAATGGTCATTTTTCATTTTTAGCATGGGAATAACAGCACAATGAAACATTTTTGCTAGGAGATTTCTGTGTCTCTTAGACAGTCTAAAGGCCTGAGGAGATGCATTTTCCATTGGCCAAAAGATCCACAAAGTGTCAGTTCTTGAGAAAGTCCGGTTACCTTATGTAAACATGAGATTTGTTCCTTAAAGGACTAGGACTTAATCTGATTTTTCTATTGCAATTAAGCAGATTCGTCTCCTTGCTTGTAAACTGATCAGACAGGCTCACATTTTAATGACAGACATAAATGTATCTCTAACGATTTTCTTTCACAAGAATTACGTAGGGAGTCTCCCTGAAAGTTAGTTAAATGAGCCTGTTATAAATCTGGAACACAAGCATCTCCCTGCATAAATTTACAAGCACTGATTCCAAAAGGTTAACAATATGGCAGATGGGTATGATGATGTGTGAAGTCAGAAAACTCAAGATTTGGTTCCAAAAGCAGTTAAAAGTCTGGGCATTTCTTCAGTCCTTAAGCAGGCTGCCTTGACTGACGCAAACCACCTGCTGCTTCAGTTAAAGCCAAAAATAGTCCAAGAACAGCACTTATGTCTCTTTTGCTCTGCTTCTAATCTTCATTTCATTGAGAATCCAAAAACATAGATGTAGAGGCCAAAAAATGCACAAGCATGACTTATTCCACTTAAACAAATAAATATCAGCCACTGGAAGAAGTGGCAGTAGTGTCCAATTCTTGGTTATGGTCAAGTGTTTTCAGTGCTCATTTCATGCTGAGATTCCTCCACTTTGGAGGAATATTTTTGTAATACCAGAAAGAAATGTATTTTCTATCCTCTCTGTGTAAAAGCTGTCCCTGCATCCTTAAGCATCTGATTTCACACTGTGCAACTTTTCTTCCTGTGGATGCACTCCTTTCATGTGGACAGCCTGAAGCAAGTGCAGAGAAATGGAAAAACCTCAAAAATATATACATTTTTTTCCTCTTTCTGTCCTTTCTGTGTATTATACTGCTGAGGCTTTATTTACTCATGAGGAAGAGCAAGGATGATCTCCCATGACCTTGGGTAAGTAACTACTGCAAATATGTGTGCACAGCATAAAGCAGAGCTATTCAGGTGCCAAGCTAGGTCTGACTAAACGGAAATGAATGATGTAACCGTACCCTGAACATCCATTGGTCATGGTCTCCAGTGGGGCATGAAACTGAATGAGATGAGCGCCTCAGGCCCCATGCAGAAGGGAAGTTCCCTGGGAACAGAGCTAACTTTTCTCGGGCAGATTCACCCCTTGCACAGAGCAGGTTTGCCAATACAGGTAAGGTTTTCTACTTTAAAAAAGCCAAACATCTTACTCCTCCTCAGCGTGGTGCTGTGTCTCCCTCTGATGGCATCTGGGCCACACTTCCAGGCTAATGAACATGATAAAATATTGTGTAACAGAGGGCATCTTTTTGGCTCAGCTAATGAATTTATTTAGGTCTGAGGTCTCAGGTTTAAAAAATTCTGTTCCATCAAAATGTGATTTTCTCTTTAGCCTTCTAATGAATTGAGTCCTAGGGACAATTTTTCAGACTGGAGCAGTTCTCAACCACAACTGAACTCAATTCATATTTGGAACACCACAAGAAGAGAGTCACAGAGGACAGATTTAACAATCAGTACTTGCTAGAAAAGCTGTAAGGACTTTATCTATTTCAAAGTGAATTAACATCAGTCTACTCTGAACATTCAGTCTGTGTGAAGGCTGTAAAACAACTACAGGAATCTATAATTTCTCTAAGTTCCACACAACTTAGACGGTTCTAAACACTTCCTAACTGTCTACATCTTGTGACTGGCACCCCTGAGGACCCTGAGGAGGCTTTGCAGCCACCACGTGCTGCTGTACTGTCCTTCAAAAGCTGCATCCTACTGATTGACTCAGCTTTGAACCTCCATTCACAGAAGATTACAAAAGATTTGTCCCACACTAATAATTGCAGGAACTCTATAGCAACATTTTTCAGCCTATTATTTTATTTGAAATGCAAGTAATTGTATTGTCTCTCTTTTCTCAGTCCAGCTTGTCTAAGTACTCTTGAACCAGGTAAGTTTATTAGGGAAAAAAACTGGGTGCATTTGATGGTCACCGGAAGATTTCAAAATGAAGTGAAATACTTTACAAGAAGGGTCAGCTGAAAGTCCACTTAAAATTCTTCCATTGTTAATACTTCAAATCAGAACAAGATAGAAAATTCCCACTAGTGACTCAGTACTCTCTGAGTGGGTTTGTGCTGAAAAAAAAGCAGTGCTGAAGACCAGATTCCTTTCTTCCTCTTACATAAGCAATAATTATGTATTTATGTAGGGTTAAAAATGCTATCTTCTCATTGTATTCCGGTACAGCATTTTAGCAAAATGCTCAAGGCATTAAGAACTTTAAGGCATTAAATGGTAAAAAATCCTCCTCTAATGAAAACTCAGTGATCTAGGATCTGGGGGTAAGGATGAAACAAACATCTCTTGTTACAAGACTCATTATCTGTATGGCCTGGATAAATAAAAATAAAAAACCTATGGCAAAAATGTGATTAAAACCAGCAGAATTGACATCAAATTCAGAAAAATCACTTTGGTTTGTAATGTTTTAGTGTTTTACACTGAGCTTCAGAAAGAACAGCAACATCTTAGACCTACTGCCTCTAGGTTTGAAACCTTTCCATCATCTTTGAATCCATTTTATTTTTCAGAAATAAAACAACCAAAATGTAATGCTATAACACAAAAGACTGATATTAGTAAGAGGAGATTGGAATAATAAAAATGCCTCTGCAGGAGCCAAGACTAGTGCCTCTTGATTCAGCCTTAGGCATTGATATAGAAATTCACATGAAACTGTCTAATCAGAAGTAAATGCTCCTTTTGCAGAGCATTCTTTTTGTTTCTCTAAGCCCTCTGTTCATGGAAGGGTGACTGCATGGTGCTAATGATTAAATCCAGGGGGAGTTCAACCTCTTCATTTGTGTGTCTGTCCAAATTTCCTAGAGAAGCTGGAGACTCCCTTTCCATGTTCACGTGGAGGGATTACTGCAAGCATGTGAAAATCGATTTTTCTTTGACACTTTACACTGTTCCTATAGAATTAATTTGTTATTAACCTTATTGGATCGAACTCAAGGGGCTTATGTTTTTATATTTTGCAGGTGACATAAGCTTATTTTGCCCCCAGTGTGAGGTAAAACCTTGACCTATATGTGTATCTTGCTGCAACGAGAGCAGAGCCAGGCTTCAGCTAGCAAGCCTTGTTGGAGATCTGTGGATCCAGGCCATGCCCAGCATAGTTTTCACAATGGAGTCCTGGCCAAAGCATGAGCTGATCATGCCAGTGTCTGCCTGCAGAATACTACAGTCAACCATTTCCTTCATCATACCTGTGACTATCTGGCTTCCAGGTTGGATGCAGATACTATTTTCACCTGCTCTCAGCTGAGCCCTGTGATTAGAAGCTCACATCAGCCTGACCACCTCTGTGTTCCTGGCATAGAGCACCAGGCTCTACACAACACTGGAGGTATCTTCAGGTGGAATTTGTTCCAGCTGAAGTAAGATTTCTCACTTAGTTTGAGATCTCGCTTAACAAGGGTTTTTATTAGGTGAAACTGCTTAACTGGCAAGGATTAGCCCAGTGGAGCTGTCCTAAGGCAGTGGGGTTCAGTGCTCTAGGGATAGTAACCAAGACCTGGATTTCCCTCCTGGCTGGACTACCAGTTTGGATGCTCCTCTAGAGATACCTGAGACTGCTAGCTAGCAGTGTTTGTATGTCTGCCATTGGCAAGTTTAACTTCTGAATGACTCTGTGATGATCAGACACTGATATTTGTAATGTAGGACATGGAAAGTATAACAGACAGATGTAATTAACCCCTCCTAATGGGGCAATAGTAAAATGCATTTATGTTTTCCAATCATTTGCTCTGAAATAGAAGAAAAACTGGAGTCTTATGTAGGAGACTGAAGATTTTTTTCCTTGTATGTTAGCTTTAGCCAGGCTAGCAATATCTATCTGGTTAACATTCTGCATAGAAACCCAAAGTACACATATCATTGAAAAGAAATACTGTGAGAGTCAGAGCACCTTGTCAATTAGTATCAGACAGTTTAGTTTGCTCTGTTTAATGGAAAGTTCTGAAAGTCTTACAGTGAGGGGCTTGTGAGTCAAAACACAGCCAAAGGAAAGGGACTGGTCTGGACCAAATTCTAAGACTGAATTAAAAATGGGATCCTTTGGGCAAAATTCTAAGATAACACTTTCAGACAGGGAAATATGATAAATTAGACTGTCAAACTAGAGCTCAAACTGTTGTGCTTATAACATACCACATCCTCTGATTTTTAGTGGGAACAGTTTACACCAGCATCTGAAGAGAATATGTGTCCCCAGTGGAGACCATGGGAGTTCACAATTCCCTCAGAGCACCAACACATTAAAATTCATCCTGCTGCTTTTTCTGCTCTCTTTCATGCACAGGCACAACCACAAAAATATGTTTTAAGCAATGCACATAATTACCTCAGCTTTTGGAAATGAGCTGTAGGATAACACAGGGTAGAAATGGCTTCTGACAAAGCCTGCCTTTAACAGCACAGCTGCTAAGAAGAATTGCTCTGTGCACAGGGGCCATTAAGCCACAAGAAGGTCTTCATATGAGTAGTACTGTGCAGACTTACACATTTGGAAAGCACATTACACATGCACAAGCTGTCTTAGAGGGAAAAGAAAAGCATGCCTGGGAAATACATTGGGAAAACTTACTACTGGTCCTCCAGGCTGCATAGCCGAGGGACCAGGGTTGCTGTAGCATAAGATGGCATTGCCACTTTCACAGGTAATGATTTAGATAATCTCCAATCTGGATATAAACCCTTGAGTTACTGTGCATTGTCACAGTGTCAGCGCCTTAACCAGCCCTCCCACTCGTGCTTTATAGATTGTACAGGAACAGGATTTCATTGGTCTGTTTCCAACCTCTGAGCAGTTAATCTAACTGAGGGGTTTAAGGTTTTAGCAGGTGCTTCTAATAGCTGCCGTGCTAGTGTGCAGTTAACCTTTATTGCCATGAGGGCCCTATTAAAAATGAGCGACATTCAGCTCCTTTAAGGAAAAAAAGATTATGCTTCCAGATGTGTTGATACACTTGACATATGCCCTGTGATTGCAGGGACTCTCAGGCACTAAAAGAGTGCTGTTTTCACAAAGCTGCAATTTTTGTTTATACAATATATACACATGCTTGTCATGGTAATTTGTGCATGGCACTCCTAACCTGAGTGATGAAAATACAAAGAGAGAGAGATTGAATGAGGCAGTAAGACTGCACCATGCATAACACTGCATGCAGAAAACCCATCCTCATAAGCACAGCCTGTGTAAAAACAGTTTTCTTTGGCTTGCTCCAATTAGAACATCCATAAACATTTTCAGTTGTTGCTATCATCACAACAGTTTAAACACACAGAATAGAGCCATTTGTAAAGATATGCAATTATATTTGTGAATGAAAGCATTGAATTTGGCTCATTTAGGCTAGGAGATGCACAGTTTTTATTGTTGTTCACCCTTCAGAAAGCAGAAAGGCAATTGCATGACTGTAGATTCTGTAGTTGTTACCACCAACAAGTATATATCCAGAAATCCATACCCAAGATTTTTCACTCTGCTCTTTTAAAAAAATATTTCCATCCTCTGCTCTGTAAGCAGAAGGAATGCAATGGCTCCATCTGTCTTATAGGCTGAGTCTGGGAGTGACTTTAACCCCAGCTCATTTCCTGACACCTCCTGACATCTCATTTCCATATTTCTTATAAAACCAGGGAATATGAACAAACTAGTCTAAGGGGATCTACTTGAAATATTATTTTTACCACTTTACATCCCGTCTTTCAGCCTTACTGTTCTCGTCTCGCTGTATCACTTGGGAAGATATTCACATGTCAATGCAAAATCTGTGGTTGTGGCATAGGGCAAAAGCCTATTACCTTGCCATGCTTAACCTGACAATCTTTGACAGGCAAACTGAAAAAAAACTGAATGACATTATTCACAGGCAGCAAGTTCTGACTAGTGTATGAACTGAGATGGTTCAAAATTAATATGTCTCATAAACATACAATCTTTGATTTGTATGAAGAATAGTCACTTATGCAATCTCAGAATGAGCTTGAGAGAAGAAACACTGTCCTAGGTGCAGAAGAATCCAAGACTATTCAATAATTCAAATCACCTTCTAAAATTGATGCAAAAAGCCATTATTTCAAAGTAGCTTGACCTGGGCATTACAGCAGTTCTGTCATCTTCCCGTCACACACAGGCAGGTCTCAGGGGTTTGTATTTCGGGATGCCAGCAGCACTCCACATAACACTGGATCTCGTTTCAAGAGGGGGTTGGAGTACTTTGGAGAGTCCACACTCAGGAAGCATTCAGACAAAAAGTCTGGAAGGGTTTAATGATTCTGCAACAAATCCATGGGAAGGTCACAGGCATTTTACCTTTTGATTGCTGATTGATCCATGGATTACACACACTGATCACAACTAGTCTAAGGAATCTCTCTGCTGATTACAAGAGAGATGCAAATGATGTAGAAAAGTATTAGAGAACATGAGCTCAAAAATGCTATTTTTGCTTCTCCTCTACCCCAGATCTACTTGGGATAACAACACTGAGTCATATTCTTTGCTTTATTTAAACCCTGTGACATTTGCATGTCTCTCCTAGAAACCCAATTTATGGCGGACAAGATCTGCATAAATATAAACCCAAGCAATCAGATTCATAACAGGCAGCGAAACACAAAGACACCCTGTTTGCTCAAGAAGCAGTGAGGTTGTGACCCTACTCTCACTTTTTTCTATATCTGCCTTACGTACCTGAGAGAGCTACTGGTGCAGAAACTTAGCTAAGAGTCTTTTGGTCCAATCAAACTCTAGATGAAGTTTTTGTTTGCTCAGTTTATGTGAAAACCTGGAAGCATATTTAGTTCTTGCTGAGCTAAATTTTGGAACCTGATTTTAAACTCTGACTTTTAAGACTCTACCCATTCTGAACTGTAAAACATGTCCTGCTTCCTGCATGGTGCCTTCCAGTAGGCAGAGGTCCCTCAGAATGGGTGAAAGTGCATGCTGCCAGTTTTTCTAAAACAACACATTGGCGACCTAATCTGAAAATGAATGTAAATGCAGTAATTTCATGCCTTTAAGGCGCACCAGCGTATAAGGCCTACTTCTGGGTTTTGATCAAAATTTCAGTCAAAAGGGTGCGCCTTATACATATGGAATTATTGTAATTTACTCAATAGAAATATCCTAATGTGCTGCTGAGAAATGTACTAACCATCCAGACATTACAGATTAGAGCAAAAGATTACACACACGGACAGACACATACACATACACATACACTCTGCAAACTCTGGTTACTGAACAAAAGAAATAGAAGAAAAGTTAATAAAATTGGGAAATTCCTTAGAGGTTTGGGCTAATTTAAAGTATAATCCTCAGAGTTTTACCTTGAATATATTGCAAATAAATGCCTGTTTAATTTCAGAGCAGAACTTTTTGTGTGTTGATTAGTAATTTCTTTCTCCAATAGGTTTAAATATTTTAGACTTTTCTAAAAATTAAAGATAATGTTCAAAGTAGAAGGAAAACAATTAATAAGAAAATGACAAAATGAAACATCTTCTTTGTACTCATAAGAAAGCTGGAGTATCATATGAAGGTGCTATTTCTGTGCGAGCTGCCATCACAACCATTGCTTGGGATGAAGCAAGTAGCATGCAGTAAAAACACAATGTGACTGCAGTGATCATTCACCAAACAGGAACTAGCTGGTGAGAAATATGCTGCTGAAACATCTGCACACCAGCCATTGATTTGATCATTTCAAACAATGAGAAAAGCCTGTCTGAAAACACACATTGAAAAGAGTGCCCAATCCGTCAAATAAATTGTTTGCTGCAGATGGTCCTTCCAGCTCCATCTATAGGTGTGTAAATAGAAACAGATGACCATATAATCATGACATGCAGACATACTGAGTTATCTGGTGCACCAGTTTATCTCTGAACAGTGAGCTCTAGAATCCACAAGTGAGCCAGAAGTGCTTATAGATATATTTTTTGCTCCTGGAGAGGTTTAACTTCTATATTTTCTGCAGGGCTTTTTCTTATCCTGGGGGTCTAACATTTACATGCAGCTTCAGGATATGTAGCATAAAAGGATAAAGAGCCAGAAAAAGGAAAAAGGAAGTCTTCTAAGATTGTGGATGCTAAGAAACAAAACAAAAACAGGCTCTGGAGATGACTGTTTATCACTAGCTGACACTGAAACATCAAGCAGTACCATCCAACACTAATCTTAAGAGACAGAGAGCTAAAGAATCTGAGTGAAAGAACCACTTCAGGAAGCCATTACACGTGGTGCTTCAGCTTACCTGTGAGTACAAATCCCCTGCAAGTAACAATAAAATATAAACTCAGCAATAAACCTTACAAAATCCACCATGTTAATCCACTTGCAGTTTTGTGCACCTCCTCATGCTGAAGTCAAACAAAAAGTGGGCAGAGAAGGAAAAAGAAATAAAAAATATAGAGGAAAGATTTGAAAGCTGACTGTTTTTTTGCTATTACCACCTATGCATAATCACAATTGGCACTGAATTCAGTATTTCACTGTGTTGGCTCTGCTGTGAATGCACAGAAGCCACCATAAAATAACTACAAAAATGTAAGAAACTGCAACAAATGGACATTTTCCAGAATGGAAACATTTGAAGGGGCACCAAAAATTTAGATTCAGGCTCACTATAAATAAGAAGTAAAGCCCAAAGCCCTCAGTGAAGTCAATGGAGAGCAGCAGACATGGCCCTGGGCTGCTACACCCTGCCTGAGGTCTGAAGCACATGTAGGAGGTTCCCTTGTTTCCCTGTATCTACTGTAACAGAATAACTGGAATCTGAACTGGGGCATGCCATGAGGAAAAATCTGCTCACAGTTCAGAAGAGATAAATTAATCTAGGGGATCAGCCATCCTAACTCCAGAGCAGGAGACACTTGCTGTCTCCCTGCCACGTGAAGGATGTGGGGGGAAGCAGGCAGTGCAACACATCTGCCAGGGAAGCAAGTGTGCACACTGGGGATGCTGCTGGAAACAGGGCTGGGTCCTCAGGGCCAAGAGGCCACCATATGGGTCTTCTATTTCCATCCACACCCAGCATAATGCAGGCAGCTGCTGCCTGCAGTGGCCATGCCACAGGTATGCAGAACAGAGGATTAGATTACTTTTATGTGCTCTCTGTGCAGGTACACCTCCAAAATATCCAGCCTGAAGCCAGTACAGCATGTTGTGCAGCCTGACAGACAGCACACCAAGAGCAGTTTAGACCTCACTGTCTTCATTTCCCTGACTTCTGCTAAGCTCCCAGGTGGAATTCAAGGTGATGGTTTTAACCTACATAGCCATCACTGCTTTGAGACCTTTTAAGCCTATTAATCCCTCCCTCTCTCCCTATCAGATGCTGTTGCAGTCTCTCAGGGAACCTGTACCCACGTGGTGTGTCAGAGTTCTGTTTTTGTTATCATTCCATGCAAGCTATCAATTTTCTTCTTTCTCTACAGCTACACTGAGCAGCAGTAGATCTATTCACAGGTACACCCCATATTTAGCCTGTGACTTGTAAGTGATTGTTAAGGTGCTTGAGGCACCGAATGAGTATCTACAAGTACATTCTAAAAAGAGCAAAAAATGAATAAAAGAACAGTCGTCTGCTGCATTTGCAGTTAATTATCTACAAGCTTACTTTGCTCTCCCCAGCACCCACCGGAGGACTGAGCTCACATGCCAGACGCCAGGCATCTGTGCTCAGTGTGGCACTGAGGAGGTTCCACAACACGTGCTCACCACTTGACTGTACTCCCTTCATCTACCACCCATCACGCTCGGAAATTTAGCAGTAAGCATCTAATGAGGCAGAGAGATCGACTCCCTCAACCATGCTCTGATACATCCCCCAGCATGATCTTGCTGGTCATCTGCCTTCTGTATGATTTTCTGTCACTTAGCAAATTAGATTCCTCCTCAGCATTTCCTCAGAGGTTTCCTATGGGCTGTACCACTTCCTTTTTGCTGCCAGATTTCCAGTGGCTCTGCCCCAGGCTCCTTGCCCTCTCTCCCAGTGGGAGCCAAATGACAGCCATGGAGCTGAAGGTTACAAAGAGAAACCCACAAAATCATCCTGTTTGCAGGCACCTTTTTTGTAGTGCTGTGTAAGGAGCAGACTTCAGCATTGAGTGAACTGGTTTAACAGAACAAGGAGGGTATTTAGGCCAGTAATTAAAATACTAAACTGAGAGGTGTTTTAGAAATGAGATGTAGACAGAATGCTTTCTTTTATAGCTGTTGTAAAGTCCCGTTCTCGGGTTATTTTGGTTTCATAAGAATGACAGGTCAATAACTCCCTTTCCATGCATTCAGAATTGTGGGCAGGCCTGGCAGATGCCTTGTCGGCACATTAGGATACAGTACACTGACTTTCCTGTAGATCTTACCAGAGCAATCAGTAGCCTGGAGACCTCCAACCAGCTGGTTATGCAGCTGTCTAATAACTGTCATATTACTTCCTACTAGAGGAGAAAGGCAGCTGAGGAAGACAGGGTGAGACTAATTAAAAAGAAAAACTCAGAATGCATTGCTTTTAACTTCCCTCATCCTAGTAATTCTCCTTCCTAAATTACTGCAAGATAATGGAAAAAAGCCAGAAAACAACTGGGGGCAAACAGTGAAATGGCATCAGAAATCTCTCCACTGTCCATCTCCTCTGTATCTTTTATTATAGTAAACAACATTATTATAGTATTTTCAATCCTTCATAAAGTAATTTTCCAAAAATAGGTGAGTGGCAGTAAAAGAAACAAAGAGCTAGTCTCCTCTCAAAGGTCCACAAAATGCTACACACAGAAAAGGGGAAGATTACATTAGAGTGGAGAGTGCACTGTAGTGAAGAGAGAAGCACTTATTTCCACTTCATGTTTGGAAGGGGAAGGACTGCATTTAAGGACATGTAGGATTGCCAAGTTTGGGCTGTGGCTGAAATATAAAATTTAATGGCAAACAGAGTCTTTTTTTTTTTTAAAGGATGAATTATGAGAGGTTCATTTGGTGTTCAATAGCACATTTTGTCCAAAGAGAAAACAAAGCATTTAAAACTGCTTTAATTAAGCAGAAGAATAGACTCAGAAAGTGAATGAAAAGGAGGCAGTGCAGTATAGCATGGTTGCTATGCCACTGCATATAAATGGGTGGAGGACTCCTCTAACAAAGTTCAAAACAAGAATTTTAACCAATGACTCTTAGTCATTGGAGCTTGTTTTAACCACTGAACTGAACAAAACTGAAGACATGCCTATCTTGCTCTTGTCCTTTGAAGATGATGTAGCAGTTCTTTAAACATTCACTGACACAGCAGAAACCGTATGGATAAGTCTAATGTCCTGGCTAAAGACAGTTTTTCATTTTGTGAATATTTAAGTCAGATACAAAGTGTTTTGCCTTTGAACTTCAGAAGAATAGCTCAAATCATAATACTCAATAACCAGCAATAGCAGGAGAGACATGTGAACAAGGCTTACAACCCCAACAGCTTCCCCAGATATCTTGTCAAGGGACAAAAGAACAGTTCCTCCTACCTCACTTGTGTGAATGATATTTATATCCATAAACTGTTTCTTTGTCCAAAATAGTATGGTGAAGTCTGGCTAGATTTGTTATTAATTTTAAATAGACTGCAATGTACTTTAAAAAAAATTAAAATGGAATGATCTCTTTGTGTCTGTTTGCCTGTGTGTGTTTTGTGTACACATTCATACATAGCTGTGCACTTAACAATCATACTGAAATCTTCAGATAAAAATTAGATCAGATGTCAATTGCATTCGAAAGTGAAAAGTCAATTCAGGCATAATTAACTGTCAGGATAATATCTGCTCCAAAGAGATTTCAGATGATGAGGTAAGAATCAGATACTTAAAAACTTTAGTAGTAAGCATGGGGTCCAATAAAAAAATTTAAAAAAACCAAAAACAAACAAACAAACAAACAAAAAAAAAAAAAAAAAAAAAAAAAAAAAAAAAAAAAAAAAAAAAAAAAACAGGTAAATGAGAGAGAAAGGAAGTGCAGCTGACTTCTTTCAGTAAATCTTAGGAAACACCTCAAAACCCAACTGCTTGTGAAATTCAGCAGACTGAAATCAAGCTCAAACCTTGGTCTGTTGCAGTCTCAGCCTCCGTCTCAAGCAGATGTGTCAGTCACAGCTGAACTTTCAGTGTAAATTCTCTTCCACACAAGAGACCGGGGCATGCAGGCAGCTTGCTAGGTCTTTGTATAAAGACAGCTCATTTGCCAGTTATTTGACAAGTGAAATCAAGGGTCAGAGAGAAAGCGTGCAGTGTAGAGAGATGACAAATAGCCACGTTTCCTTTTGAAAAGTTAAAATGACTTTGCGAAGTCTGTTAATTCATTTTGTTACGAAGTGACAGGCACTGAATTAACTTGTCTGTGGTGAGGCTCACACATAAAAGACCATGAGCCTGGCATTTTCATCACCCTCACTGATTCTTGAAGCGACATGTTTTACAAGCCATCAGTCCCTCTACTTGAATGTTAGTAGCACTGAGTAAGCCTATTGAAAAGCTACTCAGAACCAAACAGGCTCTACAAATGTCTGTGCTTAAAACCAGAACAGAACAAGTAGAGAGAAATGAAAAAGAAACTGAGTGTCTGAGCTGGGAAGGTGCAGGGAAAACCCCTCTTTTTGGTGGTTCTGGGATCTTCAGAGATGCCAGGAGAAAGAAGGGTGTCTAAAGAAAGGGTTCATGAACAAGACAAGGCAACTGGCTGGACTGAAGTCACCACTGCTTGTAGTCTTCTGCTCAGGACTCTGCAGAAGAAACTATCTCCAGGACTTGGATGTATAGGAAATTCTGCTGCTTGGAGCTTTGGAAAATAGAATTTCAAATACTTGGCAATACTTCAGTGCCATTCAAGCACACACACTCACACACAAAAAAAAAAAAACAAACAAAACCAAAAAAGTTTTAAAATGTCTTTTAAAATAGGCTCTCTTCCTGACTTTTTTCCCCTACCTTTTGTACATACAAACTTGGATTGCATTTTACAGTTTTTCTGTACATATGTGGGCTCTAGGGAGTCATTCACTGAATTATTCATTCCTAACTGAGGACTGATTCATGCAGCAGCTCCACAACTAGCATCTGCCCCTCTTCCCATTACTATGCAACCAAATATCATGAATCTCAGATTCTCTTTGAATTTTCCAGTAGACCATTCATCCTTCCACAACATCAAGCCAGTAGCATTTGTTTTTCTCTGTGAGTTTGCCCCAAACTGCCCTAGCTACCTTTTCTATGTACAATCGACTTCCCATAGCCTCCATTACTTCAAAGACTAATGAATGACACTAGGGTTGGAAGTATAACTCCTAATAGAAAGTAAAAAGAATGCCAGAACAACCAGCACTTCTTGGACTACTATTTTCTTGCTGAGAAAGTGGTTTGTGGAATTTTTTTCTGCTGGTATAAATGCAAAGCATGGCCAGTGTAAAGCTGATATTTGGGTACCTGCAAAACTTTCTCAAATTAGATCACCAAGGTCCAAATTCTCCTACAGAGTAGATCAGCCTAGCTCTTTTGGATCTGAGAGTGCTGTATGCATTTTACACTTGCTTTGAATCCAGCTGCCTGTCAATGCAGACAGAATGGCCAGGCAAATGTGAGTAACAAGTTGATGATGGGGAGTGTAAATTGTCTAAACCCTCTGTACTTCACATTTTCTCCCATAACACCAGTAGCTCTAACACCTGATTTTAGGCAAAAGATGAAAAGAAGTCTCCTCTGTAGCTCCTGTTCTTCTTCCATGATATTTTATCAATTCTGCACCCACCTGTGTTGCAAGAATTTACTAGTCCATTCAGGAAACACAGCATGGAAAGAAACCCACAAAATCTGATGAAAAAGGACCTCAGAAGAAACAGGAATGAGGAAAAACCACCAATGCAGGATGATCAGTGTGCGCCTGGGTGTTGAATACTCAATGAGGTTGCCTGTTCAAAAGAAGAACCAGCTTTGTTTAGTTCAGCCCATGAAAGTGCTTTAATAGGCAGAGAATAATTTGGGCTGAGATTCTCTCTCTGTGATAATGTAGTAATGGGAAGAGATCTGCAGTTTCTCTCTCTTCTTGCCCACACCCTCACACACATATCACTGCATACTGGCTACCATTCTTACTGCAGTAATTGTAGATTAATTAGTTATAGATACTTTTGGAGCAGAGATAATATTTGAAAAATGTAAAAAAAAAAATAAAAGGGGTGATCACAGTATTTCTGTCTCTCAAAATAGGAAAAACTCACTATGTAATTTCTTCTTGAAAGCAGGGCTCTTATTAACCTTATCACTCTAGACTTCTCCATAATCTCTGCTTTTCCTAAAGCTGCCAGGAAGTAAAAATATCCCCTGAATTTTCATTAGAAAGATCTAGTGGACAATGCATTGTATCTGTTTCAATCTAATGTTATATCATTATAGGGGCTACAGAAACTAAGGGTATAACAAATCATTTTTTTCAATTCAATGTTAAATTTTCCAGTTTTGCTGTAAGCACTACAGAAGAGACTTCAGGGGTGCTGGGGAATTTTCAAGAGTGATGTTTTTGAGGCTTTCTACAAGTGCAATGCCTAATGAATCTTTCTTTAATTTTTTTTATTATTTTTATTTTTTTATTTTCAGTTAAGAAAATTTGTTCATGCTGATTATTTAAGTGATTCTCAATACTGTAAAAGAAAATTCCTGTTGCTTTAACTTCTTGTCTGGTGGTGTTGGAAATTTCAGCCTGAAGAAAACTCTAACAGACTTCTTAGAAATTTTGTGACAAAGAAGAAAGAACATGTTCTGAAAAAGATGGAAAGCTGAAATCCCATTGGTTTACAGTCATATCCTAAATCTTGTCAGTTACAAATTTCACTAACTTTTTCCTCTCTGTAGCTCAGAGCCAATCCATAAATGAGAAAAAGACTGCAAACTACCTGGCTCATGTATCATCAGCAGGATTGTTAGCTGGGATTCAACTGCAATGCCAAATTCCGCCATTAGACCTGAGAAAATGAGCATTGATAAGAACAGGGAATAGAACTTCATGTTCCCAGTGAAGAAAGTGAAAAGTTGCTTTTTCATCTCTGATGCAGGGAGCTCTGAAATCACTATCTATCTGGGAGGCTGACCTTGGAACATCTTAATATTTTAGATAGGGTGAAACATAAACCAAGTATCTGTTTTTCTTTTCTCTGTGGCAAATAAATGCAGGACCACTGTCATGTAATTGGGCTCTGTTGCCAGGAATAGCAGTGAGGGCACTGGGTGATCCTTTCATTAGTTCATATGTCCCAGCTTTTCAGGATACAAACAGTGAAAAAACAGAACATATTTCTGTTTCTCCTACTCACAATAATTCTGTCTGTCTGCTAACTGACAGAACTAAGATTTGTACACTGGTTATTGCTGTTGAAATAGTAGTAGAGTAGATTCTTGGTGAGGTCTCATCGTACTTTATTTAAACAAGAAATTGCTGAGTAGAGAAAAAATATGACAACACAAATTAGAAGACAGGCACAGTCAACAAGATTGTTACAGGAGTTAGGAGATAATTTACATGATTTTAGTGGATTTCTATGCATCTTGCCTCCAGGCAGTATTTGTCCCAGCCAGTAAAATGGTAAGATCTTCAATTGTACATTCCTTTATATAAAAAAACAGATAAAGGAAAATATTTGGGATGTAGTTAAAGACCCTAACTTCTTTATCCAATACAGATGGTTTAAGAATGCAAAAGGAAACAAGGTCATACTGCCTTTGGGAGTGCTTCCAAACCTGAAAATTCAAAACACACGAATTTGTCACTAAAAATTTTGTTGCTCAGAAAAAAGACCCAGTTTGGGCCATTAAGTCTTTGAGGGGAAAAAACACTAATTTCCTGACTGGCACAAAGATCAGCTTAGGTATGACCTGAGGAGCCTCAGAAGTGTTACTGAGAGGGGAGCAACTGAAAGCAGAAAGTTGGTCAGCACTGATCCTGCTTTGAAAGAGCTGTGTGAAGCTCAGGACCAAGTTCAAATGGTGAGGACCATGAGGTATGTGGACCTCAAGTCAATGCAAGCACACAAGGACTGAGGTGTATTGGCCAAGACTGTGGAAGGACAGACTGCAGCATGTCAGTCAAACAGTGAGATCACACACAGCTATTTAGTAAACAGAGGAAACTGTTAAAAATTTTATTTTCTCATGAGAATTCTCCTGAATCTTGTATCCACCGTATGGCACATATGGTATCTTGTATTCCAGGCTTAACAAGGAAAACACCCTTCTGTGGGATACTACTTAACCAGTCAACACAGGCAGCATAGTAATGGGATCAATTAAAACACCTTATAGTACATGGGTTTCTCAAACAAAAGCCATGGCTGAAACACAGAGGCTGCTAGTAAAACACAACCTGACTCCGGGAAATGGATCTGAAGGAGAATGATGTGTAGAGATTAAAAAAAAAGAAATTAAAAAAGAAAAAAAAAGTTTTTGTAAACTGATCTTTATACTGAGAAAGCATAAGGCTGCCAAAACTCTTTAGGCATTTTCTTGCTGCTATCACAACTCATACTGATAATCAGCGAGACACACTCCTTGGAATTGGTGGTCTGTCATTCTAACCTAGGACATTCTTGGTGTGTGTGTCTTGATTTCACATTTAAGCACAATTCCACTTGTTTGTTAACATATTTGGCTGAGACTATTACTTATGTGCCTCATCTTTGCTGACACGAACCTTCTTCTATTTTTGCTTCCAGACGGAAATACTGGTACCACTAGGGCAGGCTGTCCAGCCTGGTCAAGAAGCCTAACAGGCAAAACAGCACCCACAAAAAACAACAGCCTTCCCCAGACCAATGGGGAAAAAAAATAAAAAAGACTACTGACAAGCCCTCTAGATCTGGATTCACTCCAATTACATGAAAATCCACTAGGGATTTGATGGCATATGAACTGGGTAATGGCTTAGAGAACCCTCTTCTGCAGAATATTGGGCAGAAGAGTAAAAGCATGATTCATTCTGGTTTCTACCCAAAGTCATATGCAGAAGACACAAATAGAACTCAGGATGGAAAATAGCATTGTATACAGAGCTCTTTTTCTCAATAGCAACATAATAGGAAATAAAAGGACACTATCCAACCCTAAAGTTTGAAAACCCATGAGCATTCTTAGAATTTAACCCCAGCCTTGTGAGCCAGATAGAGACATGAAAAGGAATACACTAAAGAAAGCAAAATGCAAGAACATTGTGTTTTGTTCTACAAGGTTGCAAGGTGCTATGGTAGGAAATCTTCCCTCTGGGACATTGAAAAGGTGGCTGATGTACCTTGCAGCCTGTGTCCATCACTGGGACACCGAGAATTTCAGACCTCCTGTCATGACTGGGAGATGAAATGCAGGTTGCCCAAACAGGAGCCCATGGAATGTGTAACAAATCAGATCTTCCTCACTGGAAGATGCCTGAAGGAATTGCATAACTCAGAACTGCCTATTTTTTTCTGGGAAAGCATCTTCCTTTGCCTTTTATGTTTGCTAAGTGTGTAGGTGTTCCTTAGACAATGACAGTCCTTGGACAATGACAGCAAGGCAGTCTTTCCACACTTTGAGGGACTGCTCAGTGTTAGGCACGGTGCTGATTCAGCACTCTTTCAAAAGCCCCACCTGCTCCAAGGAATCTGGTGGGAAAGTGAGGCGAAATGTACTTCTTGCATCTGTGACCCAAAAACCAAGTTACTCAAAAATCTGTTGGATAAAATGACAAACCTTTCTAAAAGTTCCACGCTCCCTCCAGTACATCAGGTGTAATCAGAGGGAAGCAAGAGACTAAAGCTCCTGAGAGCAGTGAATGGCTTTCTTGGCTTTGTTAAACTCACAGAACAGTATGGAAACTCATTAATCTTAAATGCCCACATTCATTACAGATACACAACTAGAAGCAGTTGCTAAACTACAAGTGTGCATTTCCAGTGTACACTTGTGCCAGGGGCAAGATGCATTGACAGTTTTTTAAAATATATGAAATAAAGCATTTTTTATATAATATAATTTAGTAAAAAGTCATTATGCATGAAGTTGTAATGTACATACCTCCATGATTTCAGGTAAATGAGTTTTAATGATGGGCCAGAAATCAGAGTGCTGAGCATCATGTAAAACCAGTCCAGTAATTATGCTTCACCTATTGAATACATTTCGCTTTTCATTTTGGTAAATAAAATGAAAGGAGAGTGTTTGGGGAACAATGTAACAGGTAAGTAAATGTATGAGCCACTAAAAAAATGCACTCATTATGGCAATGATCATTCATTTGAGTGTGTTGAACAAGAAATAATTATATATGCACAGTACAAAAAAGCTTTGTTGATCTACACATTGTAAAATGAAAAGAAAATGTGATTAAAAGCAGAGAAAATGTGTTAAAAGTCTCTAACCATGCACAAGCTTTTAGAAGCATATTGTGGTGTAACACAGTCAGCAGATGAATCTTCACCTTACCTGTCAGAGTGTTTTACCCCACTTGGGTAGTAGGAATGAATGAACTCTTTGATGTCAAAGCTAAAAAGAAAAAAAAAAAAAAGAAAAGGTTTTGGCAAACTTAAGCCATTGTTATTGTTGTTGTTGTGAACTATCATGGGACTCTGATACAAGCATTATTCAGGATGATTCTACAACCATTTTCTGCAGAGATAATTCATCATATGGGCTGTGTGACCATTATCTGCTGTAACCACTGCTTACAGGAAAACACTTCCAGTAAACATTTCCCACATTGGGTGAGCAATTGTCTGCAGCCTGTGCCATTGGGTCTGACTCCAGCCTGCCAACCTGTGTCCCCAAAGAGGTGGAAAGCTTTAATAAATCTTATCTGAAACGCGTGTTAACCAAGTACAAAAATACCTACTGTATCTGACTCAAATATTCATAGATTCAGAGAGATTAACGCCATAAAGGGCAATATCTCAGCTTGCCTGACCTCCTGCACATTATAGGCCATTCAATTTCACCCAGTCACCCCTGAGTTAAGCTCAATTACTCATGTTTGATTGAAGCATATATTTCAGGAAGGTATCAGTCTTGATCTGAATATATTGGTAGAAAGGAAAAGCATCATTCCTTTTGTAATTTTTTTCCACTGGTTAATGACCCATACTTTCCGTTTTCTCTAATTTCTCATTTAAATTTTTCTGGTTTCTGTTTCCAGCCATTGGTTCCTGTAACACATTTCTTGGCTAAGCTACATGCCCTCTCAGACCCAGATTTCCCTCCACAAAGAGATGGTATTCAAAACGTTCACATTCCTTTCTGCTTCTTAACAAGCTAAACTGATCCAGCTCTTCCCTCGCAGCATGTTCTCCAGCCCTCAAGTAGCATTTGCAGCTCATTTATATGCCCTCCAAAATAGTTGCAACCGTGATTCGATCATCCATCTCATCAAGGCCACATTTGGGAATTAATCTTCCCCCTGCTTTCCCATTCATACAGGAAAGATCTCATTACTTCTCCCCTCCACAGCAGCACACTGTCTATTTCTATTTGACAGGGCTCCAAGGTCCTACCAGGAGTGGCCCCTGTCCATGATACTGCTCTCCCTTACACCCTGAGAGTGAGATGCTGCCTCTTAGAACTGCGGAACCATTTAGGTTCGGAAAAAAAACATTTTAGATCATCAAGTCTAACCACAAACCTAACACTGCATCACTAAATGCTTATTTATGCTGGACTCTCACTCAGATTGATCCAATGTAGTACTACAATCTGTGGAAGAGAAAGGAGATGACAAACACTGCATGGAGTCATTTATGCAAGAGCAAAGGCTTTTACACTCTTTTGCAGAGGTGTTTTAATGCCCCTGGATACAAAAGTCTAACCAAAATTTGTTTACAACCAGAAGACTTCATTTATTTTCTTGGAAGTGAATGAGGTGAAATCTATGTGTTGAGAAATTACAGCTTCAGGGAATGCCTCTGATGACTTAAATGCTTATGTAATGAAGACTTTTTCTTGGGCTGGGAATATGCACACCTCACTCAGTAGAATCTGATCTCTTTGTGTGGATACCATGTCACCATTTTTACCACTCCACTCTATATTACATTTCTTATGAGTTGATTGTCTGGGTTTTTTAAAATTATTTACTGTCACATAGTTGATAAAATGTTGAAAAGTATTGATGCTTCTTGTACCCTGTTTAGAAACAATCTCATTCAATGGTGTTTCCTTGCTGACAGCTAGCATTTGAAATTGTCAGATGGCCACCTTTGATCTATTCAATGTTAACTTTATGATACTGCGTAGCGCTTTTCATTAAAACAATTTCATGTGATACTGAATCAAATGCCACATGAAAGTCTATTATGTCTGAGCAGTTTCTCACATCGACTAAACTTATAATTCCATCAAAGGATGAAATTGGGTTTTCTTGACAAGATCTATTTTTCGTGAAAAAATATATTGGGTAGTATTAATTCTATTACCACACTTAATCTTGCATCAACTGATTTCTGTATCAATTTCGTTTCCTGGGTTTTTTGTTTGTTCCTTTTTAAATTTTTTTTTTTTTTACCAAGGAGTCTTATCAGGCTAATTGTGCCATGCTTGTCTCAGCTATGACATGTGCCTTTTCCCATCACTGGGATGGTGTTAACAAATGTCCACACTTTGTGAATTGCAATGACATTCTTATATTCAGAAAAAAAGTAATGTCATCGTGTCAGAAAGCTCCTTGGGCAGCTCCTCTGGGATTCTTTGGTAGAAGTTATCCCCATTGCTGTTTACGAATTTAATGCTCTTCACAATTTTTACCCCTCTTTAGATGTCTACACATGGATGTGAATAGGAGGACATCACGGTGACAGCCTGGCTAACTCTCAGCAGTGCTCTTTATTGCAAGTTGACCCTACAAAATCACCTTGGCTACATCATTAAGAGCAGCAAGAAAAGTGCATATTTTTCCATGACTCACATAATGATGGTATGCTGAGAAAAACTAGGAACAGAAATCTGTGAAAATCCTCACACAAACTGAGACACTGTGCTGATAGCCAGGGTGGTAGAATGAGACTTGTACTTTGAGAGAACCCAAGGAGGCCGTGGACTGTTACTCTAATTTTGACAGCAAGGAAACAGGGCTGCAAAAACCACCTGGGGTAATGTGGGGTGATTTGTTGATCAAAATTCCCCCCTTTACCATTAATTTTCTGAGAAATTACACAAACACTCAGGCATGGTTTAAGCCCAGTTGGAAATTAAGCCTGAAGCAGCTGTTTCCTTCTCCCCATGCCCTCAGCTGAGAGACACAAAAGGCCTCAACTTCCAGCTAGAGATGAGAACAGTTTACTGGTAATAAGAAAACAAACAGTAACAGAAACAAAATTAATGACAAAAGTGTATAAAATGAGGATGATTTATATATGAGAAGTGCTCACTGGTTTGACTTGGCACTGTGCAGCCCCCGAGACAGAGAAGACAACGGACCCTCCACTCAGGTTTTCTTCCCCCAGCCCAGGACAATGTAAAACAGTGGCCAACAGACAGCACCCATTTTTTCATCCAAGCCAAGGACAATGAAAAAAGCACTGCTTCACAAACCCTCTGGCTGGCAGCAGTGGGATCCCACCACCTGCTCCATTGGCTGTATGATCCCCCAGAAAAGGAACAGAAGGGTGGTGGAACCTCCTTCATGTCACCTTTTTCTTCCACCCAAAGATATGCCCTCTTCTTCTCTGAAGTGAGAATCCCTTACTTCTCCCAACAATGATGGGGGTGATATGGAATAACCTAGATACGTTCACACAGTCCACGCTTTGTCCCCTCATGGTTACTATGAAAAATTAACCATGGCCTTGGCCGAAAGTAGGACACCCTCCTGGCACTGCAAATGAGAATAGATTGATGGAAGAAATTTCCTAACATGTAGGTTTTTTTAATGAACAATTAATAAATGGAAACAAACTAACTCCCTGCAGGCTTTCCCAGAAGGAGAAATTGCACTTGCCTTTGTGATGATATCAGTCCCAGCCATACCTCCTATGGAATTCAGTGCAGAGGCATACAATACCAATTTCTTCCCCCAGACATCTTTCAAAGTAGCTCCAGTTGGTGCACTGGTGTGAAAATTGCAGTCTATCACCCAAAGGAGCAGGGTTCTGCATACCCAGCTTCTTCCCTGGCAATTCAGCAACCACAAGCAGCCCGTGAGTTGCCCAGAGAATGCCTTGAGAATACAGAGGCCATGCTCACAGGTTCTGGGCTACTGCTCTCTCTGCAATCACTGGTCATCTTTGGACTCACATTTCCTGTGATACACCAATTGAATGTATAGGAATTCATCAAGATATCAAGTTCTTGAATGTCTGAAGAAATTAAATTGCAGCATCAATTACAGTAATTTCACACTCATAAGCCGCACGTGGTTATAAGCTGCACTTCCGGGTAGCCGGGAAGACCACGGAATTTGTCCATAAATAAGCCGCACCTGGTGGTTAGCAGCACTTCCAGGATCGGCTTGATTCTTCAGTGAATTAGGTGCAGCTTATCAGTGTGAAATTACTGTATCTCTGTGCCTGAACTTGTCCAGAAAGATTGACATCCAACTGAAATCTAAGTCACAGAACATGAACACAGAAATCCATATAAATACCACATATAACATTTTCTTAATCAAATAAAAAATATCCTGTCTACACATATATTTCAACCCCACCACTGCACAAGTCATTGAAGCCCTTATAAAGATGAGAAATAAATAGGGATTTTATTTTACAGATATGGAATTAAACAGTAGAAATTATTTGTGATGTGTATGATGTCACATAAGGAATTTTCTTCAGAGTTCGGATTATGATTTCCTCAACTGTGGATCACAGGACCAACAAGCTTTTTCTTTACATCCTCTGCAGACTATGGAAGCTGTGACCAAGGATTCATGTTTACAGTACACATCTTAGATCTGATTATTTGATTTAAGCCTTTCCAATCAGAGAAAGTGCCTAAATTTTATGCAGAATTTCAATTATCAAATATGTGTCTGTCTGAGATTTTAAGGCAAAAATATCTTGTACCATACAATGAGACAGCTGTGTCTTCACCTTAACAAAACTAAATTTGGAAAAAGTGGTTACAACTGAAAGAAGGGTGAAATAATTCTCTTCATAAAAATTACAGTGGACACAGTTTCTTCTTCTGAAGCATGACAGCAGAACTGAAAGACTAACTGATAAGGAAGAGATTTATTTTTTTCCTTCCCCTCTTTTCTCAGGCTGTCAGAAAAGACCCGGCTCAGTATGGAAGGAAGTCAGGTTTAATCTACAATCCAACAGCTGGTAATGTTAACAAACCTGAGAATATTTACTTGTCCGACACTTGGCTTCAGCCCCTTCTATGACCAGCACTATCATGTTCTTCAGTTTAGCTTCCTTTTCTGCTGTCATGACCCAAGCAAGACATCACCGCATTATGAAAGATTGCTGTTTTATTTTTGTTTTCTTTTAAAATGAGTTAAAGATGACATAATGTCACTTTCTGCTGTGAAATGCTCTGTGGGCAGCTCGGGAGAAAAGGTTTATTGCAGTTTTATTGAAATATATTAAATAAATTTAATATCCACCCAGCTGATTGAGGCAGAGACTCCCTGTAGATATTTTGGTTGTGCATTAAGAAAGTTGTCACAAGTAATTTGGACTAGAGCAGGGAGTTATAGACTGCCAAATGTTGATTAATTAAGCCCATGTTTGGATTAGTTCTGCTAGATTGTTTCATTAGTGAAGATGACTGAAAATATGGAACAAAGTAACCAGGGGGAATACAAGAAGAATTTACATGTGTTTGAGACCTCCAGCAAAGAGTAGGAGCTGGGACTGAACTTTATGTGCCCTATGATATTGCATGGTATTCATTCCTTGCTCCTTTGTTACCAGGGAAGAAACAGGCAGCAGGAGAATTGACTGGTGTTCGCTGTGGCAGAGAATGACTTCATTGGAAATATTCTCAACGGCCAAGGAACGGAGTCCCTTCCTTCTCACACAATTTTTCATCTTTAAGACAAACTTCCAGCTTATTTCACATGCCCAATTTCAGCCTAAATGTGAGAATATATGATCATAAAAGCAATGGCAGCACAATTATTACCAGTAATTTCACGATTATAAGCTGCACCTTTTTCATTGAGGAATCCAGCCTAGCCCAGCAGTGCAGCTAATCATCAGGTGCGGCTTATTTATGGACAATTTCAGGAGAATTGCCAACGCGGAAGTATGAGCCACGAGGGGAGCAGGCGTTCCTTGCCCCTCAGCAGCCGCGCAGAGCAATCGGGAAAGATGGGAACAGGCGTTCCCCGCCCCTCAGCTCCCAGCCAGAGGCTGGGTCCCTGCCACTCCCACTCCCGGCGCAGCCCTGGCGCTGCCTGGCCCCTCAGCAGCACCCCCACCCCGCCACACGGGAAAAAAAAAAAAAAAAATTAAAAAAAATGCGGCTTATATTCGGGTGCAGGTTATATATGGACAAATCCCGTGGTCTACCTGGCTACTCGGATGTGCGGCATATAATCAGGTGCGGCTTATAATTGTGAAATTACTTCACTAATTTTAACTCCAGATTTGCTGCCATATGGGTTTTTAACCTCCACAGTGTTGTTGGTGGAGAATACCTTGATGAGGGGACCTCCTTCATTGGGAAATTTTTTACTTATTTTCTTAGGCTTGTAAATGCACTGCCATGAGGCTTCACTTAGTTGCATTCTAAAAATAATGAGATAGTAGATTGAAATACAGATGTGCTATGCCAAATTAAATGAAAAGGGAAAAATTCTCTGAGTTTCAGCTGAACCAAACTGTTACCTATTTAACACAAATAAAATCTCATTTCTAAGCAACCTATAAAGAGAAAAGAATCTTCTTTGTCAAAGGCCATTTACCTTCAAGCCTAAGGAAAAGAAGTGGGGATCTGGATTGTCCCAGACAGAAACCTGGCCTGACTCAGTAATCCTGACATGGGCAGAGAGAGCACCTGTAGGAAGACGGACACCAGATTGAAATTTCAAGGAGGAAGAAAAGCAAGAGAGGCAATAGTTGAATGTAATTGCATCTCAGCTGGACAAGATGACACTGCAGGTGTCCAGTACACTGTGCACAGAGCTGAAAGATCTTGAAATAGAGAATCACATTACTGTGTCACTGGAACTGCAATGAGAAGCTGGTGCTCATACCACAAGTGATGTTACAGTACAGGAAGTGAACAGTCCTGATTTCAGCTAGGATAGAGTTGATTTTTTTCTTAATAAGTGGTTCATCACTGTTTTTCGATTTAGTATGAGAACAATATTGATAACACACTGATGTTTTCATTTTTGCCAAAGTGCTTACTCTAAATAAAAGATTTTTCAGTTTGCCAAACACATAAGAAGTCCGCAGGAAGCACGGCCAGGACAGCTAACCTGAATTGGCCAAAGGGGTATTTCATACCACAGAACATCATGCCCAGTATATAAACTGGGGGCAGATGGCCAAGGGGGGCTGATCATTGCTTGGGGACAGGCTCAGCATTTCTCAGTGGGTGGTGCATCACTTGTTTTCCTTGTGTTTATTTCCCTCTCTCTTTCTGCTTCATTACTACGATTTTTTGTTTATGCTGCTATTATTCAATTTTACCTTATTTAAACTATTAAGCTGCTCTTATCTCAACCCAGAATTTTTCTCATTCTCCTCCCCATCCCACCAGGGTAGAGGCAAGGTGAGTGAGGGAAGGTGGCTGCGTGGTACTTCTTTGCCAGCTGGGATTAAACCATGACATGAACTCATCACGCTTGTCATGATTCATAACATAAATCATCCTGCCTGCTTCTAAATACATTTCACAGCTGTTGTGGTCCTGCTCATCCTTGAGAAACACAGCCACAGCTGAGGAGGGTGCTGGGTTAACTCCAATAGCACCAGTAAGCAACATAGAGAAGGCAGGATACCCAAATTCTGGCTGGTCCCAAAGCATTGTCCACAGGCCTTGATGGGTGAGATACTTCAGAGGTTCTCAAGAAGTTTGAACCTTGTGAAAAATTAAGACAAAATAAATAACTGGACTATGTGACTATTTTTGCATCAAAATGGAGGAGAAGAAGTCAGGCTTGTAAAGCTATTCACTTTCTGAAAAACAACTCCTTTCAGGAAATAAGTTCAGACAGCCAAAGTTCTTAGTGACTCTGGAGAATGTAGGTCCCATTATTCTTTCTTTCAAGCTTTTTATTTGCTGTAGTTTAGGAGAACTGGTCATTGAAACATTAAAAGATATTTTTGACCATAGTTTTAGCTAGTGCCAACTCTACATTTGCTTTACTAAGTCCATTGTCATCCATCCATCCATCCATCCATCCATCTTCAATAGAGGAGAATCACATGGACCTCAGGAATGTTCACAGGCATTGGAAAAAGAAAATAAAACCACCTCCATCTTCACCTTTTAAAACAGAACTGTGAAACTAAAAACAAACCAACATGCCATTACTCTTTTTCTTGGCTACAGCAAATTTCTTTCATTTAGCAGATATGGCAAATTTAAGTGAATGGATTGAGAAAGATTTTGATATGATCAATTGCTCTGCTCACCTATTTCACATTGCTCCTACGATGAGCATAACCCTATAATATTATTTTTGTGCAATTTTGTCACAAATATCCAGATTTATCTCTGAGGTTACTTCAGGAGAAATATCTATATTG
>VRYO01002297.1:16432576-16474836 GCA_009812075.1 Sialia sialis | reverse complement strand
GAAATAGGTGCTGCTTATCAGTGTGAAATTACTGTAATTCCCTGTCATCCTCCTATTAACCTATCTTCTAAGCAGGCCCAGAAATAAACACTTCTTTCTGTACTGTTCTATGCAGACACTCAATTTATGAAAATCTCTGACCTACGGATATTCATGGGAAAAACATTTTGGATTACATAAAGTCAGTTCATTCAGGCTGTAAAACTGCAAGGCTGACATCCACCCTGCTGATTCTGTAGTCTGATTTATGCAAGCCATAACATTTCATCAAGTGGTTCTACTTAAGAGCTTATAACTTTTATTTAATTACATATATTTTAAAAATCTTTTCATGTAAAAACATCAAGACATAATGATCACGTCATAGAACTGAATAAATTCTTCCAGTAGTTAATTAACCTTTCTGCAAAATGAAAACCCTTTGTAGTTTGAATTTGATTTATTTTATCTTTTAAGTGGTAAATATCCATACATACTCCCTATGTTAGATAAAAATAATCCTCTACTTCCATTTGCATATCATTCTCCAAACTTGTCTTCACCTCCTTAATGCTGCAAAAGGTAGTAAAGCCAAGGCCTCACTTCTGTTTATGATCCTACTGCCTCTAGATATATTTGTTTTGTAATTCCCCAGCTAATCACTCAGCTGTCTGCTAGATCCACTTTTTAAAGTGAGTTTTATCAAAAGTCTGCCTGATTTATTTATTTTTTAAATTAATCTATTTATGGATAACTAGATATAGCCATTGTTTATAAGATTGTTATTTTTCACTCAAACTACATGCCAAGAGTTCAAGGTATACAAGGTAAAATGCAGCTTTTGTTCCATTGTGTTTTTCTGGAAGGAAATTCGAACAGCAGCACTACAGAGCCCTTTCTAAACTATTGGGATATGCTAAGATTTTAAGCATCATTTTTTCAATTCTTCCCTACCCAAAAGAAAACAGACTGGTGAGAGAGAAATACAGATTGTCAACAGAACTCTTCACCAAATACAGTCTGTTCTTAGCTCTTGATGAATTGCAAAACTTGTCAGTTATTAGCATAAACTAAGCCCAGGAGCTTATGGACCAGCAGATGAGAGTATCAATCAACTTAAAAATAAATATATAAATGGCCATGAAAAGCTAAGAAATACCTGCCTAAAGACCTTCGTCTTGTTTAATTGTGTTTTTGCAACTTGATAGATGCAAAGCTTAAAGCAGGAGACCTGCTCGTGATAAAATCAGATAAGGAAAACAAAGAGCAATAGGATTTGTTGTTATTAAATGAAAATTTGTATACCTACACCACTTAAAAACTGGCGAGAGCAATGATGCTGTCGAAAGTCTTCAAATATAGTTACTTAAATGGCTTAAGCTCTGCCATTGACATGGAAAGAGATGAGGCTGTAGTTCCTGTCCCTGCCCAGCCATGCAGCCAACCATGTCATAGGGCTAATGCAGCTGAAAACACACTTTGGTGAGACCATTTTCCTGTGGGATCTGAGAGCTGACTTGGCTTCTCCCTCTGTTGCACATTCCAGGGTGTTGGCACAAGGGTTGCCACTGCAGCATAAGGAGACTATAGACCCACGATCCTATTGTGAATAGAGGAAGAGGACTCTGGAGTCTTATACAGGTTATCCAAGAAAAACTGTCTTCCATACAGGGAACACGAGGAAGGAGAAACACTTCTTGTAAGGAAGAGGTGTCTTGCACGGACCTGTAAATTCCCACTATTTTTTCAGATTGTTTACATGGAATAAAAAACAAATATGTGAGGGCAAGTAAACTGAAGGTTCACAGAGCAAGAAAATGCCATCCAAACCAGCAGAGCAAGAGGTACCGAGAAAGCAAGCAAATTGGCTTTTAAGGCTAATGATATTTTCCTTGCTCTGAGTCAAGTCTTTGCTGGATGTAAGATGAGTGAGTTTCTGTGATGTATACAAGGCCTTTTTCAATTTCAGAAAGATTAAGTAGGAAGTTGCATCTTTGTACAGAGTAGAGAGAAGGTGTATTTTGGAAGATACTGAATATATATGAGCAACTGTTGTAGAAACCCCTGACAAATTGACTGGAGACTCTTTCACCACTTCACTTTCTGTGGCCATCACCCTAAATAGATGCATTGATTTTTTCTGAATCAATTGCCTTTCAGCTCCATTTCATTCTAATCAGATAGTCAATAACCCCTGGATAGTATTTAGCATTTGACACCTGGGAAAGCACGAGTTCTCAATTTTTTTTCTTCTTAATTGCTGTTTGGAAACTTGTGCATTCAGATTTCCTTAGTACACCTTTCTAGATTTTTTTTCTTATAAAACAGCATACAATTGTCACATCAATTGTAGCAGAGAGAGTTCATACAATGCTCTCATTTTTAAATCTTCCCATAATTTTGAAAATTGCAAAATCTGCTAGTCTGACATCTTTAAATGTCTATTATAACAAGAACAGATCAGGACAAAGTATCTAGGTCTTGCAAGTTGTTTTCCATGATGACAGACAGACATTTAAGAAGGGTGGCTATAAATTTGGGTGCTGCTGCTAGGCATGGGCCTTGACAAAAGACAAAGCTGAAACTAGTGTTGTTGAAGGATTGATCCAGTAGAACACACAACAATGTCTGGGAAAAGCCAAAAATGTTTATCTCCAAATTTCAGCTCTTATGATCCACTTTTGATTTAATACATGGTGAAGTCCTTGCCCTGGTTCCAGCCAGGATAAGATTAATTTCTGCAGTAGTTAGGAAGAGGCATGGCTAGGACCAGAGGCTGTTCCATACCACCCCATGACACTGCCAGGAAAGGTGGGAAGGGAGTCTCTTCCAGTCAAGGATAGTGTGGCAGCAATTTGTGTATTGTGGGTCCCATGATGTGCTGAGCTCTTCTTTATGTAGGAACCATTTGCCTTCCTTGTACACCCTTTTATTAATATTTCCACTGTACTGTTTGTTTCTGATTTCATTGTCATTTCCAGTAAATTTTTCTTATCCCAGCCTGCAATCTTCACCTTTTGTGGTTCCAGCTCTCCTCTCCATCCTGCTGCAGGGGGAGGCAGGGAGTGTTTTGGTGGGAACAGCGAACTGGGGAGCATCATTGCTAAACCATGACATTTCTATTACCTCTGCCCACATCAGTGGTGTTTGCTCAAGCAAGTGACCACAATAATGCCTGAACACTAGCTTCTCTTGCACTGCCCCAGCAGCAGAGAAGTCTTAGAGAGCTGGAATCACTGAACAGACAGAAGCTGCATTCATGCAGGGAATCTCTGCAGAGCATAACAGCAAATTCCCTGCTTTGGAGAGAAACGGTAAGGCAAATATGCCAGACAGCCGCCTGCACCTCAGATTTGTAAAGCCAATGGCTATGTTTCCACATAGCTAAACAACATTTTCAGAACCTTGTTAACCCTTCCAATACAAGGGAAATATCCTGATTTGCTTTAGAGGACCAGGCTGGTTGTCTCAGTGCAACTAATTGGATTTCAGTAATTATACCTCACTGACAAGGGGAGAGGAGAATAAGCCTCAGAGGATTCTTGTTTTTACACAAAAGTTGGCTCACAATGACCTAGCCCCACTGGAGTATGGCTGGAACTGGGGACCATAGGCAAGTTGGAGCAATAAAGGATCAATGCTAAGAATAAGTTTCAGTTGTGGATCAGAGATGGTGGTCTTAGGATGAGGCAGAAGTTAGTGTTAGAGCTGAGCAGAAGACAGAAGCCTAGAAAGTGGTAACTGCCCCAGAAAGATGGGCAGCTGTTCAGCTCTCTCCACCCCAGACAACCCCCTCTTTCCCTCTCACAGCCAAGCCTCAGACAGCTGCTTTCATCTCACATCAGCATAATGTTAGTCGCATGTGCTGCACAGCCTCTGAGGGGTGCCAGTTCTTCTCCTCAGACCACACAAGAAGGCTAAATGACCAAGTTATGACATGGGGGAGAGCTGTCTTGAAAGTGCTGAAAACCTCAGAGCAGAAACTAGTCCAAGACCTGGGCTTTCACCATCCTTTGAGAAACAGCAGGTTTTCCTTTGCCTAGTTAGAGCCTGGAATCCCAAACAGATTAAAAACTGTCACAGATCTTAGCCTGGCAGGGCAAACATCCAAATTCACAATGTTAAGTGCAGCCAGACACAGAATTCGGCTGTCTGTCTGCAGGGTCAGCAGCAATGCTCAAGGACAAGGGCATCAGCTGTCACTTGACAGTCAAGGCTGAGCGGAGTTTCACACATTAATAGAGGTTCAGCATCTGTGCACTGCACCCTGCCCCAAAAACAGCACTTACACTCGGAATTTAAAATCAATAGAGTCCAGCTGTCAAATTAATATCTTGCCTCAGCTTGTGTTGGAATATAAAATTCTGCTAATTTTATGGGACTGTTCACTTGATATGTTTCAAAAGGCTCTTGTAAAAAAAAACAAAAACAAAGCCATCAGACCAGAGAATACCCAAGAAAGAGCTATACTGGAAGAGATTGCTCAGAAGAAAAAACAAGACCAAGGAATCCACAAACAGCCATGGGCTCGTCTCCCTGCCTTCTACCACAGCTATTCCTCTGGGGTGTCATTTCCCACACCTTGACCTTTCCCACCAGCTGTGGTTTTCCTGTGGTGAGGAGGGTGACCCTTGCTGGATGCCAGGTACCCACCAAAGCTGTTCTTCTCCTCAGCTGAACAGGAGAGACACTGCAGTATAAAAGTCTTGTGGGTCGAGATAAGTCAGGGAAATATCACTCGCCAATTACTGTCAAGGGCAAAACCCACTCACCTTGAGAAAATTAGTTTATTACAAATCAAATCAGAGTAGGATAACAAGAAATAATAAAAAAAAAATCTTAAAAAGTTTTTCACCCATCTCTCTCTTCTTCCCAGGCTTAACTGTACTCACAATTTTCTTACCTTCTCCCCCCTCAATGGCTCGAGGGACAGGAATGTGGGAATGTGCACCTTCTTCACTACCTTGTATCTGCAGAGCTGTTTCTCTCACATATTCTAACTCCTCTCTCCAGCTGCAGTTGCCCAGTATTCAAGAAGGGTTTTCCCCACCTTTTAAAATACATTATCCCAAAGGTGCCAGCGCCATCATTGGAGCACTCATCCTTGTGAGTGCCTATCTTGGAGTCAACTGGCACTGGACAGTCGGGGAAGCTTCTAGCAGCTTCACACAGAAGTTGCTCCTGTACCTCCCAGCTGCCAAAACATTGTTCCCTCAGCAGCCAAGCAAAGCAGGCTAGGGTGTACAGCTTCCCTGTGCAGCAGCCACAACAGAGCTGCACACAAGCCATCTGATGCATCAGACTCATTTCTCACTGAGCAGTGTGAGAGCCCTGTTCCCCAGTGCTTCCATCTCCATGTGCCATCACAACCCCAGAGCCCGTGGGAAGAGCAATCTGGCTGCCTCATTTTACCTTCCTGGAAGTGTTACTGGGCCTGCAATGACGTGACTGTAGTGACATGCCCCTTTTGCAGTGTTAACAACACCAGCTAATAAAGTCTCTCAACTTCTTTCTGGTCAGAAAATGTCTGTCTTCATACAAGGTAAGCAGTAAAACTTGGCTTCTGATGGTGCAAGAAGAGTGCTTGGGAAATAGAACCAACATGGAGACGAAGACATTTTGCTGTTCTATCCCTTTCCCAGTGACATCAGTATCTTACTCATGTGCTGAAAACTTGATTTTTATTTCAGGAATTTGCCTATACAAGCACTTTTTTCTTGTCTTTTTTTTCTTTATTTTTCTCTGTGTACTATATAACCACAATGTGGACATTGAGATATTTGCATGTTCTTTTATTTAGTCAGCCTAAACAGCATGAAATAATCTATATTAGAAGAGTAGATGCATACTGGTATGTATTCCCCAGATGCACTTGTCTTCATCTATTCAAATTTTAAATTAAGCTATATTTTCTTTGAAAGTAAAAATCTGGAGTTGGTTCAAAGAATTACTTTGGATATAATAAAAAGCACCATCACACTAGGTGTTGGTTTAATTTTCATACTGTCTAAAGCCCACCTGCCCACAGAAATTTTATAGGAGTCTCTGAGCTGCTTGTTCACTTTCTGGCAGATTTCACTACACGGAGAACCTCCTCCAGGGCAGACATTTATAAATCGACTAAACTCTTCCAATTTGAATTCTCATTTTTCAGTTGGGTGAATAATAGTTTAAGTATGAACTTGCAGCTTGCAAAGAAGAATGCAGCTGTCTGAAAAATGTCACGTGGAAAGAAAAAAATTTTCTCCTCTCTGGACAAGAGACAACAGGGTCTAGAGTCAGCTGTGGTGCATCAGTTGATCAATGGAGTGAGGAAGAGAGACAGAATTTTTTAATAGTGCAGACAAACTGAAAGGTTGTTGAAGGCTCTTAATATCTGAAATCCACTCACACAAAGCAGCCAGGTGGTTTGTTCAGTCTCTCCTAGGAGAAAAGCTGTTTATTCCACTACAAAGAGTCTCGGAGTAGGGCCAGGATTTGTCTGAGGCATGGAAACAGATGGGCAGAAGCTGCTCATTCCATTATCCCTTGAGCCATGCTTGTTCTGTCAGCATCCTGGCATCTTTTCTTCAGGGCTGTGTTGCTGTGGGCACCTGGAACCACATGTTCCCATCCACTACCAGTTTTTCTCTGCAAAGAACAAAGTAGGAGTGACAACTTCTGTTATGTCCACGGATGAAGTCTACCCAGCAATGTGTTACACAGTGTTTTTAAATAGTGAAATAGAATACACCCATGTTTAAACCAGAGATGGACAAGCATCTCAGTGGTATAATTGGACTGTAATAAAAGTCAAAGCAGTGTTGCTGATTCATACCTTTTGAGATAGAAAACTGGCTAAGTACGTTAACTTGTTCTTTCAATAAATTCTGGATACTTATTGAACTTTCATGTTTCAAAATTACCTAAGCTTGCATTTTCTTCTTGACATTTCAAACTGAATGAAATACGGAAGAAATTTGCTTCAAAACCAAGGAAAATTCCACTGAGTTTTAAGACTTTAGAAGCATTTCAGATTTGTCTAGAGAGAGGGCCAAATTCCTGTAGATTGTGTCTCAATCTGTCTACATCTTCCTGTGGCAATTTATCTTAAAAGATATTAATATTTAAAGTTAGCAGGAGGCTTTGATGACAATGAAAAAAGGCCAGACTGGCCTTGTCATTTGTCTGGCTATTAACAGAGGTACAGGCAACTTTCAGTCCCATTCCTCCCTGCAGAGCACGGGTGCATCCTTCTGTGGGCTCATCCAGCACCACAGCTCTGCCTTTCTTACTGAGCAAGAGAGATGGACGCTCATGAGATGGTAAGTTATCTTCAAACTGAATGATTTGATATCAGGAAGAAATTCTTTACTATGAAGCACTGGAACAGGTTGCCCAGAGAGGCTGTGGATGCCTCATCCCTGAAATGATCAAGGCCAGGCTGAATGGAGCTCTGAGCAGAACTGTGTAGTCAGAGGCATCCTTGCCCAAAGCAAGGAATTGGAAAGAGATGATCTTTAAGGTCCCTTCCAACCCAACCCATTCTATGAGCCTATGATTCTCATAAGGTCACAGGGAGACAAGACAACTAGAGGTCCTTTCATTTCTTTCCATGATTGCCTCCTATTCTGCCAGACCACTTTCTCTTGTGAAGGCTTAAGATACTGCCACTAGACTTTGCTACATGCCCTGTACAGTCGGTGGCTTCCACTCACAGCAGCCTGATGTGACATTGGTGTCACTGTACAAGTTAGACTGACACAGCTTTCACATGGACTCAGTCCAGCATTCAGCCCAAGCCCTAGATCTGCCTCACATGAACATCTCTCCCTACACCACATACCTGCTCTCCCTTGGAATGACAGAGGGCTTATGTTACAAGCTCAGCCTGCAGCAAGCTGTGCTGATCCAGCCCAAGCAAGTCTGACTGCTCTGTGGTGCACAGGATGCACAATGCCTGCAAGAGGCTTGTTTTGGGACACGGACAACTGAGAAAGGGAATATAACTCTATTTCATATGCACCAGCCTTTTCTGATTCAAGTCATCCCAGCACCTTATTTTCCATTTCTAATCACATGGTTATGAAAAACAAAAATTGATTCTCATGGTTTCCACCAAGTAACACACATCAAGTCAAGCACTATCCATGGGCTGTAAGTTTTATCATCTTTCAAGATGGTAAAAATAACTGAGAAGTTGTTACAGCATGAGTTGATCTGGCACACTACATTACAGACAGCAGGTGTCTGAAATATGTGGCACAGTATCTAAAATGCATGATAATGTTATAAAATATAAAAGGATATTAAAAAATTGTACAGTTTAGATGACAGATAAAATACATGATTTGACACACTATATATTTTCATTTTTTCTTTTCAGGAAAATTGTAATGTGAATACATTATTTCTAAGAAGTATTTGAAGTACTGTGCTATAGAGTCAAACAGTCTAAGGAAACAAAAAGGAGGGGAAGAGACAAGAGAAAAAAAAAAGGAAAGAAATGAAGGCAGGATTTTGAGCCCACAAGTGAGAAAATTTCCTTGTAGCAAACTGAGTTTTTTTCTGTTCTGATTAGCAAGAGATATATCTGAGCCAGGTATCTTTCTAACTTCTTATCAGCTCCTTTACACACCCATGGTGCAATATCTGAGTGCAGCTACTGAGCACACAGGTAAGTGCCGACCACTGTTTTTGCAGGCACATGAGCACAAACCTCAGGGAAGCCCAAGCTCTGGGGTTTGAAGGAAGGAAGCTGGCTGGAATATGAAATGTAGGCTTTGAAGAAGAGTTGGCATATAGTAAAAAGATTAGAAGAAGAGACAGTAAGAGTGTCATGTATCCTTCTTCATGAGCGCTTTTAGTTTCTGCCTTCACTTCCATCCCACAACGAAGCGACAAGCTTCTGAAGAGAGTGGCAGGGTCCTGTGACACATTTAAGTCACCTAAAGTCTCAGAGGGCCATTGGATATGACAGCATAGTACCTCTGGGAAGCCAGAGCCATCACTTCTAGCAGTTTTATGTTCTCTCAAAGTTTGATTGCAAAAATAAAATGAATGCAATGACATTTCAAGAAGTGTCTCCAAGACAAATATGTGAAGTACATCTGTGAACTCACACAGGGTCATAGCAAGTCCCTAAGACCCAGTTCTGTTGAAGACCAGCATACAGTTCTCTCATGCCAGAAACAGTGGCAGGATAAAAAAAAGGCTCAAGGGAGCTACTTACTTTTTCAGTTTATTGGTGTTTACGTTGATACCTCCTCATTGTGTGGGCTTAGCTCTTCTGATGGGTATCTTTAGCAGCCATGCACACTTCATCAAACATCTACCCTGGGCAGAGCACAAGTTTGATTTCCCTAACATCGACCATGCCCATGGGGACAAAATTCCCAGGTATTATGACCTTTCTTTGCAAGCAAGAGCATGATATGGTGTGTGTCCACCATCACTCAAAAAAGCATGGGAGAAGAATGCTGGGCAGAGACAGAACCCACCCACATGGGTCCATCCCAGTTAATGTGCAGTACCTGGGTAAGGAGGATAGTCCTATGGGGTCACTCCCTCAGTCTGCAGATGTTGGAAAGAAAGATAGAGGATTTTCATGGCATGACTGATACCTTGGTTGTGATTTATCTTCTCTGGAGATCCTTCTTATTTGCTTTGATTCTTGAGGGAGTTTAGAGCAAGAAAATTCCCAAATGGCGTGTCTTGGATAAGTTCTTGTAGTTAGGTAAAATGTATTTGTTCTGCACTCTTCTGTTTCAGAAGGGGCATTTGTCTTTGTAAAAATGTCTTTGCCTAATGTCTTAAATGTTACCATGGAAATAAAGTGTTATTTATTAACACTCATTAAACACCTGCCTTCCTTTTTGCTATCATGGGTGAATGGGCAGAACAGAGTTTCTTCACACAATTTTCAAAGGCTTAGGAGCAGAGAAGATTGATTTGATTCAAAACTAAAGCTCTCTTTGGGAATCTGCAGTAGCACAGCAAGAACCAGAGCTTGCAGGAGAACCTCAGTGTGTTCATTTGCCTGGTGCAGCCAGCCCCACAAAGTGCAGCCAGCCCCACACCACAGCTTTCCCCACTTTAGCCGTCAGAACTGACTCCTGGCACTGTTTCAGCTGCTGTAAGACTTCTTTCAACATCTTCTTTTTCTACTGGGTGCTGCAACAGCACAGGCGTGAGCGACTTTCCTGAGGCACCGTCACACAGGCCTGCTTCTCTGTCATCTTATTTTCCATTCATACCAAGGAAATATTTTTATCTTAGTAATCTGGATGCTGTGATAGAATCCAGCATTTAGAAGAGGTTTTCAGCTCCTTGTGGGGGACGTTTGTGTGCATACCAAATGATGAATTGTTGGGAAGACTGTGAGAAAAAATGACCTGCAGAGCCTAAAATGCAGTCAAGTCAGGGCAATAATGCAGTAGAAGTGAACCACAGCAGGCAAAGCTAGAAGCAGTAAAGACCAAGAAGGCAAAGTGCACTTAGAAAAGGAAAAAAGAAGCTTCTAAGCACTTTCCAGTCTTGCCAGAGAAGATTAGCTCCAAATGAGGGGGTCAGAGAAGACCTTTGAATGTGACCATTCAAGGAAATTTTTCTATTTATATGTTTGATTGCCCTAATAGTTCACTCCTTATGAGCGCTTTCCTCCCGAGCATCTACAAATCACCTTTATACTCATGCTACATAAATTGAATTGTCAAAAATGATCCAAAATCCCTGGCTAGTTTCCCAGTTAAATGTTATATATGAAAATGTAGGTGCCAAATGCAGGCAGCCATACAAAAATACAAAGTTTCTGTGTGACAATGATATTGTCTTTCCTTTCCTTAAAAATGCCCTCTTAATATATACATTTTTAGTCAATCCCCAAGTAAGCAGAAGGCTGAGGGAGGTCAAAGAAAACAGTTTGTCCTCTTGTGGATGAGCAGGAGAGAGAGTCTCAAACACAAACACTGAGCTCTCAGCAGAGAGGAGTCATTTCCCTGCCTTCTCCCAGGTGAGCAACAGCACACACCCATAAAACTGCAGAACAGAAGCACAGAGCTCCAACGTTCCTCTGTGCCCTCCCACTGCCAGTGCAGCACTGAGACCTAGCCAGACCCTAGGCTCCGTTTTGGAAGCAGGACTGGCAGAATGTAAGCTCTGTTTTGTCCAGTAGCTTGCAGCTGAGCATCAGCTCTTTCAGCTTAACATGCAGCAGGTTTCATCATGGGCTGATCAATAAAGTTATTGAGCCCTCATTTTCTTTCAAGATCTGTCAAATCCATGAACATGACCCACTACTCCCAGAGCCAGGTTCTCTTTAAATGAGAGAGGAGAAGGATGTATTATTTTTACTTTTCCAGACCTTTCTTTTCTCATAGACACCAGAGACAATTTCTCATCACTTCAAAGCATATTCTGTTATTGCAGGTATGACATGCATAGATTGCCCTCACCTATTAATTCTCTGCTTGCCACAGCTTCTGTCATCCCACTTTCTGCCCATCTCAGCTCTACAGAAACTCCAATACTCGTCCTTTGTATGCAACCGTCACCTTCAACCTCCTCCCTTTCTGCCACCACTCCTCCTTACATGCACCTTGTGCCCTCCCCCTTCATCAGCGGGTATCCTACATGCCACACAAAACTCCCTTCCTCCGTACAGAACGCTTCACTCTCAGGTATCCCTCATATATTCTTCTTTCCTTAAAAACCCTCTTGTAATACACCTCTACTTCCTTTGCTGTTGTGCCTCTAATGTCTCATCCCTGCTGGATTCTCCAGTGTCCCATCTGCATTGACTCCCTTCCACCTAGAGAGATAAGCGTGCTTCCCTTTTATTTTCCTCTTAACATGAGAGGCTGAGATGCTCAGGAGGATAACTACGGGGAAAACCAGTTTTCCCAAAAGCACGTGCTTTGCTCTTCCTTGCAGACATACTGCTCTCTAAGGGGAGCACTGTGAGGTGAAGGTGTCCTATGCAGCAGGATGTGTCCTGTGTTTTTCCAGCTAGTCCCCTCTGTGGGCAGATCTCACATGCAGCCCTTTGCATTTTCTCCCTGCAATTTTACAGTTACTAATAATGAGCTGGAAATACCAGCAATGATCAGTTAAGCCGCAGGTCCCAAGAAGAACTGAATGTCTTTTTCTCCACGCCTTTCATTACAGGTATTCAGCACAGCTATTGTTAGTGTGGATCAGAACAAACATGTTTGCTAAGCAGAGCAGGAAGAAGATATAGAAATCTCCATAAAGCATACATAGCAGGCAGTTGGCTGGCAGGAGGGATATGAAGGAGATGGATATTTGCAGACAATGCAAAAGTTATTGTGACAGCTGCAGATTGCAAACCTTCTGTGGTAAACTCAGAGCCCAGCCAAGACCTCAGGAAAGGGAGAGGAAAGGAAAGCCATAGGGAAACTCTGCTATGCACAAAACAGTCCACTGCTGAAAGATGCTTCAGAGTGTTTATGCTGCAGCTGTAACAGGCTCAACAATTCATGAACATTGACATGCAGATACAGATAATTTCAGTAATTTGCACTCTGTGTCAGTCAAAGAACAATGATGACAAAACAGCAACTTTTCCTTTCCCTGCCTCATCTGCCTTGCCTAATGTCAGGTCTAATCCCCAGAGCAGGGACTTCCCCATAGCACATGTAAGCAGGGAATCAAGCAGCAAACAGCTAAGGGGTGCATCCCCAATTGTAAGCTGGTCCCAGCAAACACAAGGATCTACGACTAACTGTGCAGTGTTCTTTCAGCTCAGAAATAAACAATCAGTTTTTGAGTAAGTTACTAAGTTCAGGCTTCCATTTCTTTTGGTGATTCACAACACCCATGGATGTGAGTTTAGCTTATGATGGTGGAAGTCTACAGTTATTACTGACATAGAAGGTGTTGCACAGTTCTGGGTATATGGGGCACAAAGACTTGGGAAGTGCAACTTTTTTGTGTACTTTGTCTGCTAGTTTACAAATGGTGTAATACTTCTGACTGCAGATCCTTCCACAGCCTTGCCAGCAAGGATTGGCAAGCTGTATCCATAGTACAGTTCAAATATCACAGAGGAGTTCCTTATCTCTCTGATAACTCTGCTAGATGTGTCAAATTAGAAGTTGCAATGGTTTGAGTTAATACCAAAATCATATTTGCAGCAGCAGCATTGAGTTTTAACACATCTCTGAAACCAATCCCATTTTACCACAGCAGTTGTAAGTCCTTGTGAGTTCATGGCAAACTCACCAGTGGCAATTTTTTTTCTACCTGATGGCTTTATTTAGACAACATCTCTATTGCACTGATGTCAATATCTTCAGCTTTGTGTAGAGAACTCCTGGATTGATACAAATGCTCAGCTTGGAAGCAGCCAGACTGCTCAGTCACACATAACCCCCTGTGATCTGAAAATGAAGCAGAAACCTGTTGCCCCTAGATGCATCTATCAGCAGCCATGCACTAAATCAGCTGCAGTTCCAAAGTGCCTATAGGAGAGCATTTAGTTACCAGCATATTCCTTATAGCAATTAACACTCACAAAATCAGCTTAGCCTGGGGAAGTAACAGGCTGCAAGAACTTGTCCAGGTGACAAGGACGTAGAAACATCAGGGCAGACAATTGTCCCTGTCCATTTCTTGTTTTAATGTGTACTATTTCTGGTCCTCACTGCTCAAACAAGGAGCTTCGGAAGTGCTGTCAGGCTCCAAAATGAAATGCTAACAAGCACATGGATGGGGACAGCAGGAAGCTGGCACTCACTGAAGACTGTCAGGCTGTCTCTAATGAGCAGAAAGGCACATGCAGACCAGAATCTTCTCATGCTCAGTGCCCCAGGCAGCGTGCATCTCCAGAAGGGAGGAAGAAAACACCACAGCACCCTGGAAGCTGTCAAAGCCACAGCAGCTGTTTGCTGGGAGCATCCTGGCTCATCATTAAGGTGCAAGTGCAGATGACAAATTTAAATCCACCCCAGTGCCTAAAACTTTTATTTCAGAGACCCCTGCACTTTAGTCTTGACTCCCTGTGTCCTGAGCACTGTGTTTCCAGGTCTCTGAGAAGAAAGTGAGACAACAGTTTTGCTTTTTCTCTTAACTTCCTTGATTCCCTCCTCTTGTTGCTAATCCCAGGTGACGACTTTCCTTTTATTCTTGACGCTTTTTTATTCTTTCCATTATAATACCATTTATACCTTTAGTTCCACCAATACTTGGAGGCAGGAGAGTCTGGGTAGGGTGGAGGTATGTTCTATAAGATGAAGCGGTGTTAGATCATGTTGTTTTGGCAGACAGTTCTCTGGTGTTATGACCCATATCTTAGTTGGAGAAGAATACTGGAAGAAGATTTGGGATATCATTTCTTAGTAAATCTGGTTGAATAATTGCTGGTAAATAATATGGCTGATGGTCTTCTCTCTGTTTTTTGTAGAGATAGCTACTGGCAGATTGTGATTGCTTCAGAACAGTTTGTTATACAAAATTATTTTATGATATTTTGGCAAGACAGTTTTTATCAGCAGCTCACTATTCACAAGAGAGCCATGCAGTGACCCTATGATTAGTGACAGCATTTCTATTCTCCAGTTGCAGAAGAGTAAGCTTTAGTTATCCAGTAAAAGTCTTCACCTTCCCCAGGTGCAATAGCACAAAACCTTCAAGCATATTTCTGCCAATGCAATTAAAACTCTACCTTATTTCTGTTAGCAGGTAATAATACAGAAAGGGCTATGCATGCAATCTGTGTCAATTCATTTAAAAAAGAAGAAAGAAAAAAAAACACAGAGAATTTTTCCATTGCCTGCTAATCATATTCCTTCTCTACACAGAGGGGTATTGGCCCTCTGTGTATAGAGTCCCCAGTTACAATAGTAGAAAAACCATAGTAGAACAGCTGTTCAATCTATGAGTGTTGTAAATTATCAACCTTTTTTTTTTAAGGAAAACCCTGCATTGCAGGAGAAAACAAAGGGACCAAGAGGTTATGCGATCAAGGTGCTCCAAGTCTGTGACAGAACCAATAATGCAGCAGAGTTCTCTGAACAGGAAATGAATGTGGCTCCCTGTTTTTCTCTGCTCTCCATTTTGGGAATGTTCAGCTCTATAGAGCTTTTTCTGCCTCTTACTGTGTCTCTGCTGACATGTTCAGTAATAATGCTGTGTTCAGAAGGAATGAACATAATCTGAGAGACATTCAGTCTCTCTGATGTGATGAATGAGTCATGGTGGGGATGAGGGAAAAGGAGATCAGCTCTGTGTGCTACCTGGTTGAGCATAATCCCAGCAGGGAAATGTTGTGTTCTTCAACCTCAAAAGAGCTGTTATAGATTGTCAGAGGTAAGAAAAAGAAATTAAAATCTATAAAAAGCACTTGACAGCAGCTCCTTTACCATCATTGTTGATGCCTTCCAACCCTGAAAGAGTTCACTAATCTTGGAGAGTTATGAACACTCAGTCTGCAATAAAAAAAAGTTCTTTCTTAAAAATACTTTGGATATATAATTTGGCTTTAGCTTTCCTTTTCAAGGCATTCTATTTTCATATATTAAAATGATGCAATTTTAAGTCATTAATATTTTCATTTCTAAGAGCCCTTTCCTGTGAACACTGTTATATTACATTGTTTTATCAATTGCTAGGTTTTTTCATTCAGACTGTTCCTTTTCCTCTTTTTATTCTTCTTGATTTCATTCTCAGTTCCCAACTTTTATGCCACACCATGTTTATCTGTCAGAACAAAATAAAAGAAGGGGCTGTCAGACACAACATAGGCTATCCTTTATGTGAAGATTTGAATGGTCCTCCAGGTGATTTTCCCTTGAACTTTTACTATTTTCATCCCCAGCCTGAAGGATAAAAACTGCATGTACCATGAGTATATGTGTAAGAAAGGAAATTGGGGATGAAGGGTAAAAGTGTGAAGGGTTACTGAAAACAGAATGCAGACATCTATCCATATGACTGTATATTTAATTCTTCTGTTTATACAGGACAACAACACAGTCTGAGAGAATGAACATTGAACTGAAGTAGCTGTGGCATCAGTGTGCAGAGCTTTTCATCTTTCTCTTTCTTTCTCCCTCGTTGATGTGGTTAATGACATTTAATCATCCAATAAAAAAGTGGTTTGGGTTCTATACCACACTCATGTGCAGTGGAAAGTTTCAGGTTCAAGTAAATCTAATTCATTCCTCCCATCTGAGTAAAGGCTAGATATTATACAAGTATAGGTAGAATGTGATGAAACTGTGAGATGAAGCAAGTACCAGTTCTTTATATGAAAAAAGTAACACTGAAGTAGGCTCCATCAGACCCTTAGGAGAAATTTCTCTTTCCAAATTTGAGCTATCAAAATGTTAGGCTTCTCATCTCATCTCAAAGTTTTCCCTATAGTCAAAAAAAGGCAAATATCACAAAATGGGTGTCCACCTTTCTAAAATGTCTAACAGAGAGAGGATCATTTGTGGTTTGTTCAAGTTACCCCACACTCAGGGGGGGAAAAAAGACCAGCAAAATGAATCCCACCCAAACCAGGAAATTGCTCCCTGTGCTGGTTGTCATGAAATATTCTATGGCCCTTCCCTACTCAGAGTCTCACTTACCAGGAGTGGGAACTTATGAACTCTTGGGTTTTGCCCAGCCATAAGAGGGGAAGCAAAGTTCCAGTGTGCTAAATAAATTGTCAACAGAAGCTCAACGAAACTCCAGTCTCAGAGCCTATTACTGACAGTAACCTTGGAGCCAGAGAGAATCCAGCTTGCTCATCTTAATGAGATTTTAGTGTAATTTATTGAATATTTCTGTGTTACTTATAAACAGAGAACATTTGATAGCGAAATCATCAAAGGACAACAAACACAGACTGCAATAAACACATGCTCCAACAACATCATGTTTATGTAACAGTTTTTATGATAATTCTGAGTTACTTCAGTTTCCTTAACTGAAATTATTCTTCTAATCAATTTATGCAATTAGGTAAGGGAATTTTTGGTTCTGCCATTACCTATCTCCACTATGTCCCTCCTAAATATTGTAGGAATCTGGAGGGGCTGTTACTGTACAAGTGGTATTTTGTGATCCTTTTCAGCATCTAAAGGGTCAAACACAGTTGGGGTAAAGCCACAGAATGTTAGTGTCAAATTTTGTCACTGCACACAAATGTAGCGTCTCACTTTACCAGGGTGAACACCAACCACTTTTGAAACACTGAAATATGAGAGTGGTGAGAACCCTGGAAGAGAGATAAATGTTCCAATTTGAGTTCAGGTTTGACCAGCATATGGTAAGTGGAAGGCTAATCTCAGCCATTGAGCCAAGGAGGGGAAAGGAGGGTATTGCTGGGCTTTCCAACAGGGAAACACTGACTGCCCTGCAGGGACTTGGAAACGAAAAAAAGTGTGGCTGTGGAAATAAAGTCTTTATACTGTGTGTTCACTAGCAAGGCAAACTAAGATTGCATAAACATTTCTGATGCTTGCATTTTCTAATTTCTCAGGGCTTGACTTTCACACCTTTCCTGCTGTTCCTTAGTTGTAGATCTCTGCTTCTATCAATCTACGTATGAGAATGTTTCATGATCATAAAACACTCCTTCTCTCCTTTGCCTGCTTAAAGAGTTCAGAGAGAGAAGGAGAGAAGGGACAATTTTTGTTCTACAGATGGATGGTGGTACCTGCAGGCTGGCTGTGAAGACAAGTGGGGCAGAACTGAATTACTGCACCATGGATACCAGGGCAGTGCACTAAGTGAGATGGATATTCAAGGGTAAAATAACAATACTGAAGTGTAAGAAGTACAGTGAAATTCTGCAAAGTGCAAACAGGTTGTCAGCTCTCAAGTTCCCTCAATCTCACTCCAGTGACAGCTACTTCCAGCATGGAGTGCAGAGTCTGTCAAGGAAAGCACCAGGTAGATGTGGTTTTTTCATTTCTTTTTCCCTTCATTGCTCATACTCCTCACAGAGGGGTTTTGCTTGATGTGTTTCCAGCAGAGACTGGTGACTGGTTTTACTGAGAAAAGCCTGCTCTGGACCAGAAAGCAGTTTCCTTGCTCCTGTCAGGGTAAAGGACATTCTCCAAATACTCTTAAGAGAGATGCAGGCAGCTGTCTCAGTCCATGGACCTACTTCTGTCTCTGCACTGAATGAAAAGGACTCCACAGATATACAGGGACTTCCCTGGTATTCACAGGGCTGAATTAAGCTTTCATCATCAGAAACTTAGTGCTCACCCCAGCTCTTTCATTTAAAGGGCACGCAGAAGATATGCACAGAATGAAGGAGGGAAATAGCCCAGCACAAACTGAGAGCATGGCTCTGGGACTACAGAAGTCAGCCCTCCACTGTGCTCCCCAGTGTGAATGCCACTCTGCACAGGTATAAACTTTCAGCCCCACTTGCCTTGTGTCCCTGAGCTGTTCTGAGCTCCTTGGATTGCACCACTAAGGATCCAGATAGACATTGTGAGATATAAAATGTTGACTACTGCTGATTTAAGAAAATTCTGGGTCATATCTTTAGGCACATTAAAACAAGCATGATACAGTGACAGAAGCATTTATAGCCTTTTTTCACAGACATCTGGTCTTTTGGGGAGTTATGCTCTGCTTCCTATATTCCCTCCAATATAAAAAAAATAAAACTCCATGAGGATCTCTGGTAGGCACAAGGGATGTCTTCCTATCTTTGCACTTCACTGAGCATGAGCAATGCAGGCAGCATTGCAGCTCTTAGCACTATGCTGTATGCTTGTTTTATTAAAATCACACAAGTATGTAAAAATCCAGCCTTTTGTTGAGCTTGAAATTATTTCAAAGCTATCTACTGCTTAACTACTAATTTATCTATCCACTCATCTACAGGCAGAACTCTTTGCCAGCTAGACTTTGAAGTTCCTCTGATGCATATAAAAACACATCAAGCCAGTGAATGAGAAAAGAAAAATGCCTCTAAAGAATGGTTGCCTTTTGAATTTGGACCATTTGCTAGCATGGCATCAAGTCAATCTTGGCTCCACATGGCAGGTTTGTGCCACAGAATAAGAATTATCTATGTTTCAATTTTAAAATTATCAGATCTTCAGGCTGTGTAACACAGCAGGCATCATACTACCATCACTCCTCTTTTCCTCACATGCAGAAATGTGTTAAAGTGCAACTTTATTGACCCACACAAGGTTTGAAGCCCTTAGCATTAGTGCAGGTTTGTAATCAAACTGTTCTTACCCTAAGAAGGATCACTCTTTGGCCTCAAAAAATTACATTTAAATTACATTTAACCTGCATCAGGCACTGAGTTTTACTTCTTCTTCAGTTTCATATCAAAATATGAACCACTGGAGTAGCATGACAGTAGCTGTATGAATAAGAAGTTGATAGCAACACAGCAAATTGAGGTCAAAGAGGCCATGATTTGTCAGGATGAAAGTAAAGGCTTAGTTATTCCCTGCAAACACAGGAAGCAAAGTGCAACTTATATTTTCCTGGCCAGAACACGGAGACAAACTGACCCTAGAGAGAAAAAAAAAAAAAAAGAAAAAGGAAATCAGAGGAAGAAAACAGAATTAGAAAAAAAATACTAGTCTACAGAAATACTCTTATGTTCTTTCCACAGTAAAAATGCTCATCAGAGAACAATTCCAAAAGGTTCAAAAGCACTGTAAATCCGTATTTCACTAGAGAACTAGCTCTGAGAAGGCTATGTTTTGTTGTTTTTCTACATTAACTATTTTTCTAACTGATTTAGAAATCAGTTATGGTGAATACAGTCACTCTGTTACAGATCCTATGGACTGACCAAATCGACAGGCTGAGGAATCAGCCCAGCACCACTGAAGCTGTCCTGATGAGCTGCAGTGCTCAGAGTGAATAAAGACCTAGAAATCAGCTATGACAAAATTCTGCTTCCTTGCTCACACTGGGGAAAAGGACCAACTACTAGCTTAGGTATGGGATTCCAACCTCATTTTTGAGGAGGATTCCAAATCAAAAACCCCTCAGATGAGGGAGGGAGGGATTCCTGAAACAAAGCCCTCAGAGTAGCTCTCTGCATAATAGAGCACAAGATGGATGCTGAAAGATAGGTCCTGAAACCAGCCTTGTCTCTGTGGGGAACTCCTGTCAGTTGGCTCAAAATTGCTTCCCATCCCCGCTAGGAATTCAGTGGAGTTACATGCCATCAAATCAGGAATCCCTATGCCCTTCTGTAGTAGGGATGTGATCTTCTGTCACTTTAGGAGGCTCTGTCCAGTTGCATTGCACCACCACTGTGGTCATTGAATGGTTACTGTGGTCACTGAAACTTCTTGGCAGTTTTTTGTTCCTATAAAAGGTTGTATCTCCACTGATTCAGCCGTGACTTTCCAGTAGGTCTCAAAGCAAGAACCCTTCCTGTGCTGCTGCACACTCTGGAGTGAAGCAGACCTGCAACACTGTCCCACAGAGACATGGTTTATTTTGCATTTGCTGAGATCTTTTAAAAATGCATATTTATGCCCTGATAGCTAGATTAGAGAAAAGGTGCTGCATTCAAAAGGTTCCTTGTTGCCTTTGTTTTCTTATGTAGATAAAGATTTCCCAGCTTTAGTCCTACTGTATGGTCTCCAGCTTCTGAGGAGATAACTATCTTTCCAATCCATTAGGTTATTGTACTGACAGGTTTCATACTGGTGGTGTCTTACCACATTCAGGAAATTCCTTTCCTTTTTAAAAATCAATGTTTTTATTATTTTACCTTGATAAAATGCCTTGACTAAATAAATTCACTGCTCTCCCTTGCAACTGCAGCAATTCAATACCTGTGGAAGGGAGCCACATTCTGTCCTTTACTCCAGGTTTGTGAGGGATGAGTGGAGAGATCTGTATTTACCTGTCTTTTAGTTCATTTCAGAAGATACTAAAACTAATTTAAATCATTTTAAGGATCAAGCCATGATCTTGTTTCAGCAACCAAACCCTCTAAAAACTCACTTTTCTATTTCCCATTTTCCCTCTCTTCTTCCTTCCAGACCTCAGTTTTGCTACCTGAAGAGCCATGTCTGCCTCTCAAGCTAAGTTTTCTATAATCTTTTGAGTTCGTCTGGTTCAGTTGCTGCTAGGTAAAGAAGGGAAAGGAAGAAGGTGTCTCAACACAAAACTCCACATATCCGAGTTACGTAGATTAGGAAGAAACTGATGTTTCACATTCAACATCTGCAAAGGGTGAAATGAGGTGAAAATGAGATATGTAATCCTTGTAATTCTTTTTGAAGGGCTTACTGTGTGGATCTGCTGTTCAATTACCTATAGGCCAGCAAGAAGATTATAAAGGGAAAGAAATTCCTGTGATATAAAAAGGGACTTAAACCTGAAATGCTACTGAGAAGATTTGTCTTTTCTTAAAAGAGGAAAGATAGACTTTTCCCCTGTAGATCCAGAGGTATTATTTTAATTCAGTTTCCTATGTTTTCAAAGTCTTATATTGAGGGGGAAGGGACCATCTAACTCCTATCCTCTCTCCCTTTTCATGAGAATCCTGCAGTATAAACTTCTTCTTCATCTACTGCAAAGGCAGATGTGCCATTAGCATTTGGTTGGGGCTTAATCTTAGAAGCTGGGCTGGAATAGGAGAGCAAACTCTTTTTCACATTGTAAAGGAATGCCACCACCTCAAAAGGATTTTGTGATCTCCCATCAGAGCAGGAGAAGCTTCAGATTTTGCTGGATCAAATCACAACCTCTGTCCCTTTATGGCACATAAACATGGAGCTTTGATGCTTTATGTAGGAAACACATTATTTGTGTTTCACACACTAACAAATGGACAGTCAGGGTCATCAATCTGGCCCTACCACTAACAACAATTATTATGGTGATGCAAGACCTCACTAAATCAGTGACAGACCCCACTTGTCTCTCTGCAGGCACAGGGGTAATAAGGAGCATGTGAGCACTGTAGTGGACTACAACACTTGTCTGCTGGCTTGCCAGAATTTAGTACTTCCAGAGTAAAACTACTTGTGGAGTAAACCAGGAGAGAGCCTCAACTTATTTATAGGAATAACTTGCCTGTAAGAAAGTTTTCATGCAGAGTACCAATAGATAATCTTGCCTGTGTGTTATAAGTCCTCATAGTGCCATACCTCTTACTTTCTGTATTAAAGATTACATGTTGGCCTGGTCTTCAAAGAGGTCTTTGCCCTTCCCAGGGTTTACAGAGTCTTGTTTTCTCTGTCTGTTATCCCAGAGTAGCATCCATGCTGCACACCAGCAGTGGGAGGAGGAAGGCAGGGCTCCAGCCCTGTCAGCTGACTTCAGCTCCTTTACACTCATCTGCCTCTGGGTTTGTTTTAATATCTCAACTATTTGACCATCATTAAAATGGTTCTGACAGGAGCCTGCAATAAGATAGCAATCAGAATATGAACCAAAGTGACCCACTCCACAAATAATGTTTGCCTGTATTGTTATGAGAACAATGGAGCTGCCACCCAAGAGCCAGGTGACCAGGAGAGGGTAGAGGGAGAGGAATTTATTATCAGTCTTCCTAGAAAGGTGGAGGAAAGGGCCTTTGCACAATCTAATGTGCTTTCCACATTCAGTTCTGCATACCAACATTCATTGCATGCTTCAAGCAAATGTTGCATGGGTTACAGCTCCCATGAAGGGAAGTCAAAGGCAGCATACATTAGCAGTGGGTATGTCTGAGCTTTGTTGAAGCTTCTGATTCATATTACTCTGCATGGTGCATATTTCCTATTATGTACTCAAAAAACTCTGGATATCAGTCTAGCAGAGGGTATAGGTTTTGAAAGATGCAGATAGCACAGGGCTCCAGTTTCAAATGTTTCTTTAAAAAGCCAAAAAACATTGTTATTCACTAATTCTCCAGCATGTCTGACTTTCTGTACCAGGTAACATGGCACAGAGTGCTCACATTTACTATGGGACTAATTGTAGCTTGCTTTGAACTGAAAATGCCATTACTGACCTGCAGTACAATTCAACTGCACAGACAGCGAGGGCAGGTCACATCAGCATTCACCTGTGTAGAGCAGGGCTGAAATGCCAGGGCATGGCAGCATGGGCTAAGCTGGCCTGGCATTTACCTGTATTGAGTCTGGCTCTGCTAGCTGCTCCTTTTCATTAATATCAAACATAAATCTAAAAGCATACATCAAACAACAGAGGCTCCCATTCATACTCTGTGAAGAGATGCCTCAGAACACCTTCATTTGAACTATGCAGATATAATTAGTCAATCAGTGATAGGAAGCAAAATCTTCCATATTTATAATCTTCTATGTGCCAGTGGAAGCACTCTCAGGCTCCTAAAAAGTCAGTTCTAATCTTCCCACAAACTTCAATGAAAACTGTCGTGCTTCCTTCCTTCAGACAGTCACCTACCTCCTCCCATCACACTGTTAATTGATCCTTAGGAAGTGCTCAGGTTTCACGGCAAGGAATTCAGAGAGTACAGAAAAGTATTATCCTGACAGAATTTTTAAACAGAAAGCCCAATTTGTGCTTGTATAGATTTTTTTCACTCAACCATCTCAGGTCCTGCCCCACCACAGCCATGATGCTTATTGTTTTAAAATTTCTCCACAGACAAGTGTTTGCATGTGTGGATATTTCCTCACAAATTGCAGTGCTGATGCTGCTGAGTCTGTACCTGTTGATCCATTTTAGCATTTTGAGGGGGTCAGCTATCTCTGACTCCTTTACTCAGTCTTTACTCAGTCATGGTGCCAGGAGCACTGATAGTGCATGGTTCTTGTTTAAAACCGAGGGATACATTTACCTTTTCCACATTTCTGCCTCCAAGAGAGAAATGATGACAGCTGCATGCCTTATCTTCTCCTCTTTCTTTCCCTACTAAAAATTGTAGTCTCTTTCTCTCTGCCTCCTTTTGCTACTGACTTCAGTTTGTTCTGTCTTGCCTTTTTCCTATGTAGGAAAGGAGGTGCAACAATATTCCACGGAAATTGTAGGCTAGCATCAGGGTGGGCTGCAAATCAGGGTAGGTAGGGTCAAATATCTTTTCCTTGTTTGACTTGGATAAATTAATTCTGCACTGAATTGAAAAGGAAGTTAGGAACTTAAAGTAAAATACAGGAAGATCCTGAAATGCTCAAAACTGCCTGTCGAATGCTTCATGTTAGAGATTCTTCAGTTTTCAGTATTCAAATCCCTTCTCATTCCAAGTCCTGCTTCCATGGTCAGAGGTGTCATAGTCTTGCCAGGGCTTTTGCTGACGTCCCACTGGGATCCAGAAGCTTGCCTGTCTTCTGTGTGCCTGGCCAAAGTAACTGATGTGTTACAAAACATTTACCAGACAGTCTTTGCAAAAGGAAAAGCAGTTCTCTTCCTTCCAGCCTAGAGTGGGCAAGCTCTGCAGAAAACACTCACCCAGCAAGAGTCTCTGAACTGTGCCAGAGCCATCTCTCCCCAGCTCTAGGGCAATATCAAAGCACCCATCTGAGCTCTCTACAACCTCTTTATTGAAGCTACTGCTTCTGGCATTAGTTAATGAAAGGGTCACTGGGCCAGAAGTGGCAATAGCAACAAAAATGCCTTTCAACCTTATGTTTCTGGTGGGAAAAGAGAATCCTGTGTTTAAATCCCTCTTCCAACGACAGTTTCTGCATTCCTGCATGTCACAAACCCATAGAACCAGTGTGAAGAGCAGCTGAAACACTTTGTCATAAGTATCCTGGCAACTAGGCGGTAAGCTCCAGAGAGGAGAGGAAAATAAAGATGCTCCCTTGTTCTCCCTGTTTCTTCATTGGCTGCCTCACTTGGCTCCCTAATGCGGCTGGTGCTTGTCTCCAAGCTCACCCAGGGACTCTGTGCTCCTCCCTGGTGGGCTAACCTTGGCCAGAAGAAACCCTCCCAGACAGCTGCTCTCTCACTCCTTCCAACAGGCTGAATGGAAATACCTGCTCTCTATGGGATATACCATGTATCTGATTTGGAAATACCATGGTCCTCTCCATGTTTTGAAGGGGAACCTCTGCTCTATCACCTGGACCATCTGGCAGCCCCTGCTCTGTGGAGTTGCTAATGGTTCACACAGCACAAACAAGCTTACTGTGGGCCCAGTTTGTAGGTCCCACAATTTAAAATAGAAATTAAAATTATCCTATTGTTTAGTGGTACCATTTTAAACAACTTCGTTTCTGCATGTAAAGTATTTGGGTAGGAATTGCCTCCTACTCTGTATATGGATAATATCCAGCTTTGAATTCATTAATTATGTTGGAGTGCTAAAGCACACTCACATATAAATAGTAAGAATACGTGAAGTCCTTTTCTTTCCCACCTGTTGTTCACAAGCAACTTCAGAGACAAGATCACTGAAGCAAAAAAAAGTTCATGCATGTCAGAAGAGCATGGCATAGTGGTGTGTGACATCTGCTCAGCTAAAAGCAGCACTTAATTGAATTTTTGTATATTCTTAGCAAACTGATCAGAGAATTATGTAGATTAAGGATTATTTAAAGAAATTATTCCCCATCAAGCAAAAAAAAAAACAGTGGGAAAAAAAAAATCTGTCCGTGGGCAGTTCAGGAGCAGTGTAGAAAAAAAGTCAAATCCTAGATGCTGTTTACCTAATGAATTATTCACTGTGAATTAATTAAACACCAGTTTGTATTTATACAGCATTTAGTAACAAAAAGTGATGTGCAAGCATTATGTCCGTCTACAAAGAAAAGCTGGATGGTTTAAATTAAATCAGAGCTCAAAGATATGAACAAAATGCATCAGCTGACCTACGTACAACTGGTATTGCTTCTTATTTTTCATTTTTAAACCTTGATGCTGAACACTTCTGAAAATTACATCCAATATACTGTTTTCTGCCCATCTCCAGTGCAGAAGTAAAGGGAAGTTATTGATGCAGAGTTTATGCATCCTTTGTAAACTGTTATTAGAGTTTCATCTGCTGCTGACTATGCAGCGGTCCTTGTACTGCTCAGACACTGAGGGCTGGCAGAGTCAGGTTCAACAGTACATATTACTGAAGTGAATAATACCTCAGTTACAGACTGCTGGTCTCCAGAGGCAGAAACCGGAGTGACAGGAATAAAATTCCTGAGACTCTGCTCCTGGAGTTGTGGGTCACAGTCTTGATATTTCAAGTGAAAAAGAAATGAGTAATGCCACATTATTATTTATTATATTTGCTCATCTAACAGTCATGTAGCCTTATTCTTGAAAATTCTTTTGCAGCCACTAGACACATTCCTGAAAGTACAGCATGAGGCTTGACAGCGCCTTGGCAAACTAGCTACAGTATGCAGATGCAAGATGGTAATGGCCATTACACAAACAACCATATTTTGTGATGTATGCCAGAGCTGCCCCATCTTTTCTTTTTATAAAGAGCTAGAAGTTAAAAAAATACTAGAAACAGAAATGTCTTTTCCTTTTCTTTTAAGCTCCAAGTTGTGGTGAAGGAGGATGCTTCTCAGGTGCCTTTCACTGAATATTCTGCCAGATCCTGACACTGTTTCAAGGTGGCAGCTGAGCTCTGTCCCACCACCTGTGGTGCCCATAGTGGGCTGCAAACAACAAGAGAACCAGGCAGACACTGGATTCCTGCATTATTGTGTCTCTCTGAGGCCAGCAATAACTTGAGTATCTGTCCTGCCCAGCAGCACCAGGGCTCCATGGCCATTGTCTCCGCCCAAAACAAAGAAGGCAAAGCAAACTCTGCCCACCAGGATTTATAAATGAATTGTATAAGGGAGGGACAGTGAGAGTAAAGGGAGGTGACTTAGTGATAGCAAACAGAAATGGATAACAAAGTCAGTATCTTAAGAAATCTCTGTGACCACAGTTTTAATTTGTGATAAAGCTAGAAAATTCTAGGAAAGAAAGTATCTGACTGATGGATCCTCCAGGATATAATTAATGTTGAGTTATTTTACTTTCACCAGCTACAGTATTTTCTTGAGTGATTTCATGGGGGAAAAAAATGCTCTTCCCACTTCCATGCACTCTCAGCTAGGTAAAATTCAACCAGCTTCTAAATGCAAGAAAATGTTTTCCAGCCCCGTCTGTCACTCCTCCTCATTCTTAAGCATTTTTTTAAGTCTTATCCTTAGATGCCACAGAGATGTTACATTTGCCTTCTTTTTGTAATCACTAACTTCTACCCACAGCCTCAGAGTGTGAGAAGTCCTTGATTACATGAGTGCAAGTGAGGTACGGGCACAGATTGAGCTTATTCCAGGAGAAAAAAGATGAAATAGGAACCGAGGCTCAGAGCTGAAAGTCTCAGCTGCCACAATCCTTGAGGCACTCTATTGAAACTCTAGAGAGCATAAGCCAGCTGAACACACATATGCCTCTGAGACTGAGCCTGTGACCAGAAATGTGTGTTTGCAGAGTGCTATACTTCCCAGCCTAATGAAAGAGCATAAGTCAGGCAAAGCAGGGCTAAAAGTGTCTGCTTCTATCCATTGCCTCTATAACACAGAGACTTGTGCAGAAGAAGGTTTATACACAGCTGAGGCACCTAAAGCTATTAACATAAATCCGCCCCTAGGCCCAGCAGCACCAGGGTGAGGGATCCATCCTCATAAGGCAGCTGTTCCAGGGGTTACCAATACTGCTCCCCCACCATCCCTGGGGAGATAGATGATGCTTGGTGAGACTGTGGAGGTGGAATGAAGCATTTGGCACTGCCCTGAACTTGGGGGCAAGGGAAGGAGTGTGACCATGAGAAGAACCTAAGCACCTGCTTTGGTGAAGTGAGTGATCTGAGTTTGGTCCTGGAGGATTTGTTCAGTTATAGAGGAAGCCTCTCTTTAGCAGAGACAAATCCTCCAGTCTCATGGAATTTTCTGTTAGTCAACATGGAGATAAGGATTTCTTTTCTGCCATTGCCTGGTCAATCCAGACAGACAGTGAATGGGATTAGAGTTTTTTAGTACACTCCATAGTCAATCCAGGCAAATAGGTGAAGGAAGAAGAATAAATTCCAAGCGGGGTCAGTTGGTGCTTTGTTGGTTGTCAGTTGTTGTCAGATGGAGCTTTGGCACTAAGCAATTGTAGAAATGGACAAAATAACCATCTAAATCTGCATACCACAGTAATATTTGAAAGGTACTCCTTTTCATCTGAGTATCACAGGACAATGCAGGTATCTAAAGGGCTACTGGTAATATCCACTGGAGACTGTCCATTGCAAAAAACAGAGACTGGCAGTCCGTTAGCATTATGAGTTTCACTGAGTTAATCGGATTCCTCGCAATAAGGAAACTGACAGTGCATCCACAAAGAGGAACATCGCTGTCCTGCAGGCAGCATTAAGGAGGATTTGGTTATGTGTTTCCATGAGAGATTTAAAATTGCACTCATCAGTTTTCAGAAATATCACTCATTTAGATTGTCACAGCTCAGTAGCCCTGGCATTTGAATTAGAAAAGGGTAAGACTCATCACCAAAAACTCCTTGCTAATCTATCAGAGAACAGAAAAAGAACACATTTTTTGTGAAAAACCTTTTTCCTCTGTCCTAGCTCTTAAATGCTAAGAAAAAGACACCCTGCCATGGCTGCTGTTAACCCTGGCAGGCTGACCGAAAGAAGTCAGATTATCTGCTGTTGACTTTTTGTGCTGGTGAAATCAGAGGAGGACAGGGTTACGCAAAGGGGGAAGGATAGCTCAAAGGAGAAAGACTCAAGCTGACTTTAATTCAGATTACTCTGGTCAGCTGTAGCCCAGCTCCACACTGGAGCTCTTCTGAAGGGTGAGAGGCAGGTTCAGGAGCAAATCTCTCTAAATAGCCTGTTACATAGATTTTTTTTTTTCCTTGTCTCTGTGTCTTCAACCCTCTGCTAAAAGATGAATTCAACCTTGCAGATGTTGGTGTCTCTTGCAGGGGAGCAGCTGTACATCTCTCCAGCTCTCTGCAAAGGTCTGCCCCCTGCACTGGTTACCAGCCCTGTCTCAGGTAGATAGATCCTTTCTTGGCCCTCCTGCACTTTGATCTTGGAGACTTCTCACATTATTATTTCTAGACATGGGAGTCTGGTAACATCACTAGCACAACCCAATCCCAGGCTCTGCTATTTGAACATGTTTATCATATGATAAGACACAAATTATAGTCGTTAGAAACTTTGTGAGTATGTCAGCTTGGGAATTATTTTATTCTTATTTTCCTTTGTCTCTAACAAGACAGAGTTTTTTTTTTTCCCTGGATGGGAGGCAGGAGGGAAGAAAGGTGAGATGAATTAGAAAATAAATGTATAAAACCTTAATGCAGGTTTCTTGAGAATTCAACAGGTGAAGAACAACTTTACAGTATGACATGTGAGATCACCCATGCTCAAACCTCTGGAACAGGTCAAAAGTACACATGAGGAGAGGAAAGGCTCTTTCCCACACTCACAGCAATGCCATTGCATCTCTACCTAAGGGGTAGAGAAATATTGGGCATTGAGTGCGAGCTAACTAAGCCACCTCTCTAGTTTACAGCAGGCAGGAGTCAGCTACCACCTGGAACCAGGCAGCTTTTCAGTAACAAGGAAAACATAGGCAGAAGGCAAACTGGCCCTCCCAAAGCAGACTGTGTAGAGCAGCCTAGCAGGTGTAGGGGCAGGAACTGATACTTCCACAGCCCTGCTGCACCAGCCTCATGGATAAACAAGAGCTGCCTTATGGTTTCCTCAGAAGAGACAGTCTAGCACTTGGTAAAAGAGATAAGTGTACTTAGAAAGAGGATGCCCGGGAGCAGAATGCAAATTTCTAACGTTGATGAGATGATGGAGCATGAAGCCACAGGAGAACCCTGGGCAGCAGTGTGGCTCCTGCTCATTCACTGCATGGGTACTGGCAGAAATGACCCCAGAAATGCTGCTGGGAAGGACTGCAGAGGAAGGGATAGATATGATTCAGAGATCACCTTCTCTGTCTGGCACTCATATTTCCATTCTTCTGGAGCTGGTGTGCTGCTAGGAGCAATTTGAAATGGGAATGCACAAAAGGGAGTTAGTGGTGAAGTTCCCTTTAGGTTCCTACCCTTCACACACCTGGGAGCCCCAGAGACCATGAGAAATCAGCTGTGCCCAAAGAAGACAGGTTTTCCAGACTGGGTTTGGAACTAGATGATCTTTAGGGTCTCCCCTCTAACACAAATCATTTGATGATTCTGTGATATTCTATGATTCCAGCTTGAAGAGGTTGGGGTTTTTTTGTGTTCTCAAAGCCTCTGATACTTTTTCCAGTTGTTACCATTTTTAGGAATTAAGAAGTTATAGCATCTCTGCTCAGCTCCCTAGCAGTGCCTCTCAGGCTTTGATTGTGCTGTCACTGGTTTGCACTCTGTCACCCACCCCTGACTGCTCTTCCTTGCAGGCAGACTTGACTGCCCAGACTGAGTATGGTCAACACAATCTGCAAGAATGTGCCAGCACGAAATCAGTCTTAACCAGTAAAGATGTCTAAAATTCATATAAACCTTCACTTAGCTTCCAGAAAGAAAAAAGGTTAAATATCTGAAGGGTAAGTTAAATAAACAAGTAGGTAATTCTTCTATGTCATTTTACTGTTTAGCAAACAGTTTGTATCAATTATTCAGGGAATACTTTATGAAAAGCTAATGCAATCATGATTTTTTGATATACAATTTATGCACAGGAAAAACAAAAGGTTAAACTAAATAGTTTATTCAACTTATTCAAAAAGCTTAGGTAATTAAGTTAGTAGCTTAATTTAATAGCCTTTACCAATGAAGAAACCAGTGGTGAAGGGAGCTACTGGGAGCCACAATGGGAATTGACATCAGAGACAGTAACAGAATTAAGAAAATCCTGGCATGGAGTTCAGCAGTCAGATTATCTGAATAACTGGGTTTTGGTTTTAAGCTTCCTAAGTTTGATTTCTAAAATAGCTCAAAGTTTTCCAAAAGTATCAAACCTGCAAAACAAAGCCTCACCAGTGTTTCCCCAATCCCACCTCCGACTAATAAGGACCACAACAATGGCTTTTCTGAAAGAGTTAAAAGCATTTGTCCTGGCCATGGTATGAGCTGAGCTGCTCTGCTAACATTGGCAGTCCTAGGGCTTGGCTTCCTGCATGATGACTGACAGTGGCCAAGTTCTTCACCAGGATCCTGGGAGTTTCTGTAATAATTTTATTTGCTTCTGGCTCCCAAAAGCAGACCAAAACATTTTCTGAAAAGGCAAAAATTCTAAGGTCCATAATATAACCAAGGTAAAAAGTTCAGAAAATACTCTATTCTTTGTGTTACCATGGACCAGCTGTAACCCAAACTGAAACAAGCTCTGGTTCTGCCACTTGGCCTCAGAGTTTATGCTAAAATAATACTTACCAGGCACCTCTCAAACCTGCCACAGAAATTCCATAGATCCTTCCATTCAGAAGAGATCCTGCAGGATAGTTTCTTTTTTGCACATAAGTCACCTAACAGTCTTTTCTGCTGTTTCTTTTCCAATTCCCTTCTTCGTTCCCTGTGCTCACAAAAATTTTGTTAGTATCCTCTCATCTAACCTCCTATAAGACTGTTCTTCCTCTTAAATTCACAGCTTTTGAGGGGAGTGCATCTACCACTTCCCAGTCAAGACACTCAGGGACCAACTTTTGTTTCTGGAAGAGCTCTCTTTTGTCTTGTTCTGGAAAGTGAAAAAGAAGAGGGGTTTCTACCCATTTCAGAGTAAGAAGGCATTATTGGCAGTCACATGGGGGCTCTTGGTGGAAATGAAATACACCCTGGTAGATTATTTTCGCGGTAAGGTTGTGCAGAGTCCTCAATCAGAGATTGTGGCAGTGCTCACACATGTAATGAAAAGATTTTACAACTGTGTGGTCTTGTAATTGGTCCCTAAAGGCTGGATGTTTATGTCTGTGCTGAATCCCAGCGAAGTAAGGTAAATGCACGTGCCCACACAGCTCTAGCAATTACATCAAAGTTAAACTCAGAATGAGTTTAAAAATGTCATTTGAAAGAACAAATGCACATAGAGGATCTTGGAAATAAATACTATCAGGAGAATAATACCTTCTGATTGTATTTAGATCTCAGCATTATGGTCTAACTTGGGTAAAAATCCTCTGGTGGCCCTGTATATTAGCTAAACAAATATTTTACAGCTATATAAGGGGGAAAAAAGGATTTATTTGACTAGGCTATTGAAATGTAGAGGAGATTTATGAATTTAATAGTCTCTTTAATAATATCAATATTTCAAAAAAGGCAAAGAAACCACCAGCAAGAATCAATAGGATTGTCAGACACTGACTTAGAAACAAAACGACCTCCACTGAAGAAATAGCTCACATTTGCTAATTTGTCTTTAATTAGTGCTGCTGTGATACCTTTTTCTTTTTGCTTTAAACATGTCTTGCAGTCATGTTTAAATGGGGCTTTGACAATGAAAAACTTTCAGTGATGATTAAAAAAAAACACCCTCATGCAGCAAACTGCTGCAGTAAATGATCACATTTTCTGCCACTTCCAGAAAGTTATATCAGTCCTTTTGTGAAAATATCTCAGCACCTGAAAGTTTCAGTCCATTATCCCCCATATTATCTTCAAAAGTCAAGAAAGCAGTGTCATTTCCATTTTACAGCTGAAGACAGAGAGGAGGAAAGAGGACTTCTAGCCAGCTGGTCTCTCCTCACATGAAATGAGAGAGCAAAGGCAGGTTATCAGACCTGAGAATTAAAATAGGGCTGCTTAGGGTGAAGGCCAGATGCAGTCAGAAAGTGTAGATATCTAAAAAACTTTCTTTGGAAACAAAATAGAAATTCAGGTAAGGAATTCAAAGATGTGACATAAAACACCATATACCAACCTAGCCCTGGAAACACCAGGGAAACAGAACAACCACCTTTAGGGCTACAAAAGGTATTTTAGAGTCTCTAATGCATTGAGAAGGAAATTCAAAGCAGAGAACAAACACCTTGCTGTATCTCTTCCCTGTATCTACCTACAGTTAGAAGAGCCAGCCCTGGGAAGCAGCACATGTGTGGGATCACAAAGGTACAAAATCCAGATGTTCTGTGTTTTGCCAGCTCCTAGGCTGGAGAGCAGAGCCAGCTGTCCAGAAAGGACAGGATTGCACAGAGGAGAACTTCAGGATCACTCATCCAAATCAATACCTCTTGTGCTGCTCTTCAGTGCAGGATGAGGAAGAAATTCAGACAGGCCTTGTGCCCAGCACTTCATACCAAGTACCAAACACAAACAAGGAGCTACTTGACTTTCCACAGAGGATGTCTAAGTGTCCAAAAGCCCATCATCTTATTCCTTTCAGGAACTCATCCAGGATTCTAAAGGAGTTTTGTAAAAGAGATTAGACTGGAAGTTGAGTTGTGCTAGCTACAAATCACCTCACTCCATATACAAGAGCTGCTTCTTCCTACGTACATAACTAGGCCCCAAATATCAGATACATAGCAGATTTCAGCTGAAGTATTTCTGGCCAGGTAGGAATTTACCTAGTTCACATCAACGCAAATATGGAAATATGGGCCTGAATACAAGTTTTAGACTCTAGTTCTTGATTATGGTTGGAAAAATACAGAGTGAACAAACTATTCTAACCTGGAGTCCTTGAGCTGATACCAAGACATGAAGATCTCATACTTCTTCATCTGTGATCTATTTATTTTCCTTTCCTTCCCCACCCCTCCTCCGTCTCTCCCTCTAGCATTTTTTAATATACAGTAATTTCACGAATATAAGCTGCATCTTTTTCATTGAAGAATCCAGCCTACCCCAGTGGTGCGGCTTATATTCAGGTGCGGCTTATCTATGGACAAATCCCAGCCAAACGCCAACCCAGAAGTGAGAGCTGGCCAAGCAGAGTGGCAAGTGGGCAGGCAGGCCCTGTGCCGCCGGCAGCCAGCGGCAGCGCAGGATCGCCAGGAACGGGGGCTGGAAATGTGCGGAGCAGCCCCTGTGCCGCCGGCAGCTGGCAGCAGTGTAGGATCGCCAGGAACAGGGTGCCGCTGGGAAGCCGGAGCGCCCCGCCCCCTCTGCCATTGGCAGTTAAAAAAAAAAAAAAAAAAAAGCGCGGCTTATATTCGGGTGCGGCTTATATATGGTCTTCCAGCTACCTGGAAGTGCGGCTTATAATCATGAAATTACTGTACCTGCTTTCTTCATAGTCTGGGCTAGCTGGGAGACTTCTAAAACAATAAGAAAGAGAAAATTTATAGCACCTTGAGTGAATGATTTTTTTCCTGAAGTGGAAGTTGATTTCTAAGTGGGATTTGAGACCAATATTGTATTTATTTATTCAGTTCTGTCTTTGGTTCAGTGTAATACTATAGTCCTTGGCACTTAGACCATTTGTTAAGAAGGCTGTTGAAGATGTCACAATGGGATTTATTATACACTTCTGCAGATTTATTTCCTGTTAGATAATTTGGTGGATGTTTCATGTACTGCATGCTGGATAATAATATAAAAGGACACCATGCCTGTAAAATTGCAGAGTCTTTATTAGTAGAATAATTTACAGAGACATTACAACTGCAGTTGGCAATCTCATCGTGCATATCCTCACTGACCTGCCAACACCTTTTCAGAACTGTCCTCCAAGCTCTTTCCTCCACATTTCATGCATTGACCACACACCCCTTCCTCCTCTACACACCATTCATCCATTTCCTGGGGACAAGAGAAAGCACTGCTTATATCAGTGTTGGAGGTTGTGAGTGATATGGACTAGTAACAAATCGTAAATGGGAAACAGTGGCAGTAATTAAAGGTAAAGAGCCAGATGGAGTCAGTTCTAGCTCTTTCTCACCCCAGCATGAATTGAAAGATGCACAGAAACGCCAGGAGTCTATGGCAATGGAAAAAAAGCGGATGAAGCAGCAACACTTCTTTTAGTTGGATTTACTCCTTCCCCTACTCCCTCTGGCCCCTCTCCCCTCCTCCTTTCTGAGGGCATATGGCAGCTGGAGCTGAAAGCAGCACAGCTGTGTCTGCCAACTGTCAGCTGGCAGGATGAAGGAAAAAGGTAAGAGGGTTACATCCAGTCAGTGGAAAGTCACCTTGCTCTGCTTACATGTGAACTTCAGGAGGTTTTGGAGGTCCACCATCTACCTCCTCCTTGTCAGCTCAACACCAATCTTGACCAGTTGTCAGCAATGTTAACTGCAGGGACCCCAGTAGGGTCAGCACCACAGCTGAGAGCAAGGAGCAAGTCTGACACATGAAGTACATTCAGGGCAAAAAGAAGGAATGAGTTACTGTACAGGAAGAACGGGTTCTCCAGAACCCAAATGGAAACAGCAATACAGCCAGTCCTTTAGTTTTCCCCTGCCTGACACAGTAAAGGTGTAGGTTTGGTTTTCCCCTCTCTGACAAAGGACGAGTAAGAGTATAGGTGAGACACTCTCCTTTTGTGGTTCTGGCAGTATATTCTTGTTTTGCCATTTCTGAATGACCACAAAGGGCATAAAACAGAGGGATCCCAACTCTGTGAGCAACTGCACTGCAGAGGAATTCTCCCAGAACCCTACTCTGAGTCTCTCCTGTGTCCTTGGGACTTTCTTCCATTCATTTGGCAGCACAAATGAGAGCAAAAATGCCCAGATTATTTAGAATTGTCCTCCACTCTGTGTTTGTTACTAAGATATTACTGGAGGTTTTTGGGCAAGCCCTAATTAGCTTCAAAACGCATTCCATTACTTCGTTTTTAGTATTTCAGCACAGCACAGAGTCTTAAGCCAGATTTGAGTCATCAAGCAGTGCTCATTGGAGCAGTCTTTGCACCACGGTACAGCACTCAGGGAGGGCTTCTCAGCAGGGCCCAGGCTGGCAGACAGGTCCAATATCAAACTCCTTTGGGACCAGTGGGTTTTATATTTCGGTGATAATAGACTTTCAAATAACGGTGGTGTATTGGACCACAGTTTTAAAATTGAAACCCAAATCTGACCCTTCTGTATATGAATATAGCCTGGGGTTTTCAGTGATGTTTAGTTTTTCTCACAGAGCATGGAGAATGTGCTTTAACTGAGGGAAGAGTGTAAATTGAGAAGGGCCATGTGCAAGCTGTGAATTACCACTGAGCGAGTGCGGTGCCTCCAAGAAACACACTGTTGCTGGGAAGATCCCACTGGTGTGCAGAGATACCACACCCTGCCAGGTCCTTCTTTATGAACAAATGGCAAGCTGCCCTCAACAAGAGGGTATGGACTCATTTGAAAAGCCAGCTAGCAGAGGTCCTGAGAAGCCAGAGCTGCAGAGAGCAGGCCATGTGAAGGGAGACTAGGCTGTTCAAGCAGTCAGAGGAGGCAGCAGTGTCCACAGGGAAAATCTGCAGTGACTGAGAAGGAGAAGCTGATGGTGATCCCTTAGGTCAGTCCTGTTCCTAGGCTATTTGCCTCCATGGGTACAACCTGCCTAAATCTGGCGTATTGCAGAGCATCAGGAAAAACACCCTGTCTTCTCAATTCACATCCTTCTCCTCCTAACCACCTGATCACTGCAGCATGCAAGCCCTGTTGCTAAAGGGTTATGTCTTGTTTCTCCTGCACATCCCAACTTCTCCACAAGCCTTGCTGAGCTCCCAATGTTGCTTCATTACAGCAAGCATCATCCTGGCCAGTGCAGACCCACTGCTGCTCCCCACAGGAGCAGTGTTTGACATGATCTGCTGCTGCACTTCTTTCATCAAAGTGCAAATTGCTTTCTACTTTCACTCAGTAATTCTTCAGACTTTCTCCCCCTCTCCACAGTGTGACTCTTTTCTTTTTCCTGGCACACACAGGGCAAGATAGGCACATAATAGATAAAGCAAAAGCTAATTGCAAGGCATGTTAAACACAATAGATGTGCTGGGAATCTATAGATCAATACTGACGGGCATCCTTATGTGCACTGCATGGCTAAGCATCTCTGACAACAGGCTGGACTGGGAATACATTGCAGAGACCATAATGGATTACTAGTTACAATCCTCAAACTAAATAAACGAAACAGACTTCTGGGTCTGTTCATTATTCTTATAATCCTAAAATAACAAAAACTCAGGGCTGTGGTGAGGATAAGACATTCTCCCAATGCCCCCTCCTACCTCCCAGTTTTGGATTAGTGTACTGAGCTGCCTAGAGTGGTTTGGCCAGGACCCAGGCTCCGAATTCACTCATCCCTGACAACTGCTGAAGTCTGAACTGCAGCAGCTGGGAAATCTTGGAGCTAGGCTGGCAGCCTGCCTGGAGACCAGAGGCAGTTTCTATATCTATATCCTACTTCTATAAGATCTGGAGCTTCTGCTGTCTTCTGTCCTTCACCATTGCCTTGTACCCACAGCAAGGGAGGTAAAAAGGACTGAGGGAAAAAAGACTGACAACACAAAGGACACTGAAAGTTCCCATGGAGAGTGGTAAGATATCTGCACCCCTGTAGCTCCAGCCCCACAGTACAGTCCAACAGTACGTGGACATGGAAGGACACAGCCCCTCAGTATTGTCAAAAGAGCAAATTGGGAAAACAAGAAGGAAAAGGAAGCTTACGGGAAGAGTGCAGTGCGTGCAAGTGTATGTCAGTTCTGTAGCCGTGGATAAATGTAAAGTGGAAGCTACTCCTAAAGACAATCTGGTTTTCACATTCAGATATTGTAGGAACAGTTACATCACTCAACGGTATTGCCTTTTAAAACCCTATATTCTTCTACAAAGTTGGCAAAGGGTTTTTTATTATATTTGCTCTCTACATTCATCAATAGAGTTTTCAGTTAAAATAGAGAGGAGATGGCAACTAGAAGAAGCAGATGAAGAGAGAATTTTTATCAGATTTCTTTCTTGAAGGGTTCCTTATCTGGCCATAATGATTCATATCATCCCCCAGCACCTCTTCAGGAAGAAGGAAATTCAGCCTGCCTGGGGCTGACAGACCCGGTGTAGGCATTGCTCCTAGCCAGAACTCCCAAGTCATTCAGCATGGTTACTGCCACTTCGAACTGCACCTCTTCCCCATTTTGATTAAAACAGATCTTTTTGTGAGCTCAGACAGCCCATTCTTTGTCTTCACAGTGGCTTGAAATATACATTAATGAGAGAAGCGATGGTTCTCCTCAAGGGGTTTCTGAGACCTTTTTAAAAATTCCAGCTTGACAAACATTGAAAAGGGACTATTATCTGGTTTGGTGACTTCCTTTTAATTGTCTAGTTCTGTTACTCTTGGCATGATCTATCTGTTAATTGGTGTACCAGTAATGATGAAGGTTTCTGTCATACTGAGTCCAGACAAGCCAGACAGCGAAAAAATTCTCCTCTTTTTAGATCCATACACTGTGCCTTTTGCATTAAAACAAACAGCAAGCATTTTGAGTGTGCTCGAAGATAAATGTTGGAGAGAACAGACGGATGATACAGAAGCTGAATATAATGAGCCAGGCTGATCTCAGTCTTCACTACTCTAGTTTTATTGGTAAGTATAGGTGAGATGCTATGCATCTCCAGCAGCTTGAGCACCTAGCATTTTCATAGATCATGTTAGGAGCTTAACTCAGAGCAGTAACTTAAATATATCTCTGTGATAGTAAGGGCACCATAATCATCCTGGAAAAGTTTCTTTGTATTATCTGACAGCATTTTGACTAATTGGGAAGAAGAACTTATTAACAGTGAAGGAGCTTGTACTTATTATGGCTTACATATTTCTTATTATAGGGCCATTACTGACATATTCTTTAGCAAAAAAAATCACAAATTTAATCTACCTTTGCAGCAAAACTGTTGTGAAACAGATATCTTGTTCTACAAAAGGGCTAAAGCTGAGGTAGAAGCAGGTTCCAGTCTCTCCTGTAGACCCTGTTTTGTCCTTCTCTGTTCAATGGTGATGCCAGCTAAACCTCCACAGTATGGGGGCTTCATAAAATAGATTTTTCTCCCGGGAGAAGGGACTAAGGTCTTGCTTTGCCTGCAGATGGGCCACCATACATCACAGTCTCCAACACATGATGAAAGACAATAGCCACTTTAGCAGATAGGTAGGTCAAACTCAAGACAAAATAGGTCCATAGGGACCTGAGATACAAAGCAGATAAGTAATTTCTTTGGATGCATCACATGGGAACTCATTGTACATGGTACAACATGGAGGAAGTTTGCTCCTTTTCTTCCCTGCATTAGTGTGCATATGCATTTCCAAGCAAGGTTTTGCTGTGAGTAGAAATATTCCAATGATAATAGCAGTTAATAGCAGTTTTTTCATTAAATAACTTAATCAGGAAATCCAAGATGCCCAGCCAAAACACTTTCCCTTTCTCTGCAGAGGTAATAATCCACACAGGTTAAAATGCCAACTCTTTGTTTTCTCCTCTCCTGCCACATGGCACAGCTTTTGCTTGTTATGCCAAGATATGATATCTCCATGGCATTCTCCAAGTAGTCCTTTCCTCCCATAGTAATTGGGGCTTCATCCAGGCCTTAGTCATGGTCATGGAGATGTGCATTGACCATCCCTCTGCAGGACCAGTCACACATTCTGTCTTATTTCACAAGGGAACACATTCCCCATTTCTTTCTCTTCTCATGCAAGTTGGCAGCACTTAAGACAACCAGAAAAGACCTATTTTATCTGGCTTTGAACTCCTGGCTCCGTCTACTATTTGCAGTCACATCACTCCTGGCTATAATGCCAAGGACAGCACCCTATGGAAATAGCAGTCAGTCAATACTTCTGAAAACAAGGCGATCATTTCTTTAGACATGAGTTTCACCTTCCAGTAAGAGCACCTAAGGGTCACACAAAAGAGCAGCAGGACCTCATCAGCACTTGGAAGAAGCCTAGATGAAAGGGGCAGCCATACACTTATCCAGGAGCAAGGAAAGTGAGGAAGAGAGAAAGGCAATTCAGAAATTTCTTTTGCTAATATAATGCTAAAACAAAAAAATAATCTCCATGAGCGTACTGTACTGGGGGCTTCTATCTGACAAGCCAAATGAAATATGAGAAGCTGGGAAGCAGGATGGAGCTTTATCAGAAAGGAAATGAGCAGTGTGTATCTGGCTGTCACGAGGAGAGGAAGAAGGTGCCAAGCCCATATCTGCTCCCAGCACAAGGAGCTGATGACCTGCCTGGAATGACAATAACTCTCATCACAAAAGGATTCAAAGTGCCCGCAAAATGATAAAAAAGCAGCCAAGCATTTCATTATCCTAAGTGCATCCCCTCATTATATTTTCTTTTAAAAACATCTTTTGACCAATTTTAATGCAGATGAGAAGTTGCTGGATTGACAGCCCTGGAAACTAAAGACCTTCCTCATTATCTGTAGCGTAGACAAGAGCAATAAGGCATCTCTCAAGCTCTCTCTGCTCTGGCAATGTGTCTTCTGGCCAGCAGGATATGCAGTGAAGGGAAGTGAGCTCTTAACACATGCCCAGTTCTTCATCCCTGTGTGGGGCTAGCCAGCTCAGATTGCATCCTGTAAAGGCATGTATGGAGGACATTATTTCACTTTTATAATACAATAGTATAAATCCTCCATCAACCTGCCGTATGTGGTGGCCTCTATTTCACTAGTGCACTGTGCCAAGAGGATAAGCACTGTGTAAGCTAAAATCTCAAAATGAACTGGATTCTTATCATCAGACTATGAGCATTTTAGAGGGAAAACTAGGTCCCTGCTCTGTCCAGGAGTAATATATTGCCAAGTAGATGGTGGGTAACTTCTTGACTCTGAACAAGGCAGGACCTACTAGGGAGGAGCTGACTGTATGCAAAGCTGAGATTTTTCCCTTTCTGGGAATAGAGGTTTTCCCTTTGCCTTACCTTCCTCTAGCCCCCACTGAGTCTTGAACCTGTGTGGAAATGAGAGACCATTTACCCATTTTCTTTGAGCCGGGGAATCCAGCAAGAGCTGGGAAATGTTGCTTGGTACCAAGACAACCTCACATCAGCCCTTGCCAGAGAGTTCGCACCCCAGTACAAAGCAGCAGGTTCCAAAAAGTTAGGAACCATATTCCCTTGCAACCATGCTTCTTATCAACCATGTCTCTTATCAAGGGCTGAAAAAGACCTTCCTCTACTTCCTTCCTTTCCTTTTTTCTTTATTTCCTTCTTCCTTTCTACAGTACTAAGACCTTCATAAGTTGGAATAATCAGGGAGCTGACTTTAGTGGGTCTTTGCCTATTTTTGAAGGACTTATTTGGGGGGAGCAGAGGGAGATTAGACTCACTAAGCCACCACTTTCTGTGGCAGTAATGGTTATTATTACTCTATCTGTTGCCAAAGACATTATTAATACTGTTATAATAGTAGTTAGTATTATAGTTAATATTATAGTATTAGAGTAATGCTATTATAGAATGTAGTAGTATTATAGTAATAATTAATATTATAGTAGAAGTAGCTGCTGAGGTCTTAGCCAGCTTTGTTCTTCATAGCTGATTGTATCTGCACCTGTGTATTCAAAGGCAATCCCTAGCTTAAAAACGAAGCTACTTTAAAATTAATAAAGAATGGTTGGAATAGGCTTTAAACACTGTCTACTCTCTCATCACACAGTGAATAGGAGAAAACTTTTACTATGAGTGTAAGATGGAGACAGTGATGTAAATCAGATAAGAAGAAGCTCTTCATGCCACTTCCTCTTTAAGTGCTGTACAAACACCTGGTCTTCTTGTGTAACTTACTTCAACATGAGTTGGAGACCCTGGTCTTCATTTACAGGCTCTGATCGCAGTGGAATAACACAATTCCTTCTTCCTCTCCATGAGTTTCATCTTGCCTGCTCTGAGCCTCTTATTACGAGTCCCAGGAGACCTGATGCATTTTTACTGCTTGCCTCCGAGAGTATTGAGCAAAGGATTAGCCAGGAATTTTCCCTGGGAAAAATTTTTCAACAGAAACTACAGTTTCCACCAAACTGATTGATTTTCCAGTCATCATTATTTTTATTGACACATATAACAGGTTTATGAATAAAATATATTTCCCAAGACAAAATATTTTACCCACTTTAATTTAGAGCTGAAGTACCTTCTATCATCCCAGTTGGCTCTTTGCTTTCTCTCCTTTGCTAGCTCATCCAAGTGGCAACTGTAGTGTTTTTAATGCTGCTCAGCTGATAGCCCAGGTGCAGACAGAGAGATGAGCAGTTGCAACTTTCTTCATCCTAAATGTACAAGGTTGTAGCACAATGTTAGAAGCAAGTGTTGCTGCAGAACATAATTTTGGTGTGCTTATTCTCAAACTCTTCTTTTCCATCCCAAAAACATCAACAATTACAGTAATTTCACAAGTATAAGGCGCATCCTTTTGCCTAAAATTTTGTTCCAAACCCAGAAGTGCACCTTATACTCCAGAGCGCCTTATGTATGGGCAGAGT
>VRYO01002297.1:16392649-16414153 GCA_009812075.1 Sialia sialis | reverse complement strand
GAATAGACACTTCTGATCACATCCTGTATTGTAACCCAAGACAATCACAAAGATCCAAGTGCTGACATTCAAAACACCCTTCATCTGTTTTGCTAAAAGAACAGAGCTGTGGGTGAGGCTGTTTATTAGATACTAAAATTTTAATTGAAGCAATTTTTGAAGAAAAAACTTTCCCAACATAATATAAATGTGCTTAGATACCCAAAAACTGCTGCATGTTCAGATTTAGAGCCCATCTCAGGTTTTATTTGATTATTTATTTATGGTATTGCCCTTTTTAAGACAACAACATTTTATCTTGTATGTTAGCTCCATTTGGCTGGGAGGATAGAGACCTACCTATGAGCACATTCACCAGCCTCTGAAGCAGCAAAGGACCTCATGTCTCTCCAAAGGGACAGTGTGTCACAAAAGTCACAATACCATGAATACTTCAGGTTGTTTAACATTTCTAGATTTTCTTTCATCTCCTGATAGATGCCTGTTTCTTGCTTAAGATGTAATTGATTCCAGCATCAGGCTGACAGCGACCAAAACAAGTCTATGCACAGGTTGCTCCAGCTAGTAAAGTCACAGAATGACTGAAACCAAAGGAGGATAGAGGGAGGCAGTGTGCTTGGCAGGGTCAGTTTATAAGCCCCATCCTTCTATTTCTGTTTATTTTGGTTTGAGCACTTTTCTCCATTTAAAGAGCAACAGATTGTAGTCTTTATTTTAATGTGGGGTTTGTGATTGGTTTTTAAATTATGTCTTTTTTAATTTAAAGCTTTTTGCTGTGCTTTGCCTCATCTCCAGGGATTGACAGGACCTATCCCTCCCTAGGGACTGAGCAGTGAACACAGACATCTGACTTGACGGTTGAAATGCCATTAAGGGGTAAATGCTTAAGATTTAAACATTAATGGAGGAAGGTAAAGCTTAAGCTTTCAGCTGAAGGCTTCTGCTAAGCATCAATTCCCTTTGGAAAACCTGTCTCTGCATCCCCATAACTAAGTTCTCAGTCAGGACCCAAAACCTTACGATAAAACAAACTCCTTAGTCTTTAAATTACTTTCCCAAGGTTTTATGTGGATTTTGAAGTCACAATCATCAGCCACAGAAACAGAAGCTAGCAATAGATCTCCTTTATTTCAAATAAAATGGGACATCATTCAAAATCATGAATGCAAGCAGTAAAGTTTTAAAATACAGCAATACAATACAACAATACAGCAAGCATCAAAAGAATAGGCATCATTCAACACTAAAAATACTAAAAAAATATAGCCAATAGGAGTAAATTTCACCTCAGTGTCTTTAAGGCCTGTTTTCCAAATTATTTTCCATTTTCAGAGACATTCTCAGAGCTAAGAGTCCTAAGCAGAAAGTTCTTAATATTTCTGGGTCTTAAACACTGGAAACTATAATATATAACCTATGCCTTGTTTATTATTTGTTTGGATTTTCTTTCTTCCTTACATATAGCCCAATTTCTATTACCTGCCAGTTCCTACATTCTTAGGTTCAAGAATGCTAATGAGGTTCTTACATTCTTAAGTTTTACTGGGTGATCTGAAGGTAGGAATTCTATTCTCAGGCAGCCATGTGAGTGTTCTTCCCAGTTTAACAGTGGGAAGAAGTTTTCCCTTCTTCTCCAAGACCAACTTCCCCCTCTGTGTGAAGCACAAAACTCAGAGTGGCAGAAGACTAGGTCTCATCAGATTCCCTTGGGAGTCCTAGTGAACAAATTCACTCTTTTCTTGAGATGAGTCCTTTTCCTATATCAGAAGGCAGAACAAGCAGATGTGTTTGTGAAGTTTCATACCAGCTTAAGACCTTTGTACCTCGAGGATCACTTGGGGGCTGTGTTGACCTGAGTTCTCGCTCCTGTTCCTGCCCAGAGAAAGCATCTTCTGCCCAAAAGAGCTTCCTTGGGCTTGCTTTGAGCAATAAGCAACAGAGATGAACATCAGCTCAAGCATGACCAGTTTTGGCAGCTAATGTTAACTTGCAGTGACACCTGCAGAGATAAGGGAATTCAGAGTCGGATATTAGGACCTTTTCAAAGGTATTTAATTAGTCCAACAATGGTTGGGCTTTGCAAAGTGTTTCTTTTTGCTTTGTGCCTGTTAGAAACCCTCAGTCATTCATAGCATTATAATTTATGGTTACGATTTTGTGTCCCAGTGAATAATTAAAGCTGCATGAGCTGTGAAACTTTTATTACTAGGTTAACTCTTCAGGTTTTTTTCCACAGCAGCTCTTTGAAATGCAAGCCACTGTTGCTGTTAGTGGTGACTCACCATCCTAGCCAGTGTTTTTTGACGTTAAAAAAAAAAAATCAATTATTAAATGGAACACTTTTCTCTGCAAAAATCAGTCCTTTTAACTGTTTCCTAAGCAAAGCAAGCACAAAGCTAACTATGAACAATAATTACATTCCCTGAATCTGCTATTAGTGTTAAGCACCTAAGCTTAATGAATCTGAGCACAGGAACATTTAGACCGAGACTCAGTTAAAAACTGTACTAGGAAGCTCCTTCAGCTGATGAAATGTTTTTTCAAGCCAGTGGAAATGCCTGACCTTTCTGAAACTGAACCAAACAAAGCCAGAGATGTGGTGCTTGTAAGTTTTCATACTCACTTTAGCATATCTCTTTCTGTGATGTTGGCAGCAACAGAAACAAGAGGATTTGATGCTGAAGCGTGAGAAGGCATTTAATATTCCTGCACGAGTGTGACACTTTTTGTTACAGAGTATTTTCCATGGTATGTCACTTGTATAGTGTGGTAAATGCCTGGTAAGCCATGCCAAAAGTGAGACACCTCACACAGGCAGAAAACACTGACAGCAGATATTTTTTTTAAATCCTCTAAACTAAAACTCCTATGAGCAGCTTGCTTGCTTTCTTTCTCCCACCCCTCTTCAGCTTAGTGTACTTGTAATTAAAGCTTTAATTGCATCTTTTCAGCATGTGATCCTCCTTTCTACCCTCTGCTTTAGGGGCCTTTCTTGGATTAAGCAGAATTTCTGATGCACATGATTGCTGTGAGATGCACATACAGGGCTGAACTGCACTCTGCAAGAAGCAACTGAAATCCCTCGCAGAAGATTGGGTAGCTGTAAGGACTCGAAAATGGTAATTTTAGTTATTTGATTCTGACCCAGAGAAAGCTGACAGTAGAAGAATTATAGGCTGATACCAGAATTTATGGTGGCTCCACTTGTTTCAGTGGATCCATGGCAGCTTACTCTCTCTGGAAGTCTGGCTCCCTTGGCTTCAGTGGTGTCACACCAGGTGCCAGACACAGGTTAGACCAACATTTAGAATCCCTCTTTCTGTGAGGGAGCAGGATGCCTGAGGATGTCCAGTGGGCATTTCTGCCAGTGCCTTTCTCTGCCAGTGTCAGCCAAACTATCTCACATCATGTCACATGTCCCACACCCCAAGGACACACAGAGGGACACTATGGCCTGGGACCAGCTGGCATGAACGTAGGTCTTGCCTTAATGAAGTTTCTGAGTCCTTTTGAGCCCAAACAGAATTCAGGCTTTCCCCCGCCCGCCCAAGATGAGGAATTAATGAGATAATGAGGTGTCTGTGTCACCAAACCTCTTGTTGGACTTTCTACAAGAGATCTGCCTGCTCAGAGGCTCCAAAGGATCAAAGTTTCCACTCCATGAATGCTGGTGGGATTTTATTGTTATAAGGCAAGAAGCCAAGCATGTAAATCAGTGACGAGCTTTATTTGCAGTACGACAGGAAAAAAAAATCTCCTTTTTTATCATGCTAATCCTTATCCATTTTATATCTTTGCTCAAGGACTGCATGCAGTATATTACAGATTAATCCTTCTCTGGGGAAGGGCTGAGGAGAGCCCGCTCTGAGCATGCAAAAGACATAAGCTCCTCAAGTGCTCAAACCTGCAGAGGGAAAACAAAGAAGGCCACAACAGCTGAGGAGCCTGTGTGTATTTTTGGATTTCACTGAAGCAAAGACTCTCTGGGATATAGATTAAGATCTTTCACTTCTTGTTCCAGCTGTCTCAAAGTGGAGATGACAAAGTCTCTCATAAACAGATTGAAAGGTCATTTGATTTCACGGTTGCCTTCTTTGAGTACCTCTATGTCCTCCGCTGAAATGTTATTGTGTACCTTCTTCAGAAACACTCCTCAGTGGTTACCCATTATGACACACAGAGCATTAGGGATCACAGGGCAGCATCTGTTCTTAATTATAGTGGCATAAATTTAATAATTCCACTGACTTCAGTAGAGGCATTAATGGTTTACATAATGTAAATAGGATTTGATCTCTGCAGTCTAGATCATACATGAAGTTGTCTATCTTCTGAAAACAAAGAACATTTCATTAGAAACAATGAAAATATTGTTACTACAGTAAGAAGGAGTACCATTTCTAAGTCACCAGCATGATATTCTCTTCCTTTCAGTACACTCGGTGTTGATGGATGCTAAAGGTTAACAGAGCATTTGTCAGCAGGACGTTTCTCACTCAAAAATCCCTTTTCAACAGAACTTAAACTTTTGATAAAGACAGAATGTCATTCTGATTGCAATTTCAATATATTTATTTATTTATTCGCTATTAATATAAGGGTAAAAAATTTCAAAGCTTTTAGATATTTTTTGTTTTCGCCTGAAGTGTTAATTGGCCTAGAATTCCCTTCAGCATTTTGGTTTGTTTCTCATCAAGTTCTAACACCAACAGCCAGAAATATTAATATTTACCATGTGAGAAACAGACTTTTTTCCCTTGCTTTATAGATAACGTGCTTATCTAAATATTGTTAATCTAATGATTTTTCTTTTAAGTCAGTTATATTTCTATTACTGACTAAAAATATAATCAGACAGATCAGTATTTCCACAAATTGCCCTTTTTAACACAATGTTTTCCTCTTGTGTTTTTTGAATTGATTGATGAATTGCATATTGATGAAGCGTGTAAGGGAGAGAAGTAAGAGGAGACAGTGTATTTATCTGGCAGAGAGGAAACACAGCAGGAGAGAAGAAACACCAGCAAAGCCTGGGAGTCTGACAGGCTAGAAGAACCTGCCAGCAAAAAGATGAAGAACAGAAGGAAGAAGAAAGGACTCAAAGCTGCTGGCTCACATGGCATGACTTCCCCCTGGAAAGTCCCCCTCTCCTCACTCACCAGAAGTACCACTCTAGCAAAGCTCTCCTCCTAATTTAAGCGTGAGTGCATGAGTGGCCATTGGTGCTAGGAGCTCCTGTGTGGCTCTCGCAGACCTGAGATCATTGTTGGATGAGGCACAACCAAGGCACCCCCAGACACAGCAGGAGGGCTCAGAGCATGGGGAGAAGGATGAGAGAGCACTGGGTCAGCGCTGGTATTTACCTTATTGTGCGATGGAGGGCAGCTGAAATCACCCCTCAGGAAGACACAAACCATGCATTTCTGCTCTTCCTGCAGAGAAGAGCAAGTATTAGCTGGAGAGTGCTGCAAGCACCCAAGGATGGTTCTGAGAACTGTATTTGGAAGGCTCAAGTGCACTGGGGAAAAGGGCTGAGATTCTGCTCAAGTAAGTCTCCAAAGAGTCTTGTTCAGTCTCTGAAGAGCCTGAGGAACATGACGTCCAAGCTGACATTCAATTTAAAATCAATTTAGAACAAAAATTAGATGCATTATGCAATCTGTGTGAATGGAAAAGATTTGAAGGTAGATACCAGGCTGAAGACTTTCATTTGGGCACAAATAACATCAAGAATGGGAAGAAATCATATCCAAAAAATTACAGCTTTGCAGTCACAAAACTATTCTAAATGCTGATCATTATGGTTTATTTGAGAAGTAAATTTTAAGGTATTTTATGATTTTCCCTCCTCTAAACTTGACTGGGAAATATTGTTGTCTTGGATTTTAGTTTCAATTGTGACCTCTAGAAGTCCTGGAAAAAACACAACCCTTCTCTGTACTTTGCAAAGAGCTGAAATGAATACAGGGAAAAACAAAGTATCTTTTTCTTGATGATATTTAGCATCTCCTTCCTTTTTATTCAAACACAGAATGAAGAAAATACCATGACAAATCTTTCCTGAATTAGTGGGAGTTTTGTTTTGTGCAAGCTAGGGAAGAGATCTGGATCATTGCTTATTATTTTGTAACTTGTTCCATCCATTTATCTGCCTGTTTAAATGCCCCACATCACCTGAGCACTTTGATTTGAGGATCTATTCTGAGTCCTTGTGGCAGATCAGCCATAACAGAGAGTGCATCTGCGCTACAATTTTGTTTGCAGGTGGTTGTTTATTACCTTTGCTGCTTGGGATCTTGTAATGCCCAAACCCAAGGATAATCTGTTATGTTTGTTCTAAATCAAAAAACAGATATATGTAGGGACTGTAGAGGCAGATAATTATAGAAAGAGCACCATCTATTGTCAAGTTTAAAAAGCCATGAATGCTGTTTATAGATGTAGAGCTTCAACAATGTGGAAACAGCTGTGAGATTTGGACCTATTCCAGAAGCTAAGCAAAAAGTACTTTGAATGCTTTTGGCCCCAGGATGAAATTATCTGGGTGATATGAATCCTCTTGTGTTATACGTCATAAAATATGAGACACTGTAATTTACATCAGGTTAGGAGGTTTTTATGCCTCTTTCTTTACAGGGTCCTGGTAGAAGAAGTGGGTCATGAATGGAAACTGAGTCACAGCTTGAGGAATGGGGACAGTTGTGGTGTTTATAATGGGATATTTGGATGACATGGGAGCTAAAAAACAAGTCATGAGAAGCCCTGGCTGGCTGCAGGCAGCGCTCAGCTGTAGGACAGGGTGCAGTTTGTGCCCAAACGCAGCAGCTGTGCAATGTTCTGGTTGAAGTGTGGGTCTGCAGTCCTCATCCAGCATGGACAGAGCACTGCCAGGCAGTCCTGGACAGAGCTGGCTCTCTGTGCCATCCTCCCTCACCTGGTGCAGACCAGCTCAGACCTCCTACTTTACTCTGCCTACCAGACACTGATATAGCCCCTGGACTGGTCTGAGCTTCTGAGATTTGTATTTGGAAGCAGGAAGAAGAGAAGAAGACAATTCCTCAGTGGAAAAACTGCTTCATTCCAGGCAATACAAGTTGCTATGCCAAACACTTCCTAAATCATTTATTTGTCTCTCTGCATTTTCAGTAGGCAACCTAATTATTGGTTTAATGTCATAATAGAAGTGAAGGGCAGTGACTCTCCCAGCCAGCTTGTGTGGCCTTTTCTGCTGCAAACAGCAAGGAGAGAAGGTGCCAAATGAAGCCAAAAGGAACAAACAATAACTCCTTTGTCTTTCTTTCATAAGCTTTCCCATGTAAGTGAACCTGCCTTTGGACTTTTCACACACAGAGACAAAATATAGGAATATAAGTTTTCAGGGACATCTCAAACCATCAGAAAAAACATTTAATCAACTACTAATGTCAGCTAATGGCTCACTACTCAGCGTGTGCAGTGGCTTCTCAGAAGCACACTTATCAATAAGCAGAAAATTTAGCAACAAAGAGGTTATAGGAGGGCAGCAACTTTGTCTTCCAAATAGATGCATTTATAAAAGAATATGCTTCTACCTGGAGACTTGTGTATGAAGACTGGAGCGAGAAATAAAGCAAAATACAGAAATTGGTACAAATGACCAGAGAGAAGTCTGGTGGTTATAGCAGAGGTGAGAGAAAGCAGGTTCTGTGTGAGCCAAGCAGCCAAGGGATCTCTAAAATCCACCAAATCTTCTGCAGGTAGACAAGCATATGGGTATGAGCAGGGAACAGATGAGAGATGTGGCAATGAGGTAATGTAGGCAGCTGTCAGCAGAAATCACCAGCTTGCTTGTGTGGTTTGCTGATGAGTTAAAGCCCCTCTGATCCCCCCAATGACTGATTGTGAAGGGCACTGTGCTTGGTAGCTGATGCAGAGAAAAGGGAAAAAGCATGTTGAAGCAGGCACAAGAGAGCTGACCATTTTGTCTTGATTCCTAAAACTACAATTCCCTGGAATCTGATCTAGGACTCATAACATCACGAAAAACATCAGAGAATGTCACTTTTCTTGGCTGCCTGGCTAGTTTTGCCTGGCCATGCTGCAGGTTCTTGAAGACCTCTCTTCTCATTGTTACTAGAGTCCCCCTGCCAGCGAACAATGGGGCCTGACAAGCACAGCGCATGAAAGACAGTACAGTCTCTGGGAATGAGCACTTCCCAACCCTGGAGATGGATAGAGACCTGTCAGAAAACACTCCAAAGCCCCTCCAGCTTGGCTCAGGCTGGGGAAGAAGGGGGCAGAAGTGATGTACTTTGTATGGTCCCCCCAAGACCACGAGTGCACAGCAACCTGTGAGTGTCCCATTCCCATGGGAAGAGCCTGAGCCAAGGTGCAGAGCAGAGTCCCATTCACCTTCTCCTTTCCATCCCAGATCACCCCCTCTGTTGTCTCTGCCCTGTGAGGAGCACTTTGGGCACAACGAATGCAAGGGAGGGCAAAAGCATTTCCTTCAAGTCAAATGTAACTTTTTTACACTTCAAGTCTCCCATCTGCAAATGCAATTGAAATGAAGGAGAAAACATCTTATGAAGCACACAAAAGCCTTTTATTTCCTTCCTAGTCTTTCACATTCAGCATTATTAATTGATTCAAAGGTCAAAACGCTCCCTGTGTGGTCAAGCATCAGAGAAGCTTGATGATTACTATATTCTCCACAAGGGATTTTAATCAATATATTCTCATTACTATTATTCCCAATTTATTGGATTTTTAACTGGTGAAAGGAATAATGGTGTTTCACATGTACACCTTCCCTGAAAGAAGTCAAGGACCAGAAGTCCATTTGAGTAGAAATCTCTCCTCTCTTATTGGTGCCAAACCACAGTGCCTTGTGTCTGTCTGTTCTGAGCCCATGCCTTAAAAGATTTATGCAGCTTCAGTAGCTGCATTCACAGACCCTCTTTTTCCCTTCAATGGTACTGGATTTGAAGGAAAGAAATAGATGAGTACAAATCAAGGCAAGGCAAACCTTGAAAATATATGTGCTCTGACGTATCTAAACCAGGTCAAGTACAAGAACCAAGCAAACTGCCGTTGTAAGCAGTGAAAACTGATTTTGTAACCATTATATCAGTGTACATAATCCATAGAAGGGTACTGCAGTGGAAAATTTTTTTGTATTATTTTTATGCAAGCAGTCTGCATGGCGTCAGATCTTATATTTCCCTTGAAACATACTGACCCTGAGGAAGAGTGAGATTAAACTGCTTCATCTCCTCTATAATCTAGTGACTTCTCTCTCTTTTACTCTCACCTTGCTTCCTCCTTGATTACATGAGAGTCTTACACAGACTTTTTCATCACTAGATAGTAAAGTGCTCGACAGTGAGAAGGGTGTTATAGTCTGCATTTCCTGGTGAAATTGCTGAAACCACCCAGCAGTTGAGTTGGGAACTAAACTCAACCTTTCAGTCCCTTCTTGGAGCCTGTCACCTACATCAGCTACTAAAATACGTTGTAAAAAAAATACAGTGGAAATACTATTGAATGTTTCACTTGCAATTGCAAACCTGATTAAGGAAACAGCAAAAGAGTAATACTAATAATGCCAAACTCTACAGAGGAAAAAAGGAGGAAAAGAAAGAGCAAGGTGCAATCCATGAAAAATATCCTGAGAATTCATAAATACTGGAAGGAATACAGAGAAGAAAGCAAGAATCTCTCCCTGTCTAGTGGAGCAAGCTCCAGCCATACAATATGCATTCTGCTAGCTAAGGTTTATAAGGAAATGTACTTTTAAACCTCAAGCACATGTGTGAGAAAGTAGCATGATTTTTTGGAGTTGATAATTTTTTTGTTTATTTGTTTGTTTAATTGCTGACTCTTCTAAACAACATCAAATGAAGCTTTACTTCTGATGGAACTCCAGGCTGAAGTGGTAGGATTCAGGGAAAATTGTGGAGAAAGGGGATGTGACAGCTGAATTCTCAAGTTCTAGATCTGTGATTGCCTTGATTGCTATGGAAGGAAACACTAAGCAGGTGGTGAAGATAACTGAGGAGCCATGGCTGAAACGGGAAAATGAGTCTCATCTGTAATATCTCCATGTCTCTCAGCAGTGACATGTACCTAAATACCTACCCTATGAAATTCTAAGTGATATCTAACGTTGATAAAAAATGATGGTGACATCGTTCCCAGCTGACATCCATCTGCTGATTCACAGAATGTGTTTGAATGTATATCATGTTCAGCATCCTGAGAATTTTTACCTTTAAAAATAGTAAAATGAGATGAAAAACAACCAAAAAAAATCTTCTTATACCCACATCATCTTTTTTCAATTAAAAAACCCACATAAAATCTTTAAAATTTAAGAAACAAACTTATTTTTCAAAATTATAACTAGTTCCACATGGAGTTTAGTTTTTGATAAATCGGTATTTCCAGATGAAAAATACTTTAAAGTGTCCTGAATGTTCCACTCACTGAATTGAGCTCCAATGGTGCTCCATAAGAGCTGGCACCACAAAGAGCTCCATCAATGCAGTTGTGGGGCTCTTCACAATGACACCAGGAAGTCAGTGGATCCAGGCTGTCCTCTGGTTTCATTAATGTGTCACAAAAGACAGAGATAAAGAAGAGACAGAACTTGTGATGCAAAATAGAGTGCTACATTAGTCCTCAGAAGATCCTTATTCATCTAGTGACATACCTCCAACTTTTCCTGAGTATTTAGGGAAAGAATTCAGCATGTTCTGATCTGTTTCTGTAAGGGAGTATCTTAAGACTTCTCTTTTTCTCCATATTCATTTTTAGGATAATAATTTCATCCAGGCAGTGCTATCTCTCACTAGCTATCTGATAGAAAGAGGTAATATCCAGCTGAGAGAGGCCCTGACCTCATCAGCTCATTAATGTAGGATAAACAATAAAGAACAAGAGCACATTGCCAAAAGGCCTGCTTTTTCTGGGGCTGCTGATTCAGAACTGTTGCCTGAAATAATTTGGTCTACAAGAATGAATACCAAGGTAATGATTATATGAGCTACAGACATCTTGGAAGCCCAGGTGAACATGGACCAGGTCCTGGCAGGGAATCCTTCTTCAGCTTGTTGCAGCACAAGTTATTTTATTTTATTCAGTTTATTGTTGCAATGATTTGTTCCTATGTACTCCTATGTTTTCCCCAGTTGGTTTACCGACAAGTTGTATCCAACCCTGAAACTACCTAATTTGGCATTCCCTGCTCCTGGTCCATCATTTTAATCCCACCCCTTGTTCCATTCCCTTCCTTGTCCATCATTGTAACCCCACCCCTTGTTCCAGTTCCTTCATTGTCCATGATTGTAACCCCATCCCTTGTTCCAGCACCTTCCATGTCAGTCTTACCCTGGGCCCATCCCTAGGTGTTCCACCCCTTTGGAAATCCCCTATTACTTGCTGCCCCAATGGCCCACGTCACCTGTGGGAACCCAGGACATCCCTCTGGCTGCCCTGGATGGCTCTAGATCCTGGCAGGGGGCTCAGAAGCCTTGGCACAGAGCCCATGACCTCTGTGCTTTTGATTTCAACCCCTGGGGAAAATTACCACCTTTGCACGAAGAGTTATAAGTCACAAAAATAAGTAGAGTATAAATTAGTTTGTCACAAGGTGAAAAAGTAGGTTTTTAAATTTTTTTAGAACAGGGGGTCCAGGGTCAAGATGGAGGGATTTGGGCATGTTCTGTCCTTCTTTCTCCTTGTTCTTGGCATCCGTCTGCTGGGTGATGTTGGCACTTTTGGACTGGTTTAGAGTAGAACTAGACCTACAATATAGATGATAGGTATGTAAATAATGTTCACATAGTTTGCAGTATAAAAAGATAATACCACCCTAAAGGCAGGCAGTGTGCCTTGGACTGACCTGCTGAACAGACCTCAGCTGGTGAGGGAAAGAATTTCTTAGATAAGATAAAATAAACAACTCTGTGAACTATAGAAGATGACTCCTGACTCCTTCTTCAGTTCTTGGGCTGGGAAACAGAGACTTTTAAACTACACAGGTGGTCATCTCATGCTCCTGAAACACCACCGACAGTCACCCTTCCTCCTCGCCCAGCTCCCCTCATTGGTTTTAACCCTGTGAGATCCTGCCCTCCACTCCTCCCGTAAGGATCCTTTATTGGTCAATTGTTTGTACCCATGCCCTGGTCTGCCCCCACACTTAATCGCCAGCACAGCAGTGCTTGGTATTTCTGGTCCTAAATGCTCCTACCTCAATAAATCTTTTGGAACCCCAGAAGCAGAAAGCCTTCCTTGCCTCCTTTATCCAATCCTAGATGTGGGCCACACTGAAGAGCAACTGGCTTTTAAGGTTCTGTCTCCAGGAAATCTCAGCCTGGGGCAGTTCCCCACACCTGGCATGGCGGTGTGCATCTAAAGAACTAGCTTGGGCTCCAGTGGTCTGTATTATAAATAAGAAACAAAAAATCTTGCTATTCAGCAAAATTTAGATTGCTTTATTTTATACAGACAGAGCAAAACAGTGCTGAAGAGACGTGAGGGGTTACCGTCCACTCCAAACTCCATTGAACCTTGGTTTGCGGCTTCTTATAATATGGTCCCTTGTTGTAATTAATAAGTTTTGGTTTTTTGCTGTCATAATTTTGTCCAGGCAAGCAGTGGTAGCTGAAATAAACATCCATGTAAAGTCTCTGGGAGTCAGTCTCATAGATAACCATCTGTTCTTGGTAGATAAAACCAGCAGAAATTGGGAAGTTCTGGTCTTTGTAGATAGGCAGTCATTGATAAAACAAAGGCAGGAAGTCTGGTTTTGCAAAATCTATCAGACTACTGGAAAGTCTGATTTTACAAACCAGTAGTAGGTACAAATTATTTAGAAAACATAATATTCATAGCAGGGGCATTTAAAACAGAATGATTTAATAATGTATTTTTCTCTATCGAGTATCTGTGCTTCACTTCAGACCTTAGTATTCTGGTTTATACAAACCCAAATATTTTTATGATTAACACAAATCTTTTATCAATTATCACAACAGTGTTATAGCTCCTCCTCCTCCTTTAGCAAGGAAGTGTCTGAGTTTATTCTTCCTGCATGCAGCTTAGCGACTTAGCTGATCATGGGCATGAAAAATCACCTCTGCCTCACAGCAGGGAGAGGTGTGACCTATTGCATAGGTCATTCCTAACCAGGAAGGCAAATGGACAGAAGAGATATTTCACCAGTTTCCTAGTCTTTGTGTTTCCTGAGGTTATCCAGCATTCCCAATGGCCACTGTAGTAAAAAAGTGTTTGCAGCCCTCCCAAAGCAGGGTATCACACAGCATGGCAGGCAGCAGGCTTGGGCATACTCTGCAGGGAACATGGGAGTTCTCTCAGCAGCAATAAAGGCAAGGGTTTCAGGAAACCAGGAAATCTCATACCCTTGTTTCCATGTGCTTCTCTCACCTATGCCATTAGCTCTCTATGTGATAATCTTAGTAAACAAATGTGCTTCCACTGTGCAGCCAGCTACAAAGGAGGAACAGCATTAAGCTTGCAGAAAGGAAGGAGATCTTAGAAATAAAAACAAGTCAAGCTGATACCTTTGCTCAGGCCAGAGGCATTTTCCCCTGCTGGAGACTTGTTGAACTAGGAGGTAAGGAAGTCATGGACATCATCGCTAAGGAGGAGATGCAACTTCCCAGTCAAAGCAAGTGCAGCCAACATTTTTTCTGGTCACAGCATCAGCAGAGCATCAAAGAAATGTGCTTGCCCTGTGCTCCTGAATTCCTGCTCTAGCCTTTTGAAGAAAGTTTCCCAGTCTTTCAGCACTTCATCCCTAGCTAGATTAAGAACAAAACCTTTGTGACCAAGGTCTGACCTCTAGACAAGTGCCCTGCTCCCATAAACTGGAGTCCAGCTGGGAATTACAGGGAAGATGTTGGAGTAGAAAAGGTATTATCCCAGAAGATGAGAGGGGAAGAGAAAAAGAGCTGCAACTAATCTGAAAATGAATGGAAGGTTATGGACAAGGTGATGAGAATAAATTGTATGTTAAGGACTGGAAGAATTGTGGCACTTCTGCACATTTTTGGGCCTTGAGGAACTGCACATTTCCTGCAGGAATTCTAACGAGATTGGAAGCTCAAATAGAGGGGAATGAGAGCTTTGTAGTGTGAGGGCTCAAGTGTGCATGATCATGCGTGTCTGGCATGAAAATAATTGAGTCATTCTCCCTCTGAAAAAGACAAAGGGAGAGCATCACAGGCCATGCCTTTGGGGAAATCAGCATATGTACAGAGCAGCAGCAGTAGCATCCTGGGCACCTGCTCTTTCCAGCAGGGAACCAGCATATTCCTTTGGAGCTGTCTGGCAATTTTCTGCTTCAGATCAAATCCTTAGGAGAGGACGAGGATTTGGCAGGGCAAAAGAGCACTCTATGAATATTTTCTCAAAACTTGGATCTGACTTTCATCTACCAGCTAATATGTTCAAGTATTTCTCTCACCTCCTGTAAGCAATGCACACACATAGAAAATACTTTTGCTACTTCTTTTCTTAGTATTACTGTTTATGTGAGAAATGCAAGGCTCTTTGCAGAGAAAGGCTCATGGGAAAAGGCCAGAATCCAGGATAGAAGCCATTCTTTCAAGGACATACAGCTTTAGTGCAGCAAGATCAAAACTTAATACCAAATTCACAAGTTCTCTAAACCTGCTCTAGCACATCACTGTGTGTTCAACCTGCAGCTGCAGCCCACTTTGAATTAAAAACAAGCCAATATTAAAAACCCTCTGCAAATTTTAAAATTCTGTTCATGAAGAAGTGGTTTCAACTGCCCTGATTTTAATACTGCCTTCAGCATTTTCATGGATTTTCATCTTATTTTCAAATATGGTAGCACAAAGAAAAAAAAAAAGTTCTGTTTCTTTTTTTATAAGATAACCAAGTTTTTCTTATGCAATTATAGAAGATTGGAGAAGATAATCTAATGCTTTAAATACCTTACAAATACCTATGCAAGTTACACATCCATGTCTTAGTCACACAGGTATGGTTCCAATAGCTGCAAAAAATAATGAACAGCCCAAAGACCTGCTGCCTCAATACTGTTTTCCAGAATACAAATCGTGACATCAAGGCAAACTGCCTTTTTCTTTTCAGAGACAAAATTCATTCTTTACCTCCCAGTTGAAGACTGTATAACTCCTCTGGCTTTCACTTCACAAGTCTCTGACAGCTTATCTGAGGTGGTTCTGTACCTTCTCCACGCTCTTCTTGGGACTTTGCTTTTTGGGTAGCAGGGATGGAGACCCACCACAGCCATGGCTGAATGGGGTCAGCCTGCTGCAGGCTCCCTGGGACAGATCTGCAGCTAGAGAGTGATTTAATTGATTTTAGTAGCATTCTGATTTTTAAATGCACCTTAGGAATGGGTCGTCTAGAATAAAGTTGGAGTCTTTTCCCTCACCCTACCTTTTATTTTCTCCTCAACAGACCTTAAAAGGCCACTCAGTAAGAAACTCTGTACCTTTGTGTAGGAAATGCCTGGGATTCCAGAGCACACCTAGCTGGTTTTATCTGAACCTGCACTCCAGGAGGACAAAGTTCCACCCATGTATTACTTGCCAGGTTAGGGGGCCCTAGTTTAATGGGTGATCTCCACTTATCTCCGAAAACATATTACAGTTATAGAGGCACAGACAAAAGGCTGTGAGACCCCTCCCTCCCCACCCCCCAGCACATGTACACAGGTAGGAAGAGAAAGAAGTTCACTTGTCTTCGTTGAGGTTTCTTAAACCTGCTTGTGCTTCAGTATGTGTAGTGACATTCACCTGAGGAGCAAATTACCCTGCCTTAGTCCATGAAGGAATAAGAAATGGCTTCCATCTCTAAGCTGGAATCCTACAAGGATGGTTTCCTTTGTGATATACAATATTTATTTAATTTGTCTTCAACAGCAGGGACCCATGCTGGAGCATGGAGCTACATCTCAGCTGGACATCCAGCAGAAAATGGTCACAGACACTCACTGAATGCTGCAGGCAACTGCTCGTAGCCCTTTACTTGCTGCTGCTGCTGCCCTCTGTGTACCCACACCTACTTTTACCCTAGGATTTACTGTGGTAAAAGTTTTTCTCTTTGCACAGAAATCTAGGAAACTGCCAGCTCTTCAAAGCATACATAAATATATGGAGTGGAGCAAGGTTCTGGAGAAAAACTTTCTCACCCCAGATGTCAAAATAAGGGGAAGAAAGTACATTGGTACAGCAATGAAGCAGTGCCAAACTTGGAGCACTGCTCATACCTAGGAGTAAGCCCTCACAGAGGGATCATGCTCCCTGGTGCTGGAGGGGCTCCACAGGCCAAACAAAATGCCTGCTATCCTGCAGAGACTACCAACACAGATGGCTGGCTCAGGATTGTATCACAAGAGCAACTGAGTACAAGCAGCTCTGAGGCTTCCTTCACACTCTTGAAGAGCCCACACTTGTTTACAGGCACACCTCTGGTTTTGCAGTTCACCAACCTGAACTGACCTGAATTCTCTTAGACTTGTAGCTTTATTTCATAATCCCCTTTCTGAGCAGTGACTGGAAACTGCCTTTCTTCTCTAAAAGTACACGCCCTGTGGAGCCATGCTGGGACAGGCACCGTTTAACCAAGTCGTGCAGAAGCAAACAGCTTGCACCAGAGGGGCAAGGGCTCTGTCCCAGAACACGCCAGCATCAGATGGCTCAAGTGGTTTTTTAGCGTCTTGGAAGAGGGATTCAGTTCCCTCCTCTGCTTGAGGAGGTCTGTGTTTGTTGTCCTCCTCAGCAGGACTGCTCTGACAATCAGCCTAGAGAAAGCCAGAGGGAGTGCAGGTCCTGAATCGTGGTCAAGCAATGGCTCCATTCACATCCTCTGATGAACCCAGCTGGTATCAGCTTGCAGGAGCAATCCTCTCTTGCAGAAGCAATCTCTTTACTAAGAAATAATCTTACCTTCTCCCTGGCGTACACACTGAATTTCAAGTACTAGTATTAAAAGGTGCTTCACTATCCCTCTGTGCCTGGAAATCATGGCCTCAGCAGCTAATCTATGCCTCTACCATCATTGCAGTGAAAAAACTCTGTTGGTGCAAAACCACAATAGCAGTGCCAGCAGAAGGGGTGGGGAGGGGGGTGTGGTAAAGCAAATTCAGCTGTCTATACTCTGTCTTCTCTTTTTCTTTATAGGAAAACAAGATTTAATACTCTACTGAACAAACCAGGTTCTTCAGGTCCACAAAATTCCCCAAAACAGAAATTAATGGCAATATATATTTCATTCTTAGATAGCAAAGTACTCTGTGCATATGGGTGATTATATAGTTTCCTGCCTTTTTTTGCAATAAAGCAACCCTCAAATATGTGTCTCTGATCTATTGAAGACTGTGCTATCTCATAAAAGCTGGATCTGGGAGGCTAAAGAAGGAAGGAAGTGATGAGGAGAGCTGAGACTATGTCTCAAGCATTTAAATTAGTCTCCAAACAGTCAGGAAAAAACCCTGCTATTGCAGAACAGCAGCTGAGTTCTTACAGGGAGCCTGACAAACGTGGGCACAGCCATCATTTCTTGGCAGCTAGAAACAGAAATGTGGTGTGCAAGTGAACTGCCAGGCACTCGGTAATCGAAGAGCACTTCACAGTATTTATCAGTTCTATGACCAAGAACACATGAATTTTTTAATAATTGCTCCATTCACAGTCTTGCCACCATGTACTGAACTCAGACCATTTAAAAGCCATTAATTAATAATTTATTACTGATTGCACTTTACAATGTCATCCCAAATTGCTCCTCTGGTGGTGGTAGTAAACATGTCATGGCGTGTTGTTCCACGTTCCAGAGGCCAGCACATCACCTGTCTCTAATGGAGTATTACTCACCAGACGTGCACCAGCTGTATTGTGGAAGCAGCTCTGGAGCTCAGGGCAGGATAATCTTAGCCATGGTATAACCCTGTTCCTCGGGATGTACCACACGGCTGTGAAACACTCAGCCAGGACTGGGGGAGATGATCAGACTGGGCTGCTTAGAAACTACTACAGAACCAGATGAAAATGTGACTTTTTCAAGAACTGGAGAAGAATGGTATTTTCCTCTCTGTCTTTCCCTGAAAACACCTGGAGAAGTGAACACTCCTGCTAAGGTTTTTTCCCAAAGATCTTTTTTTTTTTCTTTCAGAATTTTCTGTACTCTTTTACACTACTAATTAGACCCCTTCTACCTCAGTCACAAATTAACAGAATATTTCTGGCATGGAAACTTTTTTAAAGCGACAAGAAATTATTTCCTAGGTCTGCCTCTTCCATTAATTCTTCAGATAGCCTGTGAAAACTTATTTTCCTTTTTGATTTTTTGCTCCACCACTGGTTCCTCCCATTGATCTGTTCTAATCTTCATAAATTATTCACCATCCAACATCTTTCACACCACCATTTCCTGTAATTTATAGTGTCTACTATGTTGTATTATTTAACACCAAAAAGCAATTCAGGATTCAGCTTTAGATGTATCAAGAAAGATGTAATGAATTGTGTTGCGTTGTATAAAATCCTCAGCAACAAAATGGAAAACGATTAATAGCTTGATGGTGATCATCCTGCTAAAGTCTCAGTCTTTTGTGCCTTGTCACATTTATTCTACTGCAAAGCAGGGCAGGAGCTTTTAAACTTGTTTGCTCCTCTCTGGGAAATTGCTTTTTTTTTCCTTTCCAACTAACACCACTTGCTTGTTAATGGAGTATTAATAATAACCATGCTATTATCTTCTTCCATCAGACAGGCAAGTCCACTAAATTATTTCCAGCAAAATCTCAATTCAGTGTAGAAGGCAAGACCACAGCTTTTGGCAGTTTATTCAGCTTTCATCATATTGTCATATCAGACTAAATTATTGAGGATGACTGGCAATTTACATATCTCTTCTCTAAGTCAAACAAGCTAGACTTCACTGTGTTATACGTCACTGCATTTATAAATCTAGACTAGCAATCCAAGTTGATTTCTTCTTATATAATGAGATGAGAATAAAATAAAGGCTTTTTTTGGCAGGTGTGGCAAAACTGAAGCCTGTTCCAGGCAAAAATCATAAAGACTATGCCAGCACCTCTTGCCTGGTGAAGGACATGTTGTCCAGAGCCTCTTAGCCTTTTTGGTTTCAGTGACTATATGACTAATAACACATTGATTTGCCCTACATTTTGCGATTAATTTCGTTATTACTCTGTCTTTGCACCAAAGTGAAAAAGAGGAGAATTAGGTTCATTACTTTATATTGAAAGCAGCACACAAAAGTTATAATCTAGTTCTGATCTTGAGCAACATTTTACTTTTCTATTAACTGTATTATAAAATTCACACCAGCTACATTTTATAAATGCACAATGTTCAAACACCTTCTGAAATTACATCAGGCATCCTCTGTGCTGTGTCTGGGAGAGTTTGTCTGGGAGAGTCAAGTGTCACTTTTTATATTCTCATTTCAAAATGATTCCTCTAATGACCAAGATAAAAAACCATGTATTATTCAGAACAGAGTAATAACTTTCACCAGTTACAGTGTTGGCTGGATGGGATACATTGATTTCTTACATGTCATGTAAACATCTGATGCAACTCCAGGTGTTCAGTAAAAAATTTATTGAGAGGAGGATAACAGAACTTCACTCTCAAATTCCTAATGAAGACATCTTTATGCAGAACTTACATCCCTACTTAGACATCCAAACTAAGTGGATTATTTTTCAGAAATGCAGGTCACATGATCTGATTTTGTCTCTCAGCTTTTGAAACCAGATTGCTCCTGACTAGCTTTGGAAAGACATTTTACAGTTTTATTCAGCTATTCACTGCTTCCACTGCGAGCAGTTCTCACCAATATTTTCAAATAACTTATTCTTAAAGTGCAAATCTAACACCAACCTAGTAGCCTGAAAACCACATCCTTTTTATATGACTCTGTATTGGGAACATGATCTCAGTTTTCAGATTCTCTGTAACAGTAATGCTTATTCCACAGGAAAGTTGCAATCTTTAATTTCTTAATAATATAATTAATCTGGTTTTGCTTATTTTAAACTCCAGTGAATTCCTTTTCTTTCCCTTGATAATATGCCAGTTTTGTGTCTACTGTCACAGTTGCATGTCAGCTTGGTTAGATGTGTTCAGTTAACATTTCACAAAATCTCAGAATGGCTCAGGCTGGGGGGGACTGCAGTGAATCATCTGCTCCAACCTCACTGCTCAAGCAGGGTCATCCTGGAACACATGGCTTCTCATTATAATAAGAGCACACCACTTAATACTTGGTTTACCTTGATGTTATTTTTCTTGCCAAAGCCAAAGGCCATGAAGTGTAATTACTGATTCATATTTTAGCAAAATATGAATAATCTTGTAAAAAGCATTGTAGATGTATTAAAATGTCCTAAATGTATTAAAACGGGATTAGGAGTGGGAAAAGTAATGACAAGAAAGCAACATAAATTACTACTTTCCAGATGGACCTCAAAATTCACCATCATCTAGAATACCACACCTCAGCCCCAGCTACAAAAAAGCAAGAAAAACGGACACAAGAATAAAGTATCTAGGGAAAAAAGAAGTTCTAAATTCTGGCACATGAATATGCCAGCAATGTGCATTAGAAAACTGAAAATTTCTAAGTGTTAAAGGTTTCCTTACCAATTTATAAGAACTGGAGACAGATTAATCCAGTGTTACCTTCAGTAGAGAAGTAAGTAAGGAAATTACAAGATAATGAAATCCACAGTTAAAAATAAACAACACAAGCCTGGAAAGGTACACTGTCTGCAGTTTTTGTCTATGAGGCTGCAGGAGATTATTGATTATGTAATACTAGGCTGAGAAAATTAAATGAGGCAGCAAATTGTAGAATCAGTTGGTAGCTTCCCTAAGTAGTCCAAGTCCCCTCACTGAAAGGAATCCCAGTAGGAGATTTTCCCAAGGTAGTTCCTTCCTTTTGTACAGATGTTAGTTCTCCACATTTATAAGGCAAATTTATTTATGCAAATTCTGGATGGGAAAGTGCCAGGGCGTAATGGCTTATGAAGCCATTCGTTTTGACAGTTGGTTTGTGGTTGATTAAAACCTGATGGCTTCTTATTTTTTTCTAAATAAATAGGCCAGTCTAACAAAAGCCATTACCATTCTGGCCTCCCTTACACCTGCACACCATCCCTCTGATGTGTGCTACCATCCTTTCCCCTGCAGTACATCCCTCAGGTGAATGGGACACACAGTAAGGACTGCCAGAGGGAAAGAGCTTTTTTGCTTTCTCAGCCTGTAACTACCTCCTTACCTTCCTGACATGCTCCAAAGGAGCAGGGACACAGGGAGCTGTCATCGTGTATTTGTTACTGTAATTTCACGATTATAAACCGCACCTGAATATAAGCCGGACTTCCGGGTAGCTGGGAAGACCACGGGATATATCCATATATAAGCCGCACCTGAATATAAGCCACGCCTTTTTTTTTTTTTTTTTTTT